>OX382352.1:2376780-2976780 GCA_947507615.1 Hemithea aestivaria
ATTGTGCTCATTCAAACTGCAATTATTCTTGACACTCTTATGTCAATGTTGCGATGTGCTACAGCCGCTGCTGAACCGATTAGCTCTTGTAGCATGCCGTGCGGGAATAAGCGGGATCCCGATACGTCAAGTCTACTATGTACTAACTGTCATCCCATACATTCTCAAAAGTAGAAGTAGCTGCGCTCCACGGCTCGTTGGCAAACCCCGAGGCGGAACTTTTGCGATTCGGTAAATGACCACGCCAGCCCCTCAAGCACAGATGCTGCGTAGACTTGTCTTGCTGTCAAGTCAACTGTCATCCCATACATTCACAAAAGTGCAATGTACGGGATGACAGTTCTACTCTTGAAGTTTCGTCGGGATCCCATACGTCATGCTACGGCCACTGCAGGGATATTCACTTATCCGTCAGGCAAAAATGTATGAAATGACGTATTACGTCGTATCAATTTAATACTTCACTTCACGTCATTTCATACATTTTTGACAATTCGGTCTTCGGTTCGGTTCCCTGTCAAATGAATAGCCCTGCTGAGCACCGTAAGTTAGGATGGGGAGGATACACATGTCTAGGAGTTTGCGCTTCAGGCATATAGGAAGATCTCCCTTCATTAGCGTCTTCCAGTAGCTTTTCCAATACTAGTAGCTTTTCCAGGTGTTGTCAATGCGACGATCGATTTCGCTCTCTTACCTGTTTTTGAAAGAAACTAACTGGCCCAAGTAGATGTATTGATTGACATAGTGTATCTCTTCTTCACCTTTTTTTTGACCCATGAAAAATGCGTTTCGCATAATCGCCACACGCCGGAGAGCGCGGGACGGTATGTGGGACTCCCCCGCCAAAGATGTGCGTGGCGGGGATACCCACTAAAAAACCTGGGGTGTTCCTGCGGGACGCCATAATGCCGGGGCAGCGGGTACGCCGAAGCACTCATCCGGGGCCCCGACATCTCCTTTTCTCCTACCTCGACCTTAGGTCGCGTGCTATTGATCATTATTTGTGTCTTAGACCGATTTATCGCAAGCCCTACCTCACGGCTTGGCTAAGTTGTTGAAGCATCCCTTTGAGTTCGAGGGCTGAGGGTGCAAAAAGGACAATATCGTCGGCATACCGAAGGTTTGTTAACCTTTTGTTCAACTTCAATGCTTTTGAACGTCCACGTGTCGTTTAACATTCTAAAATACCTCTTCTTCGAGTACAGAGGTGAATAGTTTGAGAAACATCACTGCTCAGGCGGTAGAAAGAAAAAAAAACTGGCACTGTTGGGGTACCCACCTATTTGACCTCCTCCAAAGGTGACAGGCCTCGTACAATTTTGTATAGCAAAATTTTGGTAGTGTTGTCAATCTTGAACATAGGGAACCTATAGGGCTATTGGCTAATTCATAGGCACTAATTGTTGTCCACTTTGATGTACATTACTTGCTTAAACCTCCTCATTAAAATGAGTAAAATATGAAACGCAGTAATGTACATCACAATCACAATCATCATCTCATTGTCATAAAACTGCACACCCGTGGCGACTAAACAACTAGGTATAATGTAAACAAATACCTATAAATTACATTATAGGTATAATTTTACAAGTCACTCGTCACCCTGAAGTCTGAAGCATAAATATCATAATATTTAGCAGGGAGCACTCAAAATGGGGAGTTGCCGAGCGCTGTCAAGGCAGCAGGATTGAAAAACTCCAATCGTATATAGCTAACGCTTAAAAAATGCGCTTGAATGACAGTCGTTAGTTGTGGAAAAACAAAAGATAACATGTGAAATTTAAATTAATTTTTATTACCATCTAGCACCAAAGTACTCGTTAAGACGAATCAAATGAGAGCAAGATTTGATTACAGACAGACAACAGACAGGTGAAAGAAAATAAAAGTATGTTATGACTTAGGACATTTTTAACGTGTGTCTAACCCACCTGCGTGCTCGGATAGTTACCCACACTGTAGATATCTCAGACAATTTTCATTTCTAGCAAAAACCAAGAAATACGTAAGTATCTATTGTTTTTTTTTATTATTTTAGTTACGGACTAATATATATTTAAAAATTTCAGACGACAAAAAACGAAAATTAAAAATGTCAACATCTCTAATTTATTTCTTTGGATTTTTTAATACTGTATGTAAGTCTGAGAATATACAATGAAATTTGATTTTTTAATACGACGCCTCTACCTCAGTGTACCTACCGCGTTTCGTTTGCCTAATTGACTTAGCTAATACCCAAAGTCAAGAAAGTAATAAACAAGTAGTACCAACGTTTTAAGCTTAAAAGAGGCAACATATCCAAATGGATTTTATAACTGTTATGTATCTCTATTTGAATGCCTTATACAAACACATATGAACGGATTGTTCATCTACCTTGTCGTACTCAGGTTTCATATCTCCCCTTTCAAGAACTCTAAGATTATAAAGTATATAATTTCACTGACTTTCGTTACAGGTAAATTCCATTGTATATAAAGAGAACGTGTTAAATAAATGAGTAGTAATTAATTATTAACACTTAAAATGCCACTCAGGATTTAAAGATTCATATTACAAGCTTTTATTTACTTTCACCTGTCTGTTGTCAGTCTGTCTGTCTGTAATCAAATCTTGGAAGTTTAATTTGATCCACTTCTCGATTATGATTGAACTGAATCGGATGACAATGTAATATTATTATGACATGGAGCTGATCTTATGATGGAACTTCGTAATTTAAACGACGCAACCAATCGAGTTTGGGCTAATTTGATTCGTCTTGACGAGTACTTTGGTGCTAGATGGTAATAATAAGAAATGCTTGTTTTCAAAAAAAAAATTAAATTTCACTTGTTATAAGATCAAGTTTATAATTTTAGTAAGAGGTTAAGACTCTTCAGCCCAGTAATTTCACTAGCTACAGTGCCCTCCTACCTGTGCATAGTAATTTTTGCACATCACTGCTCAGGCGGTAGAATAACTGGCACTGTTGGGGTACCCACCTAGTCGACCTCCTGCAAAGGAAGTCTACCCCCGGTAATACGATAGTGTCATAGACAACAACGTAATTTAATAACTTATTTAACCTTTAAATAGTTATTTTCCATTAATCCATGAATAGACAAAACCGCAGAACTGAGTTGGACTTCCCAGTGTCTCTCTCTCTTTCTATATGCATAAGATAGAAAGAGAGGTTGTGTGATTCATCCCTTTTAGTTCGTAAAAGCAGGTAATAAAATTTTTGACGCACTAATAAACAATAATTTGTTATTTTAGTATATTATACTAATTGTATATTTACTATACCTCAACTAAATATGATAAAAAAGGACAGACGACCTTATAAAGGTTGCCGGAAGACGCTGGATGCAGGTCGCTTCCAATTTACATCGCTAGAATTTTACATCTTTGTAACATCCTGAGGGGCTATTGGCTAATTCTCACCCACTACGATTGATGGCAACTTCAATGTACATTGCTGCTTTTGTTACTTTACTCATATTAATAAGGAGGTTTAAGCACGTAATGTACGCAATTTTTTCTATGGATTCTAGTGTTTTACATGTCATTTTGCGATAGCTAATATAATAGGCCTCCTGGAATGGAAATCTTCCCGCGGTATATATCCTTATGAGATTATTTTTACAAGATTTTATTTTCTTCCGTTGACTTTATTTCCGTTGATTTTATTTGTTTCCGTTGATTTTGTTTACGTCCTGTCCGTTGTCTAGCTGTATGTAATCAAATCTTGCAAGTTTAGTTTGACCCACTTCCCGGTTTTCGATTCTGCTGAAATTTGCATGCATGTATAAATCGGATGACAATGCAGTATTATTAAGACATCGAGCTGATCTGATGATGGAGCTGGAAGGTGGCCATAGGAACTCCGTAATTAAACGACGCAAACCCATCGAGTTTGGGCTAATTTGATTCGTAATAAGTAGTTTGGTAATAAATATAAATATGAAATTTTGTTTTAAAGTTTTTTTTTTTAATTTCACTTGTTTGTCTTGCTCTGCTCTATTTTTCTACGGGTCCTTTACCCCCTTTTATCCTTTTTTTCCAAACGTAGAGAAACCTTTTGAACCAGGATATGACGTCATAGGACCAATATCGAAATCAATCAAACTTTTTCGTTATATTACGCAGACGTAGTTTTTTGACCTAATATAAGGATGGGCATTGTTTTTTCATTACAAAGCGTAATAACGTTTTTATCTATATTTTAAACGATATTATATGGTGTCTTAAAAAATGTGAGAATCAGCTGTCAATAATAATCAAAATTGTATAAAAAATTCGCAAGGCTTAATGATGAGGCAGAAAGAATCAAAGAGTATCAAGTACCATAGATGGATATCTGCTATTCAAATCAAATTATTTATTTGCAGGAAATACATGTTATGGTACAGTCAACTACAAAGAGATGTATCCATGTTAGGCTTACAAAATGAAGTAAATTTTCATTTGCCACAATGAACTACCCTCGGTTCGTGACATTTCTAGTAGCAATCAAACTTTATATTATCATCGACTCGTTTAATATGCAACAATGATGTATCCCACTACTTTTCCTTAGGTGATACTTGATACATAATAATAGCATTTAAAATGAATCGAATATAGTATAAGATTTGGTGGATACTGAAAATGTCACGAAGTAAGGGTAAATAATTTTTGCATACTAAAAGTTCCTTCATTTTGTAAGACTAACATGGATACATCTCTTTGTAGTTGACTGTACAGTTCTTTATTATACCTATGACTCGACACAATATTATATATTTCGTCTGCAAGCAGACGTGCAAAATTTCATGTCATTCAAAAATTTTGTCAATTAGCATTTAAAATATTATTTAGTCAAAATTAATATAAGTCTAATATTAGTCTTTTTTTGTGCTTTTGTTGAGAAAAAAGGTCAATTCTACAGCAAGGTGCAGAAGGGGAATAAACTGACTTTTCTGACCTCAAAAATTACTCGAGATGATCATTTTGAGATACCATCGGTAAAAATAATCCCACCAAAAACATTCCGTAAAAAACTAGCCAAGTCTCGATGGAGCTGCTTGTTTATCTCTAAAAAATAATGAAATCTAGACAAAGTCGTGCCAAGTCTAAGATTTCTTACTGCGATTTCTTTATTATTATAGTTAATGTTGTGTGACTTGGCCGTTGAAGGGTAGACAAGGGTATTATACCAGGTGCTCCATGACACCATTGCACCAATCTGTTCGCTAACCATTCATGATAGAAAATTGCCACTTGGAAAACGTTGATTGAATAACCAGTCAATTGTAGGCTTGATAAAGCTGCGTATTTCAATAATACTTATGTTTAGGCGATCCAAGTGTCATGGAGCATCTGGTTTTGTCCCCTTGTGTACCCTTCAACGGCCAAGTCACACAACATTAACTATAATAATAAAGAAATCGCAGTAAGAAATCTTAGACTTGGCACGACTTTGTCTAGATTTCATTATTTTTTAGAGATAAACAAGCAGCTCCATCGAGACTTGGCTAGTTTTTTACAGAATTTTTTTGGTGGGATTTCACTTCTTTTTGTAGAAACGCTATATTATAAGGTTACTATAAGGCCGACAGACAGACAGGTGAAAGTAAATAAAAGCTTTTCACAATTTTAACCATTGACTGCAAATGTAACTTTGTAATCCTATACATTTATATGAGATTACAAAGTTATTTATGCAGATGAATTATCTCGAAAACGAGACCGAAATTGCATGTTTTTTAGTTTTCCTATGGCTTATACAATAAATTCTAAGTATATACCAAATTTCAGCTCTCTGAGTTTATGGGAAGTACTAGTTCTATTTTGATGATCATGAGTGAGTGAGTGAGTGAGTGAGTGTCGAAAATGCGAAACTTTGCTTTCGCTTAACTTCAGAACTTAATGACCTACAGACTTGAAATTTTGGATTTTAAGTATGTAATTATAGCTTACTGGATGACGAAAATTTCTGTGTTCTGGTCTTATCCAGAGGTTCTCAAATAGGGGCCTGAAAATGCGGCGAAATGATTCCTGTAAAGGATGGTACGGCAGTGCTTGCTTCGCGCTCGATTTGGCGGGGGCACTACCGTGCCCCCAGATTATAACAAGTGAAAATTTAGATTTTTTTTAAAAACAAGCTTTTATTATTATTACCATCAAGCAGCAAAGTACTCGTCAAGACGAATCAAATGAGCCCAAACTCGATGGGGTTGCGTCGTTTTATTACAGAGTTCCTATGCCACCTTCCTGCTCCATCATCAGATCAGCTCCATGTCATAATAATATTGCATTGTCATCCAATTTATACTACGAACAAAGGATTCCTTGTTCTTTGGATTTATACATCCATGCGAAATTTCAGCTCAATCGGAAAACGGGAAGTGGATCAAATTAAACTTACAAGACAGACAGACAGACAACAGGCAGGTGAACGTAATAAAAAGCTTGTAATAAAAACAACTAAGTAACCTTATTATCTAGGATCCGTGTTGAGAAAAAATATATGTTACTCATGTATAATTACAATTGGCGTGCAATTTTTTTCTAGGCGTTTATTACTTAAAAACAACTTAAATTTCAAGGTTTTAAGTTTCGACTAACAATTAATGGCCATTAAATTTAACGGTGGTTTATTTGATTATTCTTTGGCACTTAGGTATTGATAATTTAATTAGTTTTTCGGTGGTTTATTAATAAAATATGATCATACTTACGTACTATGTAAGTTACTAAGTATACGCATTATCGACCAAATTAAGAAAGAAAGAAAGAAATGAATGTATTGCCTAATTTTATAACATAATATACTAAACTAGATTATGCTCGCGGCTTAGCCCTCGTGGGATAATCCTTTCTTAGCAAAGGTCAGCGTCATAAAACCTATCTGTATTCCAAATTTCAACCGAACTGTTCCGTGGTTTGGGCTATTAGCCCAGTCAATGAGTGTCCAAAAGAGGTATGTGGATCGAAAAGTCGAAAGCAGAAAAACTGAGTTAGGAACTTTGTTTAGACTAGTTAGGAGATAAACATACTAAAAGTCCCCACCGCTCCGAGGTGAGCCCGAGGGGGGGGAGGCCGAAGAAGGTCCCATTTTTGGGTATTTTTCTTATATGTCAAAAACTGTGCGTTGTACGATATTTTGTTGTACTACATTATAAAACCTCATAAAATTCTCTACAACTTTGGCCTTTACACTTTTTGTCTATCTCCAATCGTTGTCCAGCTATGAGCTTCCAAACATGGTTTATTTTTAAGACGCTTAAATTAGTGTTCCATACAAAGTCGGTAAAAAAATCTTGCAAATAAAATTTGACCAACTTCTGGTTGTCGTATCATAATGAAACTTTGCAAATGTCTAGAAATCTGATGACAGTTCAATAATCTGGTACCACTGAGCTGATCTGATGATGGAGCCGGGAGGTGTCTACTGGAACTCTTCAATGGCTATTAGTAAAACCGGCGAACTTAGGCTCATTAGATTCGAATGAACGAGACGTAGGCACCTTCTGGTTCATTATAAGACCCTCGTCAGCAATTGCTATAAAAAAATCTTATCGATTCGAATGTAATGTGCCCAAACTCGACGGGTTTACCGATAGCCATAGAAGAGTTTCAGTAGACACCTCCCGGCTCCATCATCAGATTAGCTCAATGGTACCAGATTATTAAACTGTCATCAGATTTCTAAACATTTGCAAAGTTTCATTATGATACGACAACCAGAAGTTGGTCAAATTTTATTTTCAAGATTTTTTTACCGACTTTGTATGGAATACTAATATTAGCGTCATAAAAATAGACCATGTTTGGAAGCTCATAGCTGGACAACGATTAGAGATAGACAAAAAGTGTAAAGCCCAAAGTTGTAGATAATTTTATAAGGTTTCATAATGTAGTAGAACAAAATATCGTACAACGCATAGTTTTTGACATATAAGCAAAAAATCTAAATATGGGACCTTCTTCGGCCTCCTCCCCCTCGGGCTCACCTCGGAGGGGTGGGGACTTTTAGTATGTATATCTCCTAACTAGTCCAAACAAAGTTCCTAAGTTAGTTTTTCTGCTTTCGACTTTTCGATCCACATTTCTTCTTTTACTGGACTATATGCGTTTATAGATCAGTCAGTCAATCAGTCACTCTTTCCTTTTTATATATTTAGATAAATGATATTAAAGAAAAAAATACATTACTTGGCAATAGGGATAGCCTCAGCGTGTAACTACGTCAACCCAGAGTTAGCGTGGTTGCTGGTTTTCAGGCTGCCCTTTTGCTCGATCTAAGATGGTTCGTCGAGAGGTTGGTCATAGCGGGTTTATAAATATACATTAACTGAGTTTATAGAACAGTTGACTATTTGACTAAAAGACATATTGTCTTAGTGTCATAAAGTGTTAATAATAGAAAAACAATTTTCTTTAAGCCGCTACAAAGTGCGCACGTGTCCACTAGTTGACAATAAATAAGAATAATATAGAGGTATATTATGTCAATATAACTTTATGATTTAAAGACCAAAATGCTGTGGTATATTTGGCTCTACTTATAAGCATTGCCATTCAACGTGGCAATGCTGCCAGCATTCTGGGCACTCTGCCATCTGACAGTGGTTTGGAGCATGCGGATTTTCTGTAGATTGGCTTGTGGCCGATCTGTGGTTAATAAAAGTGTTCTTTGCTGCTGTAGTAGCTGTAGTATTGTTAGTTTGTTTTTCTCAAAAAAAGGTTACTCAAAAAAAAAACATTTAATATAAAATATATACTTACGTTTGATGGTCAGGATCATCGTTTCTTCTTTTCGGGATATCGTGGAAATGCAATAAATATAGATTATATTTGATTTAAAATATATCAATAACTTTTGTTCCAGTATATTATGTATTATTCATTTTATGTCACTAGAATATGAAATATTGTTTTCATAGGTGTCAGAACATATAGGTACCTAATTATGTCAAACTATAATAAGTATCGTAGAAATACAAAATTCTATTGTAAAACTGTGATTTTTAATTTATTTCTTTACTTTTTTAACTGTTTATTTCATATTTGTCGTTGATGTACCTGTAACAAAAAAAACTATAAATAAAATTTTATACTGGTGGTAGGCTTCGGCCGTGGCTAGTTAGCACCCACTGGACAAAACTGTGTCGCCAAGCGGTCATTGTGACCGTGTGCTGCCATGATGTTTAGCCAGAGGCCCTATTGGCCATTTCTCACCCACTACGATTGATGACAACTTCAATGTACAGTCAACTACAAAGAGATGTATCCATGTTAGGCTTACAAAATGAAGTAAATTTTCATTTGCCACAATGAACTACCCTTGGTTCGTGACATTTCTAGTAGCAATCAAACTTTATATTATCATCGACTCGTTTAATATCCAACAATGATGTATCCCACTACTTTTCCTTAGGTGATACATAATAATAGCATTTAAAATGAATCGAATATAGTATAAGATTTGGTGGATACTGAAAATGTCACGAAGTAAGGGTAAATAATTTTTGCATACTAAAAGTTCCTTCATTTTGTAAGACTAACATGTGTTAGAAATTGTGATACATAACGATTTAAATGCTTAATAAACGATGCGAAAAAGCAAATCAACCAAATTAAAAATAAAAAAATATAAGAAATGACATAAGAAATGACATAGTCTATGGCACTATGGTCTGTCAGAAGTCATGATGACAAGGCGGCGAGATGCAAGCGTGTGATAAAATAGCAACAGAAAAATAGTAAACTATGTAATTGCCGAAAATATAATACAGTTCAACAAGTAAATATGTACTTTTATTCAAGATCCTGTTGGTATGTATGTGTGACTCTTTTATATCAGAAGTGAAACGAACCTGACGAACGCTAACATGTCCAAATGCTGTTAGTAAGAGCTGTTCTTGACGGAATGGATACTGAAAGAGATTGGGTATGTCACCATTATTATACTTTTTCATTAATAGTTCTAGTGAGTTACTAGGTAATTGTAGATCGATCTTGAAATTTGGCTGAGCGGTGAAATGCGCGTCAGCGATGTGCACTGCTTTACGTTTTCGACGCAACGCTATGGTAAGTTGGCAGCAACTGGTTGTGCCCAGGTATTTATTTTGCTCACTTATTATTGTGTTTAATATTTTGTATCAAACGATAGCTTTGCTGGTCTGTGTAGTTCAGAGTTCAGAAGTCTTACAAATTTTATTGGTTTAATTTTCTGTAGTGTAATAGTTTAATTACACACACACATTACAGTATACTTAATAATAATTAATTATTAAAATAAATAAAACGGACAGTTCTACCTCTATATTATGGTGGGTTCGTGTACAATGTTTTGTTACTTACATAATATTGTTGCACAATCTAAACAGAAATCTTGCTGATATTTTATGTGATATTGCTCTTCGGAGCAAGGACCTTTATGTTAAATTAAACTAAATTTTAACAAACCTTTACTGTAATCAATGGTAAATAATAGTTATTTTGCTATAGCGAAGTTGCTAGAATAAGCAAATTTTGCATAACCTTATTTGATTTGGTGAGAAGATAAAGGAATAAATAAAATAAATTACTGTTCATATTAAGGCATTTCTTGTCATGCTTGAGGAGGTCAGTTTTGAAGATAAGGCACTGGCCGCACTGATCAGATTCAGATTCAGATTCAAATACTTTATTCACTTTCCACATAATTTTCTTAAAAAGGATCTTACATATTACATACATTTTACTAGGTCATTTGTGGACCCTGTCGGGTGTAGTGAAAGTATAGAAGAGAGGGAGAATATAAGTCATGTACATTAATAATATGTCAAAAATATAATTTAAGATTGTGTAGTTAAAAAATAATAATAATGTCATAGAATCATAATAATTGGTCAATGAACGAATATCAAGAAGAAGAAGAAGATTGAAGATCTGTCAAGTTTTGCTTCTTTGTCAAGAATAGCTGATAGTATAATATATTTTGAATTTTGCTAAATTGTACAATATGTTTTCCAATGGAAGTAAGAGAATCTTACTCTAGCATTTATGATGAAATTATTACTGACCATATCCTTATCGCAGACTTTCCTAGCACAGTGTTTATGATACCTTGAGAAGGTGGACATTAGCAGAGCTGCGGCACCCAGCCACACGTTGGAGCTACAAGCTGAAAAGAGGAATGTTCAACGTGTGGCTTTTGAGTACCTAAGGTATTATGAAACTGTTTGTCAATGTTACCTACAAAATATGGCATCGGTTCACATTAAGTTCACTTTAGACTTTGTAACAATTCGGTTCGTAAAGATTATTTTATTAATCTTCTATGCTTAATACTGATACGGAATGTATAGTGTACCGTAAAGTCTATTACTGTAGTTATTAGTCAGTCATATTCCCATTGGCAATTAATAATAAATCTTGAAGCTTAGCCCCTGAAGCAAGGAAATATGATATTAGAGAACCATTTTTAAAACTAAAACATTGAATATGTTTTAAGTAAATTATATCTGCATTAATTATATATATCTGTATACATGTAGAGATGATGTACCTATACCCAGTAGGTATTGACACAAAGTATTTTACATTTGAATTACTATAGCTATAATATTGGATACAGAGTTTTCTAGAATCAAATTGAATTTTAATATCAGTGAACCAGAACAATATTTTGGTTCGGAAAGTAAAAGAAAAAAAAGTGTTTAGTGAAGTAAAATGACAGTAAAAGCACGGCTTATACTAAATGTTCCCACTGAGGTCGAAGTGACTGTGATATTATAATATTGTTCTGTCAGTCTTAGGTCCGTCTAAACATAACATTGTACCTTGAAATGTGTCTTTTATTATTATTACAATTTGCATGCTGAAAAGCGGACTGTAGCAGACTATTATATTATAGAATAGAAAGCTCCTTATTGTTCACACAGGTGCAGCAATATAAACTTGGAACTAGGGTTGCACGGAGGGAGGTGTTGCGATTGGCGGTCTTATCACTGATGGCGATCTCTTCCAGACAACCATATTATAATAACTTGTTATCTTTTGTATACATACTCTCGCAATGAATAACTTTGAAATTTGAACTTTGAGTATATAATGTAGACTTATTAATAAATGTAGTGTATTCCACAATGAATGATGTTGACTCATCAAACTGATATTTTATGGATATATATTCTTACATATTATTTGGGAGGCCTACAGCTATGGTGCATAAATAAAGTAGTGAAGAGCCAATAAATAGCTTCCACATATAAAGTGATAACACCATTATATGCAAAAGGAATAAGGATACAATATTATAACAGATGACATATTATCTTTTTGGAAGGGTTTACATAATTGTTATCATAGACTTGAGTAAATGAAATGTATGTGTACAATCATTTGAATGCTCTTAGGGCAGTTTGTCTATTACAGAATGATTTACGGGTTACCACCAAACTACTAATGGGGGGATTTACACTGCTCACTACATAGCTCAGATTTCATATTATTGAATGGTACAGAAGAACAAATAATAAAATAATTTTGTGATAATTTGTATTCATAGTTGGAATTCTGGATTTGCCCCAGATGTCATAAAGTAGAATTATTGTTATGACACTACATGATTTATAAACGTGAGCATGTAACCTTTTGTAAAGAAGACATTTTTTTAATTATTGCAATTGTTACTACCTACTTTCTATGTAAGGCAGATTTGAAATTTAATTAGGTAAATTATTTAGATATGATTACATTTAAAAGTAACTGTATGCAATGGTTACCTGTCGTTTGGACTATCTAGTACCATCTTTATAGGATAGTAGTATCCAGTCATTAAGTTAAGATTGCTAGTAGTACTAGTTTAAAAGTATGTTCAGGCTACCATATTTACACATTGTTTGTTCATAGAAACACTTCAAAAGTAAGTGTGAAATTACATGATCAGTAAATATCAATGGTCCATCTATGAATGTAGTGATCAATGAATATCAATGGCCCATCTATGGATTTAGTGATCAATGAATATCAATGGTCCATCTATGGTGTGTATATCTAGGATGTGTATATGAAGTCACTTAAATTATATAACATTAAAGCATGAAGAGTTTTGTGGGAAGTATTATGTAAATGAGAATTTACTTAATATTTATTCATAGGTGAATAAGAATTGTTTTAGATGAAGATATAATTAGTCTTCCACACTGTTAATAATATTATTTTGAATGGATGGTAAGAGACCAACAAACAAATGATGAACTGAAACTGTCTTTTACTATATATGTAAATATAGGTTACATATATACACATTGGTACACATGCACAGAATGTTCTCGTTTAGATCCATTTGAAAACTAGGTGATATAGTAGAAGGCATATCAAATATAAAGACTAACTGACAGTTTATATTTGGAGGACCATAATTAAATATTGATGATATTGCATTTTATAATATAATATGGTATTAAGTTTCATTTCACAAACTTAAAAGTTAACTAATAATTGTATGAGCTTGGATGAAGAAATTCCCACAGATTCGAGGTCCTTTGGCCGCGACAGACATAACCAATGTAAACACCACAATGCATGACAAGTGATGGCAAATTTTGGTATTGTCATTTAGAATAGAATGTTGTTTTTAAGATTTGATAAATTGGGTATGTTGATATTGTTCAGACCTAAATGATGGTACATTTCCTCATGCTAATAAGATGGTGCTCTCAAAGGGAGTCATTGTTCACAAATTGTCACTATCATATAATAACATATCAGTAACTTTCTGAAGGGACTTACTTTATGTTTTGGACAGCGTCATGATAGAAAATACTGTTGTAACCGGTATGGAAACTCAATTTTTGTGGAATTACTATGAAGCATTTGTGTGACTGTACAATTGTACAATGTCTATAATATTAGCAAGTGTTAGTAAAGAGTTTGAGTTGTTATGATAATTAACAGTTATTGACATATATATTTAAAAAAAAATGGCGACTTGTGTATTATGTATGGGTTATGGGAGTCCCTTGTGTTTTTATGTGAATTACATTAAGACTTGGTGACTGTTACGAGTTAGAACTCATACCTACTATAAAACATATATGTGACCCTGGTGAGGGAAATATCTGTTGTAAATTGGCCAGAGCTGGCAATGTTTTGTAAATGAGACCCTGGTGAGGAAAATATCTGTTGTAAATTGGCCAGAGCTGGCAATGTTTTGTAAATGAGACCCTGGTGAGGGAAATATCTGTTGTAAATTGGCCAGAGCTGGCAATGTTTTGTAAATGAGACCCTGGTGAGGGAAATATCTGTTGTAAATTGGCCAGAGCTGGCAATGTTTTGTAAATGAGACCCTGGTGAGGAAAATATCTGTTGTAAATTGGCCAGAGCTGGCAATGTTTTGTAAATGAGACCCTGGTGAGGGAAATATCTGTTGTAAATTGGCCAGAGCTGGCAATGTTTTGTAAATGAGACCCTGGTGAGGGAAATATCTGTTGTAAATTGGCCAGAGCTGGCAATGTTTTGTAAACGAGGCCCTGGTGAGGGAAATATCTGTTTTAAATTGGCCAGAGCTGGCAATGTTTTGTAAATGAGACCCTGGTGAGGGAAATATATGTTTTTGGCCAGAGTTGGCGAAGATTGATGGCTAGAGCTGCCAAAGTTCCGGTTGGCCAGAGTTGGCGAAAATTGATGGCTAGAGCTGCCAAAGTCCTGGTTGGCCAAAGTTGGCGAAGATTGTTGGATAGAGCTAGCAAAGTAATCAGTGGCCAGAGCTGGTAATATGCGATGATGATATCATATGGTTCAGATCAATATGAAGATTTTGTTGATGAGACACCGACACACCGTAACAGACATTTGACTTCACTAATCGTACTATGATATCAAGAATGCAACAGCAAAGCATGAGAATCGTTATTTAAGAGAGACAAATCTTAGTGCTAAGCAATGACCTATCGAGTTTTCCGGAAAATGATTCAGTCTTCAAGAAGTTCTAAATACTGGAAACGCAGATGAATGAGGTATTGTTAGCTTAATTTATATGGCCATATAATATCTACTTGAATGTAATAGAATATCTATGGCCTTTATGAAGAATAATGGTTGCCATGGATACTGTTGCTCATAATGTCAAATCTATGTTTTAATTATTGAAATATTATGTAAATGCAAGAAAATGTATAAAATGAAGATATACAAAGAATTCTGAAGATATCAAACAAGCTTTCAGATGTACTATACTAGGAATAAAGAATATCCTTTATAGATCAAAAACGTTGACCAGAAGGAAAATCTGCTAACCAAGCCAATACCCAGCAAATAGATCAATAAAACCAAGATGAATGCCAATGGGTATTGTACACATTATATCATAGACCGATGATAAAGGATATTTATAAACAAGACAAGGACATTGATTACATTGAGGTCTATGTTCCAGTGGTCTACCACTCGCCTATAAGATACCTGATTGGATGCCAAGAAGGAACTAGAAACAGATACACCAAATGGATGGAGTCACAGCATTCTTACTCAGCAAAGTTACTGAAGAAACTTACATTTATAACCTGGTTATGAGGATGAACATTATGATTGTAAACTAAATATGTCAATGTATAATAGACACGAGCCAGCGAACAAACTATTGGCACAGACAATTAAATATTGCTTTAGAATTTGGGATGCCTTGCTCAAGAATAAATCCATATGTTTATATTGTAAATGGAAAAGATGTGATTGTTATAGCAGTATAATATATCGATGATATAGATCTTTATAACATTAAGGAAATGTCATAAATTATAAAAAGAGATACAAAAATAAAAAAGGAAAGGTGCCTGAAGGATTTAGGAACAACCAAACATTACATTGGTTCCAGAATATCACAAGAATACAAAATTTAATTTCAATTGAATAAGCAATATATACAAAGATATTACAACAGTCAGCCCACTAATGAACATTGGGTGGCATGAGGTATCAGAAGGCAACAATGCTTATGAAACTCGTCTATAATGTACCTAATTATAATAGAAATGTTACCAGTTGTTGTGATGCAGACTAAGCAAATGATACTGAAGATAGAAGATACATATTTTCACTCCCATTATGCCATTTGATAAGTCAGCGTGATAATATAGATGGAGATGACTGGAAGCTCCTTCGTCGGCATATCAGCAGATGACTGTCTTTAAATAAATAATCATGATAAAAGTAATCAAATTATAATATCTCTTTAATAAAATGCCAATTTCACTAAGAAAGTAATTTCGCATGATAAACGACGTAGTGCCATTCAAACGAAAAATTAATTATGACAATAAGATGTAAACATTTTAAACTTAATAAAACAAACAGCAATATCCATGAGTTTCTTGCTCGTTCTTCTCATGGAGGTGCTTTGCGAACGAGCGGTAGTCATTTACTAACATAATTCTCAAAAAAAAAAACGTGTTAAATTTAAAATTAAATAACTTGAGTTTTTCTTTTATTAAAATGATTTACAACAACACAACGCGAATATGAAGCTTAACTAAAAAGTTTTTATTTAATCTAAATCAAATTATTGCTCTGTACCATTAGTTGTCGATATTTAAAAAAAATGTACTTGCTCAAATGTATTTACTATCCCGAATACGATGTACTGTCGGTAGTATGGGGACATACACCAACAAAGAATGGCCGAGATGTGTTTGGGGATAGGGACATCCCCATGGCAGAACGGCCGATTGTTAGAAATTGTGATACATAACGATTTAAATGCTTAATAAACGATGCGAAAAAGCAAATCAACCAAATTAAAAATAAAAAAATATAAGAAATGACATAAGAAATGACATAGTCTATGGCACTATGGTCTGTCAGAAGTCATGATGACAAGGCGGCGAGATGCAAGCGTGTGATAAAATAGCAACAGAAAAATAGTAAACTATGTAATTGCCGAAAATATAATACAGTTCAACAAGTAAATATGTACTTTTATTCAAGATCCTGTTGGTATGTATGTGTGACTCTTTTACATGGATACATCTCTTTGTAGTTGACTGTACATTGCTGCATTTGTTATTTTACTCCGATTAATGAGGCAGTTTAAGCAAGTAATGTACGCAATTTTGTCTATGGATTCTAGTGTTTTACATGTCGTTTTGCGATAGCCAATAGGCCCTCAGTTCTTCAACCCAGTAATTTCACTAGCTACAGTGCCCTACCTGTGCCATAATCAGTAAAGTGCCCAGGATTTCACAGTGATGTGAAATTCTAGGGCACTGCACCAACGCTTCCAACTCAAGAGTCATAAGATGTTAAGGCTCTTCAGCCCAGTAATGTCACTAGCTACAGTGCCCTACTACCTGTGCACAGTAATGTTTGCACATCGCTCAGGCGGTAGAATAACTGGCACTGTTGGGGTACCCACCTAGACGACCTCCTGCAAAGACCTAGTCGACCTCCTGCAAATGAAGTCTACCCTCGGTAATTTATTCAGTAGATAAATACTAAAATTATTACGAGAAGTAGGTTCTTATGTAATTAAGAAAACGGATGTTTTTGTAAACAGAAAAATCGTGGGAGCTAGATATTCTAGACAAAATAGGGATGTCGACAAGGTTAAAAAAATAATTAGCCTGTAATTTATATAAAAATATTATATATACATATTTTTTTGGTTTGTGAATAAAATAAAAACTATACAACTCAGGATCAGCATCGAGGACAGGGACAGACTGAAAACCAGCAGTCAGGTTAGCCATAGAGTTAATCTGACAGCATGCTGAGACTGCTCCCATTGACTGAGTCTGCTCCCATTGACTGAGTCTTATATATTATTATTATCATCATCATCATCTCAGCCATTGGACGTCCACTGCTGAACATAGGCCTCCCCTTTGGACTTCCATATGTACCGGTTGGGAGCGACCTGCATCCAGCGTCTTCCGGCGACCTTTATAAGGTCGTCTGTCCACCTTGTGGGTGGACGTCCTACGCTTCGTTTGCTAGTCAAGTGATATTATTATACTAAGTAAAATTTGTACCTAATATTTATACGGAATATTATGTATTTTCTGTTGTCAATAAATTTTATTCATTTCTTTTCATTTTTTTTTATATAAGTTTTTGCGTGAGGACTCGTGACACTAAGCGGTACAAAAATGTACCAGACTTAGTGCAGTGACGTCACGATCAAGCAACTTTAGTGCGTATCTTACAAGTTTTTCATGAAGTAATAGTGAATTTAAAAAAAAAAAAAACAAGCTTTTCTTATTCCATCAGGCATCAAAGTACTCGTCAAGACGAATCAAATGCGCCCAAACTCGATGGGGTTGCGTCTTTTAATTACTGAGTTCCTATGGCCATATGCATGCAAAATTCCAGCTCAATCGGGAACCGGGGAGTGGATCGAATTAAACTTGCAAGATTTTATTACAGACAGACAGGTGAAAGTAAATAACAGTTTGTAATATGAAACCAAATTAGCTTGCTTTCAATAAGTGAGAAAGAGATACACATTTAAATTCATAACTAGACGAACGCCTAACCCCAAGCTAAGCAACTCAGTGCTTGTGAAGGCTAGATTAAAAGATAATTAATGCGTCCCTGGGTTATTGACCTTTCAAAAGTCAAGAACACATTTTTTAAAGGCCACAAGGCAACCAGAGTTCTGCAAAAATGGAAAAACTATAGGTTTTTGTTAAAGTTTTCCGACGCAAAGAGGTCCGGAGGAAGTTTGAAATACATTGATTTTGTAATATCTATTATCCTCTATTTTTATTGATCCATAATATTATTATCTTATTAATATTATAAACGTGAAAGTTTGTAAGAATGCATGTCTGGATGAATTGATTCAAGGGGAAGGTTTATTTTATTATGTATAATATAATATATAAATAATACATACATAATTTAGTACAGAAACACTGTTAATTTAGAAGTAAGAAGACGAGCAAGACGCTTCCTGATAGTAAGAGATAACGCTGCCCATAATTAGTACAGTGCTACCCAGTACACTCCCCCAACGCTTCTTACTCAAGAGTCATAACCACTCAAACGTCCCGACCGCTATAGCGGTCTGAAAAAAAGTTGAGTTAAACGTTACAGCCGCTATAGCGGTCCTAGCGACTTGCTACTTTAAAAACATGATTTTATCTATGAAAACGGTGAAAAGTTGCGTAAATATGGTTGTGTATGGCTTTGTAATAAACATTTTAAATCTGTAGTCATTAAATCTGAAGCTAAGCTCTTGGCAACATTTAAAATTTATTTTTTGAAATTACAGTTTCGAAGTTTTCATGCGTGCCAGTGAAATCTGCGTATAAAATGTTTATAATTCACCTTATTTTATTAAAATTAAATATTATTATAATCCTCATGATACTATCTTTCGGAATTGGTACAGATATTAAGGAAATAAACACAATCGGGACAATTTTACATGTCTTAAAGTCGACATGTTAAATTTTTGTCGCGCTTGCCGCGTTTCCGTAATATTTTTCCATGATTAATTTTAATCAACTATTATTTTATTAAAATACAACTTAAATTTATAAAAACAGTTCAACATAATTAGTTACGTATACCTAACATTTAAAAATATAAACTAAAATAGTTTGAATTCATTGATTTAATATATCCATTCTAAGGATTTTGTTCTAGGCGACTTCAGCGTTATACAAGAATGGGTGGTTTGTTTTGATTTATTGTGTTACACTGTACTTTCCAAGTCATTATATTTTTATATCAAAACAAAGCTTTTATAATCTAGTTTAATAATGTGCAGGTAAAAACAAAAAATATTTAGAGGTGTTTCGTAAAAAAGTGTTTAAACCACAAAAATACCTAAAATTTACACATATTGCCAAGTTAGAATTTTTTTTACATACTTTGTGTTAATATTTGAATCAAAATTTTCAGATATTTTATTTCTTTATAGTTTTATAGAAAATGGTTCAATAGTTTGCTAGAAAATAGACGTTTAGTAGGTATCGGTAGTGAGCGCTCGACGCGATTCTATTTGGATCGCGGACGCGGACGTTCAACGCTTTTTCACCTGTCAAGCGCGGACGTATGAGTGGATAAGATGTTAAGACTCTTCAGCCCAGTAATTTCACTAGCTACAGTGCCCTCCTACCTGTGCACAGTAATGTTTGCACATCACTGCTCAGGGTAGAATAACTGGCACTGTTGGGGTACCCACCTAGTCGACCTCCTGCAAAGGAAGTCTACCCCTGGTTGACTTTCATAACCAGGAGGTCCTGATTATGTATTATATACTTACATAATATAGTACAAAAATCCTGTTAATTTTCTGTTTATTAGGTGCAACGAAGTTCGTGCGGGTCCTCGCTAGTACAAAGTAATATTATTGTTTCAAAATTTCGTGTTGAACATAAAATTTCCAAGGGCAAATCACGTTCATTGCTTAAATATATTGATGCTAATGTACTTATGTAGGCGCTAAATAATAATATTTCGTTCAAATTTCAGGAACCAGGATATATTTAAAATCATCAAAGGTAAAAAATTTTGATTGTTTTTTTTTTTTAAATAATTGATAAATAAAGCGGTGGTGGCCAGGTGGTTATATGGTGCGGATCAAAATTTGGACTACCGAGTTTGAATCCCGGCCCCGCACCAATGACTTTACCAATGATTTATTATGTGCGGTTTTTCCACTCGCTATACTGGTGGTAGGCTTCGGCCGTGGCTAGTTACCACCCACTGGACAAAACCGTGTCGTCAAGCGGTCATTGCGACCGTGTTCCGGCATGATGTTCAGTGAAGCCAGGGAGGGATTTATCCTGCCTTCTAGGTATAGTCTGCTGCCATCTACGGCCGCATCGTAGCTTAACATCACGCGAGATCGTGGTCAAGGGCTATCCTATAATGAACAAAAAAAACAGGATATGTTTAAAATCATCAAAAGTAATAAATAATAGTTTTTAAGCTATTGCATAGCTTCTATCGCGGGCCTTGAGCGTGGGGACCGAATCCAGAAATTCCGTAACGAAAAAAACCTAACACCCCCCACTCCGACCGGCACAGCGGTGATACTTTTTAGTTTTTCCATCTATAGATAAAAATGCTATGCAATAGCTTTACCGCGGCAGTCTTCGAGTGCCACACGTCTTTTTTTTCTATAGTTTGTTAATATTCTTCTAATAAAATCACAATCCTGTCCAAAAAAACAAATCCACACCAAAATCAATCCTATCAATCCTGTGTAAAATCCTGGGTGGCACTGTGCTTATGGGCAGCGTTATCTCTTACCATCAGGAGAGCGTCTTGCTCGTCTTTTTACTTCGTTGTATAAATAAATACAATCACCAGTTTGCCCTTGGAAATTTTGAAGGACATCGTGCCTTCTGAATTTTGGGTTTTCTCACTTAAAACCGTAGGTACCTTTAAAATAATCCTACTTAGACTAATACATTATAAACGTGAAAGTTTGTAAGAATGGATGTCTGGATGTATGGATGTGTGTTTGTTACTCTTTCTCGCCTAAATGGATGGACAGATTGAGCTGAACTTTGGTATAGAGATAGCTTAGACTCTGGAATAACACATAGGTCATAGGACAGCGGGTAAAACCACTGGGCACAGCTAGTAATATCATAACGCGAAAGTTTGTAAAAATGTAAGTATTTATGTTTGCTACTCTTTCACGCCTAAACGGGTGGGCTGATTGAGCTGAAATTTGACATAGAGATAGCTCAGACCCTAGTAACATATAGGCTGCTGTATAGGTAAAACCGCAGGACGCAGCTAGTAAGTCATAATTCCCAAAATTCCGTAGGCGATCGTTGTGAGATATATTAATTATAATTAATTTAGTCAGAACTTATCTCTTAGGTAATTTTGTAGGTATTATAGAATAGAACAGAATAGAATACTCATTATTGCAACCAAAGAAAATTACAGTTTTACTTAATCTTAGCACTGAAATACAATTTGGTCCACAATGGGCGGCCTTATCGCTGTGAGCGATCTCTTCCAGGCAACCAACCTTTGTTTGAAAAAGTTGATTGAAAGAGTAGTGGGACTTGCTACAAGAACGTGTGTAATATGAGTTTAAATCGCGGAAGTTTAAAATATTATGTTGTGGGATATCTGCCAGTTATTCCACCGCCTGAGCAGTGATGTGCAAACATTACTGTGCTCCGGTAGAAGGGCACTGTAGCTAGTGAAATTACTGGGCTAAAGAGTCTTAACATCTTATGACTCTTGAGTAAGAAGCGTTGGTGCAGTTCTAGAATTTCACATAATTGTGAAATCCTAGGTAACACTGCACTGATTATGGGCAGCGTTATCTCATAACATCAGGAGAGCGTCTTGCTCGTCTTCTACTTCATCACATAAAAAAAAATTAAAAAAAATGTAAGGCTACGCCTGGGTAAATCCGCTCGACACAGCTAGCTTTGATATAAAAACATTAAGATATGAATCGTGGGAAAATGAAAAAAACTACCTGAGACGAGGGCAAGAAAATAAGTGAGCAAAGTATCGTATACATGTGGGTTTTTGAGGGTTTTGGGGGTTCCATCCACCTCAAAACAAGCGTTTTCTCACCATCAGCCCCTTTAGCATAGATATTGACATAAGAGTAGCAACTCCCGTCCCACTGTCAAGAGTAATCTGACATATATCAAGACGCTACTCTTGCTACTCGCGCTGTCATTGCATACAATGTGCAGCTACTCACAATGTCATTGTGCTCTTACAACACGTCAATTACTCTTGACAATGAGACAGGAGTTGCTTGTCTTATGTCAATGTCTTTCTATGCTAAAGGGGCTGGGCCCGTAGCATGCCATACTGGATCCCGCTGAAATGTCAAGAGTAGAACTGTCATCCCATACATTGTACTTTTGTGAATGTATGGGATGACAGTTCTACTCTTGAAGTTTTGTCGGGATTCCACGTGGCATGCTAAAGCCGCTGGAGCGTCTTGCTCGTCATCTAACTTCGTAGTATAAAAAAAAACACCCTCAACCCATCTATTTTACCGGGTGTAGACTTCCTTTGCAGGAGGTCGACTAGGTGGGTACCCCAACAGTGCCAGTTATTCTACCGCCTGAGTAATGGGCAAACATTACTGTGCTTCAGTAGAGCCCTGTAGTTAGTGAAATTACTGGGCTGAAGAGTCAATGTCTTATGACTCTTGAGTAAGAAGCGTTGATGCTGTGCTAGAATTTTGCATCAATGTGAAATCCTGGGTAGCACTGTACTAATTATGGGCAACGTTATCTCTTACCATTTACCATCAGGAAAGATATTTAAATGACCTATTTAAATTAAGTTCTTAAATATTTTGTTTCATTTATAGATCGTTATTATGCAAAATTTAAGCTGGGTATAATAATTCCGTGAGCCTTTTCTAAGTCATAATTAAAAGAAAGGTTTTTAAATTTTAGTCTCTTCTATAATTTTATATTTGGCTTTTGATTTTCCCATACTAAAAATATATTACATAAAAGACGAGGGTTTTTTTACAATTTTGTCCTCAACCGATTTCTAATAACATTTTAAAAAAAATCTTTTTATGTGTCATCAAGTACGTAATCAGTAAACACACAAAAAAAATATAAATCGGCCCTTTCCTCCTTTTGAAGTTAATTTAAAAAACGCGCTTGGTATTTTCTATTTCAATGTTTTGATTACAATAAATCTGATTTTTTTATAATATTTTTATTTCAGACGGCCTATCATAATTATGCAATTTTATTTTAAAAGAAAACAAACTGCAACTGCTTAGACCAATAACTTAATATTTTAAAAAATCACTAGGTACTTAGACAATAACAAAAAAAGTATTTGAAAAAAACTTACACTCCAATAACACTGCGAAATCCCAAAAATCCAAAGCACATTTTCACACCTACCAACAACTATTTACTTTTCCAGCGCACTTTACTCTGAGAGCGTACTTTTCTTTGACCGCGTACTTTTCTCCGCGGACTTTACTCACAAAAATCGCGATCGGTCGCGACTATTGTAGTATAACGACTGCAAATTATAGACAGTCCCGAATCGCGGCAAACAAATTCTTCCGTCAAAGATTATGTTAATTGCCCAGATAGGTACAACGCACAAAAGTTGCCTAACCTTGTGTGGATTCTGTGAGTCAATTGACCTATATTAATGACAGATTTATCATAATACCTTGATTTTACATATTCTTGAGTTATGTTTCGCATATTATTATTAATGTATGAATATTAGAAAAGGCCTTGAAAATTATATAAAGTACCACACACGCAAATGGTCTAGCATGTAATAATTGTATTTTTTCAATTTATAAAATAGCTAAATATCAAAAGTCAATGACTGACAAAACGATCAAATCAGAGGGCCTATTGGCTATCGCCCAATGACATGTAAAACACTAGAATCCATAGACAAAATAACGTACATTACTTGCTTAAACCTTCTCATTAATATGAGTACAATAACAAACGCAGCAATGTACATTGAAGTTGTCATCAATCGTAGTGGGTGAGAATTAGCCAATAGGCCCTAAGGTGTGTGATAATAAGCATCATAATTGCCTATATCAGTCACAGAGCCACACAGTGTTTTACAAGCTTTTATTACAAGCTTTATATTACTTTCACCTGTCGGTTGTCTGTCTGTCTGTCTGTCTGTCTGTCTGTCTGTCTGTCTGTAATCAAATCTTGCAAGTTTAATTTGACACACTTCCCAGTTTCCCATTGAGCTGAAAATTTGCATGCGTGTGTAAATCGGATGACAATGCAATATTTTTATGACATCGAGCTGATCTGATGATGGAGCTGGAAGGTGGCCAAAGGAACTTTGTCATAAAACAACGCAACCCCATCGAGTTTGGGCTCATTTGATTCGTCTTGACGAGTACTTTATGATGCAAGATGATAACAATAATTAAAGCTTGTTTTTAAAAAGTATTTTTTAAATTTCACTTGTTTACTTTCACCTGTCTGTTGTCTGTCTGTCTGTTGTCTGTCTGTCTGTCTGTAATCAAATCTTGCAAGTTTAATTTGACCCACTTCCCGGAGTCCGATTATAACCTGAAATTTTGCATGCCTGTATAAATCGGATGACAATGCAATATTTTTATGACATCAAGCTGATCTGATGATGGAGCTGGAAGGTGGCCATAGGAACTCCGTAGTTAAACGACGCAACCCCATCGAGTTTGGGCTCATTTGATTCGTCTTGACGAGTACTTTGGTGCTAGATGGTAATAAAAGCTTGTTTTTAAAAAAGTTTTTTTTTTTAATTCACTTGTTTTTAAATTTAAAAAAACTTAAAAGGTGTCAAGGGACACCCGGATGGAACGAAGTTCCTTTCGATTAATGAAAATATCTGGCTTGCTTTCTATAAGAGAGAGAGACAGACAGAGAGAGACAGACAGAGAAACATGCGCACGCCGCACAGCTTACAATAGCTTACTATAGCAAAAAGTGTCGTGACAACTTTTCGTAAGATTTTTTTCCGTCTAGCCCCCTTTCACAACGCGCGATAAGGAACTTCGTTCCAATTCTGCGCGATTACACTGCGCCTGTCACTCCAATTATATTTTAGATGCTGAATATCATCAGGCCCAGTTATTTCGCTGCTAATATTACCCTTCAGCCCGGAACCCAGTGGTTAATTTCTGCACATTGCTGGGCGGATGAATAATAATATAATAATAATAATTGGGGTTTACACTCCAACAGAACAGGTTACCCTACTTACACTGTCAGAGTCAAATCACAATTTATAGGTTGTGTGGCCAACCTATATGTTGCAGTTTCAGGTCGTGGAGATGACTACAGTGCCTGCAACATGAGCTGACGACTGCCTCCTACATATCTCATAGGAAACAGCCGGGACCCACAGTTTTACGTGCCTTCCGAAAAACGGTAGCGCCCAGGCGAAAATCTTTGCCACACTGAGATTTGAACCCAAGACCTCAGGTTTACAAGCCGGACCAACGACCACTGGGCCACGGACGCTAGAACTGTTTTTTTTTTATGTGATGAAGTAGAAGACGAGCAAGACGCTCTCCTGATATTAAGAGATAACGCTGCCCATAATCAGTACAGTGCTACTTAGGATTTCACAATGATGTGAAATTCTAGGAGCACTGCACCAACGCTTCTTACTCAAGAGTCATAAGAAAGACTCTTTAGCCCAGTAATTGTAACCTGGTAAACTGGTACTTGCCGAGGTGCCCTCTGCAATAAAGGTTTACTACTAAAATATTTTTTTATTTGTTATGATGTGCTCGATGACGCCTGGACCGATTTGGAAATTTCCCATTTTGTTTAAAGGATATATTATTATTTTATACTTTCAAGGCCCTTTCAAATGTCATCGAAATCGGTTGTTACGAGTACAAATTATGATTTACTAGTGGACCCGTGCGCACTTCGTCGCGCTTAATAGAAAATTATCAGTGTTTCTGTACTATATTATACATGTATTATACATATAAACCTTCCTCTTGAATCACTCTATCTATTAAACAAAACCGCATCAAAATCCGTTGTTTTAAAGATACATAGAAACAGACAGACGCGAGAAGCAACTTTATTTTACACTAGCTGCGCCCAGCGGTTTTACTCGCAGTACTTATGTAGCCTATGTGTTATTCCAGGGTCTAAGCTATCTCTATACAAAATTTCAGCTCAATCGGTCTATCCGTTTAGGCGTGAAAGAGTAACAAACATCCAGACATCCATTCTTACAAACTTTCACGTTTATAATATTAGTAAGACTATGTAGTGATAACGTGCGTCTCGAATATTAGAAACAAGCATGTTGTTGGTTTAATACTTATATTGGATGTAACATATTTACAAGTAAAATAAAAAAACCCAACGCTAAGAAAAGAATAATTTGCCATTTTGCATGGCGGCTCTTCTTGGATTTGAAATTTAACATGAAAAAATATGTAATCCGAGATTTTATGGTGGCGACCATCTTGGACAGATTTGCATTAAACATAGCTAAAAACCGCCACTGACTCACCTTTCAAACAAAAAAAAAGAAAATTAAATTCGGTTCGTCCGTTCGGGAGCTACGTTGCCACAGACAGACACACACAGACACAGACAGGTCAAACTTATAACACCCCGTCGTTTACGCTGAGGGCTAATAAATGAAATTATAAAAAAACTTTTAAAAACAACCTTTCATTATTGTTACCATCTAGCACCAAAGTAGGGTCAAGACGAATCAAATGAGCCCAAACTCTACAGGATTGCGTCGTTTAATTACGGAGTTCCTATGTCCACCTTCCAATTCCATCATCAGATCAGCTCCATGTCATAATGATATTGCATTGTCATCCGATTTATACATGCATGCAAAAGTTCAGCTCAATCAGAAACCGAGAAGTGGATCAAATTAAACTTTGTAAGTTTGATTTGATTACAGATAGGCAACAGATAGGTGAAATAAATAAAAGCTTTTGTAATAATATTAAAAATAAAAATAGAAAAGTTTTCCACAAATTCCGTTTTGATATAAAATCTCATAAAAACTTTATAACAATGACAAGGCGTTAATTCTTAACTCTTAACGTTATAAAATTTATTACCAGCTTATTATGATTTTATGTGACGAATGATTCATTAATAAAGCCCATTTCATTAAAAAAAATGTATATAAGTCATACATTATTTTTAGTAAACGGATCTTCAAATCCCCAAGGCCATTTTGAGAAACGCGCGTTTTACTGGCAGTTTCCAAGTTTTTTTTTAACTTTGTAGGTTAGCTTTTGCTGAATGTCAAAACCAGGCTTTCAACAATCTGCATGCAGAGAGTCCTCAAATTCTTCGGACACACCGTCAGGCGCGACCCAGACAGTCTGGAGAGACTTATCATTACTGGCAGTGTAGAAGGGAAGAGAGGTAGAGGGCGCTCACTCACGCGATGGACGCATGTGACCCAGGATGCTACGGGAGCCACCCTACAAGCGTCAATCCAAATGGCGCAGGACCGGCATCGATGGAAGGAAGTGGTGTCAAAGCTGATGAGGCACCATGATCACGTCCCTCAGTCATGAGGCTACGATCAAGAAGGAAGGTTAGCTTTTGACTACAATCTCGCGTGTTGTTAAGCAACGATGTGGCTGTAGATGGTAGCAACTAAACCTAGAAGACGGGGTAAATCTCTCCCTACTCTCTGGCTTCACTAAACGTCATGCCGGAACACGATCATAATATGTAATGACCGCTTGGCGACATGGTTTTGTCCAGTGGTAACTGGTAACTAGCCACGTGCAAAGCCAACCACCATTATAGCGAGAAAAAGCTACACAACTAAAATTATCGTCAATAGCCGCGTACTGATTGAGCGAGCAGCCTCGCGAGGCTGCCTCGTGAGGCAAATCCTCGGTCGGTCAAGACGTGCCTCGTCCGAGGCAAACGCACGCGCTGCCTCGCCCGAGCGTGCCGCGGCCCGAGCCGAGCGGTGTCGGTTTTTGTCGATGCTCAAAGGCGCCTCACTACGTTTGCCGCGCTCACTCAAGACGGTAGTGTTTTGCCTCGCTTATTCGTCGTCAGTTATTCTTCAAGTTAAACTGAGCGTCGATGCTGGCTAAGCCTCACGGTGGCTCGGGCTTGCCGCGCGAGGCAGCCTCGTATTAAAAAACTTACAGAGCGAGGCCGCCTTGCGCGGTATGCGTACTGCGGCAAATGTCCGAGGCTGCTAGCTCAATCAGTACGCGGCTATTCAAACTCGGTGATCCAGAATTACATCTACACCACAAAACCATTTGGCCACCACCGCTTCTAGCTGTAAATTAAAGGTTGCGTCTCGTCCTCGCTGCGAGCGAGTTTGAAGTCGCTTTAATATATTTTTTAATTTATTTGTTAGCAGATTTTTTATACTACATAGGCCTACGTTTGACCACATCCCACCTGATGAAAAGTGCAGATACGATCGTCGAATCACCTAAGAAGCCAAGAAAGGTACCTTCCCGAGTTGTATCTCTCGGGAAACGCGGATGGCAATGTGTTTCAAATGCGACCAGTTTTTATTAAAAAAGTTGAAGCAAAACGCTTGGTGCAGCAGATGTATTAAATTAAAGAGTGGAAGGCTATCTTGGAAGGAGAGAGAGAGAAGATTTAACACCCAATATCTTAGGATGGCAGGCGCAGTGCAGTGCACTTAGAATTTTAAATTTCAAAACACTAGGTGACACTGTTTAAAATGGGCAATCATGGATTCGGTCATCGATTCGTTTCCCTGACGAATAACTAAAGCTCTGCTGTCATGCCCGTTTGGTCACTCATTGCCATAAAAATATGCGAGTAGGTACGTTCAAAAACAACTTTACGCCTAAAAACGCGCGTTTTACGTCTGCCATGTGAATGAAGCCTCGCTCTCGAACACATTAATAAAAAAATTGATTATAATTACTGTAATCGCCATTATTGCTTTTTTATTATTAAAGTTATGGTAAAATATATCTCTTTAGCATAGATATACTACCTATATAGATACGTAGATGAACTGACATTACAAAAATCGTGACCAATTTTGATTTGTCAAAAATCTAAATTCTGAGGGCATTTAGGACTTGTGCCTTGTGCTTGATTAGGTTTGTGTTGTTATAATCTTACTAATATTATAAACACGAAAATTTGTAAGAATGTTTTTGAAGTAAAACTTCTTTAGGCGCGACTAGGGAGTAACTCAGATTTTTTTTCTGACGGAAGTAACGCTTACTTTTTTTTTTTTCTGACGGAAGTAACGCTTACTATAGTCTGTGTAGTTTCCGCCATTTAAAAATAATAATTCTGATTGGTTGTAAGTATATGTCATATACTATGGTCTGTCTAATTTCTTTTTTTTTTTTTTAATAATATGGCAACATGTGCATTTTGCCAGTGTCGAGTAAAATTCGTGAATGTTCACGGGATATTAAATTGAAGTTTTACTTCAATCGCGCGTAAAGGTTACACGCACACACTTTTTTTTTTTTTTTTTTATGTGATGAAGTAGAAGACGAGCAAGACGCTCTCCTGATGTTAAGAGATAACGCTGCCCATAATCAGTACAGTGCTACCCGGGATTTCACAATGATGTGAAATTCTAGGAGCACTGCACCAACGCTTCTCACTCAAGAGTCATAAGATGTTAAGACTCTTTAGCCCAGTAATTTCACTAGCTACAGTGCCCTCCTACCTGTGCACAGTAATGTTTGCACATTACTGCTCAGGCGGTAGAATAACTGGCACTGTTGGGGTACCCACCTAGACGACCTCCTGCAAAGGAAGTCTACCCCCGGTAAAATGTATGTTTGTTACTCTTTCACGACTAAACGGGTGGACCGATTAGGCTGAAATTTGGTATCAGCTCAATCAGTCTACCCGTTTAGGGGTGAAATAGTAACAAATGTACACTCACAGTCACACTTACAAACTTTCGCATTTTTATAATATGAGTGAGATACGTAAGAGATTAATTTCTTAGTTTTGTTCCTTAATATCATAACTCTATGATTTTTACTGCCTTATTGCTTTGTTAAGATCTTTTATATGATAAGTATTAATTATATTAATAAGTACCTAATTGGGGCAAGCAAGAACTAGGCGCAAAAAATGCCTATTATCTTAAGTGGGACTTTTGCGAATTACAATTTTTTACTCTTTTGGCGAACTTTGTGATATTTAAATATAAAATATCTATTGAAAAATTGCATTGATTTTTAAGAGCGTAGGTGTATATATCGAGTGACCCTCTCTCGCTCGCACGATTTGACAAATTTTGAAATAAAAATTCATAGAATTGATTTATTGAAAATTCCTTAAGAACAGCCCTCCATAATATTATTGCACACATTTTAAAAGTGTTTTCAGTTTGATATATTAAAAAATGGCATGGGGAGCAATATTTAGAAAATAAATTTTCAAAAAATCTTATCATACATTACGGTAATAAACATGCATACTTGTGATTAATACTTATATAAAATAAATAAATAATTGAGTTTTATACTCCAACAGAACAGGTTACTTACACTGTCAGAGTCAAATCACAATTTATAGGTTGTGTGGCGAACCTATATGTTGCAGTTTCAGGTCGCCGAGATTACTGCAGGGCCTGCAACATGACCTAACGACTGCCACCTACATAATATCTTATAGGAAACAGCCGGGACCCACAATTTTACGTGCCTTCCGTAACACGGTAGCGTCCAGGCGAAAATCTTTGCCACACTGAGATTTGAACCCAGGACCTCCAGCTTACAACCATAAATTAATCACTATTATTTGAAATCTAAACGACATAAAAAGTGGACTTTGATCAAAAAAGAACTATAAAACACCAAAAATCTAAACAAATATTATTTAAGCTTTGTTCTAGACATGTTAGCTTAACCTTTGCATTATATTATGCAGATCTCATAATAAAAATTTACATTTCCTGTTGTAATTTTACGATATAATTTATATATTACTAGTTCATTTTGTATTTATACATAAAAGTTAGAATGTAAAAATGCTGACCACGATCTCTAAAATAAATAAATAATAAATATTTCAGGACATTTCACACAGCGCCACCTAACCCCAAGTTAAGCAACTTAATGCTTGTGTTGTGGTGGTTAGGATAACGGATGTAATTTAAGCGACGATGCGGCCGTAGATCGTAGCAGACGAAACCTAGAAGGCGGGATTATGTGTTCCGTCTTTTTCTATGAAATCCTCGGTGAGCATATCTGACTTGCACTTGTCCAGTTTTATTTAATGGTGTCCAAAATGTCACTAAAATAACACTTCACACCACAGAAGTAATACAACTAGAAGTACCCATTTTATGTGTAAGTGTGATGGCAATAGGAAAAATTCTGTGTGAAGAAAAAGGAGAACCTATTTTTTTCCGTCCCTTTCAGGGTGGCCGGTTAATGTTGTTTGTCAAAATCTGTCAAACTGCTTCACTGTGACAATAATACCTATGTGTTTCGTTTATTTCCAAAATTTATTATCTAGGTAATAATATTATTTGAGTAATGGACTTTTAGATTTTTTTTACCTTGTGAATATCCTTTCGCGATATTTGACATAGTTATAAGTTTTGCATATTTTGTTATGTTACAAATAAATAGTTACTAGTATCATTCATTCATTTATTCGCGCGAATTTTTCGCCCTTCCAGACAAGGCTATGTATATTAAATAGCTATATGTATACCTACTATGTACGTATGTATAACCTCTAAGGTATATAACATGTATAAAATATCGTATTACCCGATAAATAATACATTTAGTATGAATTAACGAATTAATTTTCATAAATTTTAGATTATTGAATTAGTTACCTTTGAGTATTAAACCAATGGAGACGGCACGAGTATTGATTTTATGCGAAAAAGTCTGCCAGTTTTTGCGGGGGGAGAAGCAACGCACTCCAATAATGATAAATAAATAAATATAAATATTATTAGGTATTATCAGCCATTTTTGTCCCACTGCCGGGCAAAGGCCTCCCTTCCGTCGCGCCATTCTGTTCTGTACCAGGCCTCTCTGTCTCTGTGTCTGTGTGTGTTCTGTATGTGTGTGTGTGAGTGTTCTGTTCTGTATAAGCTATGTTGTACCAGGTGGTGCAATGCGAGTCCAACTATAAATATAAATATTTTAGGACATTTCACACAACGCCATCTAACCCCAAGCTAAGCAACTTAATGCTTGTGTTATGGTAGTTAGGATAACGGATATGATACCACACTAATGAATTTTCGATAACGTCACTACACACGCCCCGTCGAAATTGTCAAACACTGGTAAGAGTAGCAACTCCCGTCCCACTGTCAAGAGTAATTGGCGTTTGTAAGAGCACAATGACGTTGGGAGTAGCTGCAAATTGTATGCTATGACAGCGCGAGTAGCAAGAGTAGCGTCTTTATATATGTCAGTTTAGTCTTGATAGTGGGACGGGAGTTGCAACTCTTAGGTCAATGTCTTGTTATGCTACGGCTGAAGCCCCTATAGCATGGACAATGCGTAGACTTGTCTTCCTGTCAAGTCAAACAGTCATCCTATACATTCACAAAAGCACAATGTATGGGATGACAGTTTGACTTGACAGCAAGACAAGTCTACGAAACGTCTGTGCTTGGCCCACAGCGATCTATTTTTTTGGTAGCGCGGCTTGCTTGCCAGTGACGTATCCAGTTGGATGTGTTATCGATGAGTGTAACAAACAAGAAAGTTTAACATATATCTTATTGAACATAAAACATTTATTCAGGAACTTTTATATTATAATGGAGATATATATATAATAATAATTATTGTTAATAATCGAATCAATCAAAATGTTGAACCAGTCTAACGTGTATTTTATTGAATTCCTTATGACGAGAGGAGTAAAAGATTTTATAATACGAATTTTAATTATTTTCCGTCTAAAAACCTGTATTTAAAAGATGCAAATAAAGATGCAAATATTATTGCATGATTATCATTTTTTACTCCCGACTTAAAGGAGAGGTTGTAAAGTATTTTACTACTTGGATTATTACGGTTTTGCAAAAAATAAATTTATGAAAAAACTGGAGTGTCGATTTGTAATTCATAATCATCATCATCAGCCTATGTTCGTCCACTGCTAGACATAGGCCTCCCCCATGGCACGCCACTCAACTGGGTCCTCCGTCTTTCTCCTACAACCACTCCCAGCGACCCTCCGGATATCATCGCCCCATCTCGCCCAAGGACGCCCTACACTACGTTTGCCGAGACGCGGTCTCCACTCTAGAACACGTGTACCCCATCGGTTATCGGTTCTACGGCAAAAGTGACCAGCCCATTGCCACTTCAGCTAAATATATGTATTTAGAATAACAAATTAATGAGAAAACTTGAAGTTAATAAACAATAAATCCATTTAATAATAAATGTATAGGTATTAAAATTAATACAGATTGAAATAATTAATTACATGTTATTATAATAATTTAAAATTTATTTGAACATTTACAAGTGAATTAATAAAATATTACATTGAGTTCAAGTTACTTTCAATGAGAGAGGCCGAGACGCACGTTTTTATTCATAATTTGAAAACCGCTTGACTGATTACGATAAAATTTAAATGGGACCACCTGACAAGCATGCATAATGCATTGTATATACTAGTATATAATACTAGCTACACCCCGTGGTGTTACCCGTACAAAAAGTCTCCTTTATTCAAATAACAATATTATTTTCAGATCATTAAAATATTGTAAAAACTAAACATCTATTATTATCTAAAGCAGAGGTTTATACTCAAACAGAACAGGTTACCCTACCTACACTGTCAGAGTCAATTCACAATATATAGGTTGTGTGGCCAACCTATATGTCGCAGTTTCAGGTCGCCGAGATAAACTTAATACTACATACGCCGTAAAGAGATATACAGTAATGTGACTCCCTAGAAGCGGTTGAATTCAAGGTCGCGCGAGTTTGCAACGATTTGGGTAGGGTTCGGTAGGCAGCGAGGTGCCGAATAGACGTTATTTATTGTGAATTACTTAAAATATCAAAAAGAATTAAATACTTTGTGAAATTTTTACTAGTTCACAACCATTATTCGAAAGCTTACTGGATAAAACGTCTATTCGGCACCTCGCTTCTTGATCCCTGTCGACCGCGTTGCAAACAAGCGCGACCTTGAGTTCAACCGCTTCTAGGGAATCAAATTACTGTATATAATTACTGTATATATCTCTTTACCGTGCTACATATTAAGCCGTGTCTCCAGCTCCTTTTTTGGTCTACACTCTCAACAAAAACACGTCAACACACAGCAAAATTCCCCTACACAAAAAAAAATGTCTATGCTTCAAGCGTCAACAAATGTTTTTGCTTTCCATCGGCTATGGAAAGCAAAAACATTTGTTGAAGCTTACCGCCGGGCTCAGCTAGTAAATAAATAAATGAATAAACAAAGCAAAAACATTTTTTGAAGCTTGAAGCATAGACATTATTATTATTTTTTGTGTAGGGGAATTTTGCTGTGTGTTGACGTGTTTTTGTTGAGAGTGTAGACCAAAAAAGGAGCTGGAGACGCGGCTTTACTCCAGCATTCTGGCCACCTACCATAGGTTTATTAGATTTAGCTAGTACCATAGTTAGTACCATAGATTCATTTTGACAGATGCTGTTAGAGTGACTGGATCGACTTCAAAAAATTAATAGGGCTTTCTGAACCAATTTGGAAAATTCCTTTAATGTCTGTCTGTAATCAAATCTAGGATGTTAAAATATGCTCAAATTCGCCGGTTTTCGATTGAACTGAAATTTTGCATGCATGTATAAATCGGATGACAATGCAATATTATTATGACATCGAGCTGATCTGATGATGGAGCTGGAAGGTGGCCATAGGAACTCCGTAATTAAACGACGCAACCCTATCGAGTTTGAACTCGTTTGATTCGTGTTGACAAGTACTTTGGCGGTAATAATAAAAACTCGTTGACTCGTTGAGAACTCAGCAAAGCTGGTAGGTAAAAAGCTATTTTGTCCTCTCTAGACATAACGCATACTCTTTGTCCATAAGTACGATAAACCCCGATAATATAATATATAAAATAAACATATTTGTTATTATTAAATTGTGTCTTATCTAACTCAATTCAAATACACCTTACTTAGTATGAGATATATTCATTATGTTAATACATTTATTTATTTAAATGCACCTTAAAATCCAATCAAACAGGTTGTTGTTCGGACTTGTCCGGACTTGAATGGCCGCCATTCAAGTCCGAACAACTTCGACGCGAAGTTGCATTTTTTTATAGTAAACTAAACAAACGTTTGACCGCAATCTCACCTGTTGGTAATAACGATGCAGTGTAAGTTGTAGCACGCTTGTTCAGTAAGAACCTATTCACTCTTGATTTGAACAAACCCACGTTATAGCATTCGGGAAACACTGAAAGTGGTAGCGAGTTCCATAACTTCGCCGTTCTCATAATGAAAGACGAAGCAAATCGCTTCGTCCGAGCTCAAAAGGTTGCTCAAAATTCTAATACTTATGTGTCAAAATGTTTTTTTTTATTTTTTTTATGTTATGAAGTAGAAGACGAGCAAGACGCTCTCCTGATGTTAAGAGATAACGGCTGCCCATAATCAGTACAGTGTAACCTAGGATTTCACAATTATGTGAAATTCTAGGAGCACTGCACCAACGCTTCTTACTCAAGAGTCATAAGATGTTAAGACTCTTTAGCCCAGTCATTTCACTAGCTACAGTGCCCTCCTACCGGAGCACAGTAATGTTTGCACATCACTGCTCAGGCGGTAAAACTTTACGGTTTACTTGATTAATCATAATGCAATTATAAAGCTAAAGATCATATAAATTATTATCTATTTATTTTATAATTAAAGTCATACTTTAATTACTTAAATGGTATATTAATTTATATTAAGCGTATAAAGTAATATATAATGTAAGTAAGAAGGGTTCGCAAAGGCATAGGTTAATAATATTTTGTTTACTATCGGATGAACGTTTGGCAAGAGCGGATTCTTATGGTGAACGCACATCTATCCGCATCGACCGCGCCGAAGTAGTTTTTAGTTTTTGTATAGAAAATCTTCTATGGATTCTGACGATTCGACTCCGGCAAGTGTGCGAGGTTTCATGACATTTCATATAAAGAATTCAAAATTCGATTCCTTCGCCGCGGTCGATGCGGGTAGATGTGCGTTCACCATTAACAGCGGCCCGACAGCTGACATTGACGTAAGACTATCAACTCCCGTTCCACTGTCATGAGTAATCTGACATATAGGTATATCAAGACGCTATACTCTTGCTACTCGCGCTGTCATTGCATACAATATGCAGCTACTCCCAATGTCATTGTGCTCTTACAAACGTCAATTACTCTTGACAGTGGGACGGGAGTTGCTGCTCTTATGTCAATGTTGCGACGTGCTACGACGGCTGTTCTCAAAAGTAGAATGTATGGAATGACAGTTAATAGTCTTGACATTACTGTAGGCCCCCGCTAAATCCCGCACGGCATGCTACAAGGGTTGAAAAATAATCCGAGTGGCAACATAAATTTCGCACACAGTGTCATTAAAGTACGAGTGTCATCCGTGTACGTATTTCTTTTTGATGATATACTTTAGGTACTTCTTTTTGATGATATTCCGTCCAGTATATTTCTGCGTCCATGATCATACTCGTAGCTACGTGCATTTAAAGTATTTCACACAATCACGTGCAAACGAAACGTGACGATAAGGCGGCCATAGGTCAGTTGGTGGACGCGTTCATTCAATAAAAATATATTTTATAAAATACTAGCTGCGCCCAGTGGCTTTACCCGCTGTACTATAGCCTATGTGTTATTCCATAGTCTAAGCTCATCATCATCATCTCAGCCGTAAGACGTCCACTGCTGAACATAGGCCTCCCCTTTAGACTTCCATATGTACCGGTTGGAAGCGACCTGCATCCAGCGTCTTCCGGCGACCTTTATAAGGTCGTCTGTCCACCTTGTGGGTGGACGTCCTACGCTGCGTTTGCTAGTCCGTGGTCTCCACTCGAGCACTTTTCGACCCCATCGGCCATCCGCGCTATGTGGCCTGCCCATTGCCACTTCAGCTTGCTAATCCGCTGGGCTATATCGGTGACTTTAGTTCGCCTACGGATCTCTTTATTTCTGATTCGATCACGTAGCATGGTCTAAGCTATCTATGCCAAATTTCAGCGCAATCGGTCTACCCGTTTAGGTGTGAAAGAGTAACAAACATACATCTCTGTTACAAACTTTCACGTTTATAATATTAGTAAGATGTAGTGCTCGCAAATCTATCCGCATCGACCGCGCTTAAAGATTTTTTTGTAAAGGAAATCTTCTTCCGATTCGGACGATTCGACTCCGGCAAGTGTGCGAGGTTTCATGACATTTCATATAAAGAATTCAAAATTCGATTCTATGTATGGGTAAATCCTGAGATCGGGCGTATTTAAGTGATTTCCGTGGCAGATTTTAAATCAAAGTATTATTGCATTTTACATGTAAAACATCAAATTTCCCATAATTATAAGCACATTAATCAAATAGGCATCATTATAACTTGTTTTGTTCAGAAGATATTTAAATTTAAATTTTTGGTGCCACGGGAATCAATAAAGTGTGGCATGGTAATCAAAATTAAAAGTATTTTGTTTGAATTCTATGTTATTATTTAAATATTGACATCTACATACTAATCATATAAAATAGAAATGATTTAAAACGGTGATCCAAACAGATATACACCAAACATAAAGTATTAAAAAAGGTCTATATTGGCTCTCTATATAATAATCATGTAAACAAAATAAAATCAACGTATTGCAGTCTTAAACAATGTAAAAATATTGAATATATAGAAGAATATATATCCTAGAATATGAAGTCACAGTTAATAACAGGATTCACTCCAGAAGCTGTCATCAGATTGTACATTTATCATTAGTTAGGTTAATCTGGACTGAAAGTTGCAGTCAGCCCATAGTTTCGTTTTATTTTTTCATCATATATCATCTCAGCCATAAGACGTCTACTGCTGAACATAAACCTCCCCTTTAGACCTCCATATATAACACCGGTGTTGGAAGCGACCTGCTTCAAGCGTCTTTCAGCGACCTAAATAAGGTCGTCTGCCACACTTGTGGGTGGACTGGGTTTGCTTGCCTGTGGTAGCCACTTGAACACTTTTCGACCCCATCAGTGCTATGTGGCCTGCCCATTACCACTCCAGCTTCCTGATCCGCGGAGATATGTCAGTGACTTTGTTTCATCTTCGGATCTCCTCATTCCTGATTCGATCACGTAGAGAAACCCCGAGTATAGCCCTCTCCATAGCTCGCTGAGCGACTTTTTAATGTGGGGATATAATGGTGCCGCATAAGCCAGAGCGGCTGTCTACTATAGTACAATATAAAAAATCTGATGTATACAATATAAAAAAATATCTGAAATAATGAAATATACAAATATAAACTATCAAAATCACTTCCATACCTGCGGCTTCGCTGTATATGGGTAAAAAGTGAAAGAATGCGCAAGAAAACTCAGAGGAAAATTGATCACCGTGGTGAAATGCCATGAAAATCAATACCATGGAAATCAAAATTGTATAGTTTTTTGTCAATATTTTTAAATACCATAATTATAGACCAAAAATAATAAAATATATGATAGACAATACCCTTTTCCTAACTGCACACCCTAGTCAAAAAACCGTAATGGATAAAAAAATATTTTTAAACATGGAAAAGGTAATCAATGATCTAGTGAACCAAAACCACGGTAATCAATTTCTCACCTTCGTAAATCCAGTTTATAACAACGAGAGGAGGAGCCTCTCTTCACTATGTTTAGAGCGCAATCGAAGTTAGCCAATAGCGTGCTTACAAGCTTCTAAGTATTGTGGTTTGTGAAATGTGGGTAGTTATGTCGCGCGCCATGGGAATCACTTTTTGTCTGGGGACAAACATAAATTTGTTATTTTTTCTAAAACTACGCTGAGTACAGCCTTCGCGTATTTTTTTGATCATATAACAGTTCACCCTTTACAGCTTAGATCACAGGAATTAATTAAATTCCTTTTATAAATTAGTGTAAAAAATATATTTTGTTCCGAAAATGTGTAAGGGACAGCCCACGGTAATCAAATTTCAGGGCTTTAACATTTTTTTTTAGATACTTGCAGCTAAATATAACCTGATGTCTATCATGCATTAGGTAGATTGAACCTTAGACTAACAGGAAAAAAATACCTTTGGGTAGAATTTTTATGTTACGGGTAGTTTATTCCCCCAGACACGTAAAATTTTGTCTCTCAGGAATCACCCGTATAAATAAATAATAATAAATGTTTATTTCAGAATAATATACATGGATTAGATTACATTAGAACACGATGATGTCAGCAGTAGTAATAAAACTGTGTCGCAGACATCAACGCCCTCCCTCGGTTCTCTTATAGATTACAAAAAATCGGATGACAATTAGATATTATTATGACATAAAGCTGGAAGGTGGCCATAGGAACTCCGTAATTAAACGACGCACCCCCATCGATTTTGGGCTCATTTGATTTGCCTTGACGAGTACTTTGGTGCAGATGGTAATAATAATAAAAGCTTGTTTTTTAAAAACAGTTTTTTTTTTATTTCACTTGTTGATTCATCACACTGGAACTTAAAATTTTACCTACTTGTTGAAATTATCGTTATCAAATTTTTTAAAACTTTTTTGGACACATCCCTAATGCGTGGGTTCTCAGGGGGTAAGTAGTAAAACGTGACGGACTGAAACCTCTTGACCCCTGGTATCTGTGCCTTGACCGATTTAGAGCAAATTTTTAATTAAAAAATTCAATTACAAATACAGATAGTGACGAAGGATCAATTTTTTTTAATTATTATTGATTAGCCTTTGACCACAATCTCGCGTGACATTAAGCTAAAAGACGATGCGGCCGTAGATGGCAGCAGACTATACCTAGAAGGCGGGATAAATCCCTCCCTGGCTTTTCTGAACATCATGTCGGAACACGGTCACAATGCCCGCTTGGCGACACGGTTTTGTCCAATGGTCCAGTGGAAAAACCGCACATAAGGTACAACTAATTATGTAGACATTAGAACTCGGTGATCTAAAATTACATCTGCACCACATAACCCTTTGACCACCACCGGTTCAAGTTGTACCTTAATTAAAGGGCAGTTACCAGATCAAGAAGGCGGGATAAATCCCTCCCTGGCTTCACTGAACATCATGCCGGAACACGGTCACAATGACCGCTTGGCGACACGGTGTTGTCCAGTGGGTGGTAACTAGCCACGGCCGAAGACGGCTTGTATTCCGAGGATCAAATCTCAGTGTATATAACCACGGTAGAGAGATATACAGTAATGTGACTCCCTAGAAGCGGAATAACTCAAGGTTGCGCGAGTTTGCAACGATTTAGGTAGGGTTCGGTAGGCTTAATAGACGTTTTTATGCAGTAAGCTTCCGAATAATGGTTGTGAATTAATAAAACTATCACAAAGTATGTAATTTAATTTTTAATGTTTTGAGTACACAATAATAACACACAATAATGACTTATTATTATTACCGAACCCTACCCAAATCGTTGCAAACTCGCGCGACCTTCAGTTCAACCGCTTCTAGGGAGTCACATTACTGTATATCTCTTTACCGTGGTATAAAGTTCCAATACACAAAAATACTATAATAAAATAATACAGCTCTAGGAAGCGCTTATCAATGTGCCAAATTGAATGACATAATATTCGTCCGGGTCTTTGTGTTAATAGAGCATAGATACTGTTCTAGAAAATTAATTTAATATTGTGTTAATTGAGGGCAGAGATAGTAGCCAGGCCGCTGACGAGTGCCTCGGCGTACCCGCTGCCCCGGCATTATTGCGTCCCGCAGGAACACCCGCAGGTTTTTTAGTGGGTATCCCCGCCGCGCCTATCTTCAGCGGGGGAGTCCCACATACCGCCCTGCGCTCCCCGAAGCAGGGTGACGATGCGTAACGCATTTCTCCTCGGTCAAATAAAAGGGCAGAGATAGTAGCCGCGGTTGTATGCGATTGGACTTGTAGTCTGCCTCGAGATCTACGTCTTTACATAATGTACTAGTGAAATTACTGGGCTGAAGAGTCTTAACATCTTATGACTCTTGAGTAAGAAACGTCGGTGCTGAGTGCATAGAATTTTACATCATTGTGAAATCCTGAGTAGTACTGAACTGATTATAATGGGCATCGTTTGCCTTACCAACAGGAACGCGTCTTGCTCGTATTCTTACTTCTTTGCATATAAAATGTAGGTTCTATAATTATACTTATTGCACTAAATGAAAGCAATATGAAAGAAAATGATAATATTTGCATTTATATTAATTTAAATCTCGCTATCATTTAATTATCTGGAAATTTTAAAGTTTTTTTTCGCGAACAGGTTAACTTGATAGCCTTTTAGTTCATATACCAAACTATTTTATCATTGTTTTGTCTCTTTCTACAAGGCAGTCTGGTATTATCATATATTTATTTATTTGAGTGAGTTGAGAGTTCCGTATAAAATTATATTTTTTAACAGTCGCTACCGAAGTTAATCCTACTAATGAAATGAAATGAAATGAAAAAGTAATTTATTGACATTAGAAAAACAGAAAAAAGATACACATGAACAAAAAAATGCATACAAATTTTAACAATTCTATTGTCAAATGGGATAGACTCAGCTTTGTGCGGCACAGGAACCACTGCGCCGCGCTGGTTTTCAGTCTATCCCATACTCGAGCGCCGGTGTTAGTCGAGTAGAGTTACAAAAGTAGTTCCAGCGGGGATTCTCACACATAAAAAAAGACTACTTACAGCTAATGAAACATTCACAAGATTTATTACAAACATAATATAATGTCCATAATGTAAATAAATAATAATAAATTATAAATATAAAATAAATAAATTAAAAACTAATATTATAAATGCGAGAGTTTGTATATGTTTGTATGTATGTATGGACATATTTATGCATGTACCTATATGTAATTCTTTCACGCCTAAACTGGTGGCCCCATAATCAGTACAGCAGGTATGCCACCTAGGATTTCACAATGATTGTAAAAATTTAGATGCATTATTGTACACACGCTTCTTACTAGAGGGTCATAACATGTTAAAACTCTTCAGCTCAGTAATTTCACTAGCCGCACTGCCCTCCTACCGAATCACAGTACCTAATGTTTACACATCATGGCTCAGGCGGTAGAATAACTGGCACTGTTGGGGAACAATCGACCTCCTGCAAAGGAAATCCCCCCCCGGCCCGGTAATAATAATTGTCTGAAACCTGTGCTGAGATTTTCTCAACAACATTGCACATTAGCTGTGTCGTTTTGTTGTTTTAGTTAAATAATACTGCACTAGGTAAAAGTAGAGAGGATGGAAGTGGATCGGGGTGTGAAACGAGCGTACCAGGGACGACCGAGTGGACGACGTCCGGTAGGCCACCACTGTATCGCTGAAAGGATGAGGTCGAGAAGGACCTGAGCAGTGTCCACGTGGAAGAATGGCGGGAGATGGCGCAGGACAGACCGAGTTGGAAAGACTTGTTATCGGAGGTCAAAACCTATTTTATCATCAGCCTATGTTCGTCCACTGCTGGACATAGGCCTCCCCCATGGCACGCCACTTAACCCAGTCCTCCGTGTTTCTCCTCCGACCACTCCCAGCGACCCTCCGGATATCATCGCCCCATCTCGCGCAAGGACGCTCTACACTACGTTTGGCGAGACGCGGTCTCTTCAGCTACAAACCCAAGTACTAAACAACGAGCAAGCTAGCAAAACCTACTTTAGGTTCTCGCTAACCCAGTAAGTAAGTAAGGTAAATATGGGTTTTCTACGTCTAGACTTACGGATCTCTAAAATGTAGGACTTTACCTCAGAGTTCAACATGCGAAGTCCAATCTTTAGTTTTTTCTTTACTTATTAGATTAAGGTGAGTATTGTTATTAATATTATTAAATATGCTAATCAAACTACTTTTTAAACTTGATTTGTTGCTTGCCGGAATTTAATAATATGACTAGTTTTGCTCAGTGGGTTCGGTTACCATCCTCCTGTTTAAAATACTTATTTATGGACAATGAGACAAGATTAGTAAAAATAAAGTCCATGGTGAAACTGTTTCCTATAGGATATGTAGGAGGCAGTCGTCAGGTCATGTTGCAGGCACAGTAGTCATCTCGGCGTACTAAAACTGCAACATATAGGTTAGCCACACAAACTTTCAATTGTGATTTGACTGGGATAGTGTAAGTAGAGTATGATTTAAATAGAGTAATTCAAAAGGAAGGTTTATATGTAGGTATAATATATGCATAATATAGTAGGGTCAAAAAATGCTCGAGTGGAGATCACGGACTAGCAAACGTAGCGTAGGACGTCCACCCACAAGGTGGACAGACGACCTTATAAAGGTCGTCGGAAGACGTTGGATGCAGGTCGCTTCCAACCGGTACATATGGAAGTCCAAAGGGGAGGCCTATGTTCAGCAGTGGATGTCCTATGGGTGAGAAGATGGAAACGCTGATATAATAGTTTTCTGTTTAAGCGCTACGAAGTGCGCGCGGGTCCACTAGTAAATAATAATTTAGACCCTGAAATAACACACAGGCTACTTAAAGAGGGTGAAAATGTAAAAGAAACAAAGTATTTGTATTATATTTTAATATTTTCTAAAAATTACATTAAATATTTATATCTATTAAATTTATAATTATGTACATAGTTACACTAACACTATATTAACCTAGCTAAAATATTATTAATTAAATATGTATAAATATTTAGTGTCAATAATAAACTATTCCAGAATTTAAAAATACCTCGCCACCTCTTATGCTTAGTAGAGCATAGTGAAATTAACACTAAATTACTAAATATTGATATTTAATTAATAATATTTATCACGGATTTTCGCAAAGTAATGTATAATTCTATTAATCAACTATAATGTTAAAGAAATAGGTATTATGTACATTTAATAGTTAGATATACATAATAGAAATACTCATTATTGTGACCAATATAACAAAAGTAACAATAAATAAGCAATAACTTAAAATATCATATTAATACAGCCCACAATGGGGGCGTTATAGCTCAAAGCGATCTCTTCCAGGCAACCAAATTTTGGACACGTAAAGTTAAAATTTAAAAAATAAGTCAAAAAAACATTAAGCGGCAGAGTGTAAAGTTTGGCAGCTGACATAGATTTATGAAATAGCTATAATATTATATTATAATAATTATAACATTTTTTAACCTATTATATTTGATTATAAAAAAAAATTAGGTAGGTAGTGATAATTTTTTTCTTACAAATATTTACCTACTTTAAACAATAATTTACTAAAATTCTTTAATAATAATACATTTTAATCAGTGGCGTAGCTACCCAGGGGCTAGGCGGGGCAGTGCCCCGGGGCCCTCAAGTTTAGGGGGCCCTCGAATCCTTATCTCGATCGAACGGGCGGTCTTCTATAACTCGTTCCGTAAACGAAGTTTGGCCGATTATTCGCACGTTTCCTACCATAATAACTTTCGTTTACGAAATATCGTCCGAACGAAAATAGTTTGACATTTAGTTTTTCGAACTTTACTATAACCACTTTTCCTTGCAAACGAAATTTTGAACTCGAGAAACGAATGTTCGTAAATTTAACCTCAAATTGACGAAGCCAAAATAGCCAATATATTCGAAAAAAATATATAATATCGCAAACCGTAAATTTTCGCGGAACATAATATATTGTGTTCAAAACATGGCCCATGACCTCCCCAATAAGGCCCTATACACCTGTAGGGACACATATTGTGAAATTTATTAGAGTCAGCAATTTTATGTAGAGCGACTCTCCGGACGCCCCCCTCCGTCGGAGTCGTCTCGGTAACTTCACGGCCCTAAGCCGTTGATGTATTTATAATAACTGATTAAAATTACAGTGTTTTTATACGAACGTTTTATTTAATGCCACATAGACTCATAACCCGTAAACTCGACATATAACCCCAACACACCAATGTACTGAATAACCAAAGACCCGTATAATAAACCCTTGAATCTTCTCTATTTCGTTTTATTAGCCATACTTACACTAAGTATTAATTGTAATTTATGTTGTTACTGTTTAATATTTTTATTACCTGCCCTGCAGTGCACAAAAAAGAGCTTAAGTAGTTTAGCATTTTTAAAGTATTTGCATATTTCATATTTTTATTTGATAAAACTTACTCAGTTTACATAGCAGAATTTTCTTGGCGTTATATGCCCATCGCTACATATTTTTTCTCGGCGCTCGCAGCTAGCTGCTCGCACACTTATAAGTAGGAATATTTTTTTTTACATTTCGGAGTGAAATAAAGGCACCGTTCTCTTAGTAAGAAATATACCTTATGTTTTCTCGGCTCACATCAAGCTGCTCGCACACTTATTGGTAAAAATATTTGATTTTGCATTACGTTCAGATCTTAAAATTATCTTCTCGAGCAACTTTTGTGGTCAGAATTCCAAAAAAAAATTTGCATTTATTGATAACAATACTTATTTTAAGAATAATGCCGAAGCGCTCAGATTTCAAGATCGGCTTTTCGCATAATTTTCAGACTTACAAAACTTTCTTGGCACTAGGAAATACAATTTTCTTGGTGCTCGCAGCTTGCTGCTCGCGAAATTATAATAGGTATATTATGTCATATTTTCACCACTCGGAACGAGCTAATTGTACATCTTTTATAGTGTGAAATTAGCCTGGATCCACTCTTGGCAGTGGGGCCCCATTTTTTAATTTGCCCCAGGGCCCTTGGTTACCTAGCTACGCCACTGATTTTAATTAACTAATCTAGCTATATCTATAGGTATTAACAAAAAATATTATTTACTAGCAAAAATACATTATTTTGTAATTTAATAATATTACTTAAGATCTTTGGTATCAACAAAAAAATACTCATACTGGTAACTTTTATTCTAAGGTTTTTCGATTAACTAAAAATTTGCTTAACTAAATACAAAAAATACAAGAATTAGTTTCAATAAGACATAATTGATGCACCGATAGTAAGCCCATTCTCTTCTATTGAGAATTGAGTTACTAGGTACTAGGCGACCAGAAACCTTAAGAGGTCGTTTTATAGCACCGCGACCGCTTGCGCGCCTGTGTGTCGTCACTTTAACAGCGTATTTATTTATCGAGTGACGCTTCTCGCTCGCACAATTTGACAAATTTTGAAATATAAATTCATAGAATTAATGTATTGATTCCAGGGGATTCACATCAACGTGGCCACCGATGAGTTCAGTTTCCAAAAAATCAGTTTACGGATTTTCATTATTTCATGAAAATACGCGATTATATATTGATATTTTAGGTCATAAACTAGTTGAATATCATTGTATTTTCTCCAATTGCATTAAAATTTTGAAAAAAAAAAATGAAGCACATAGGTATCATTAAACTCGTATAACTATCAAAGTGAAGCAGTTTGACAGAGTTTGACAAAAATGTATACCGGCCGCCGGCCACGCTGAAATTGACGGAAGAAAAATAGGTTCTCCTTTTTCTTCACACAGAATTTTCCCTATTGCCATCACACTCACACATAATATTATGGCTACTTCTAGTTGTATTACTTCTGTGATTAATTCCTTAAGACCAGTACTGCATAATATTATTGCACACATTTTAAAAGTATTTTCGGTTTGATAACCTATATTAAAAAATGGCATGAGGAGCAAAAAATCTCATCATGCTATTTTTTTAATATATCAAACTGAAAACACTTTTAAAATGTGTACAATAATATTATGGAGGTCTGGCCTTAAGGAATTTAAAAAAAAAAATCTATGAATTTATATTTCAAAATTTGTCAAATAGTGCGAGCGAGAGAGCGCCTCTTGACATATATACGATTTTAAATATTTAAATTCTATGTCACATGGAAAAGCACGTTTATTAAAATAAAATTATCGTAATTTCGTAATAAATCTGACCCTTTTAATAATCACGTGGGGCACAATCATAGGGCACTAGTACGGAGGGCATAATATTATCTAAAATGACACAGCATAGCAAAAACAGAAGGCAAACTTTCATTATAGTAACATTCTAAAATTAATTATATATTCAAAATTAATTTTATAGAAAGTAATTTAGTAAATCTTGTGAAAAAAAATCATTTTCGCATCAGACCGGACCAGATGATATGCCTTCTTTTATAGATACAGTATAGATTTAATTTCATGGTGCTGCCAGCTGCGTCTGATTAAAATAGACATTTAAATATTAGAAAACAAAAAAATATTTGAAATTCGCCTAGTATATTATTTAGATTTTTAAACTTTTGTGCTTGGGACACAGGTGTACCCGTGGTCGTCAAGGGTTAAAAGAAAATGGGAAAATGCGCCATAGCTAATTGTTGCTATGCCAAACTTGGGCCTGTTGGATCGAAAAGTGTCGGTTGCAGCGCCAACTTACGCCGAAGTAAAATTGTACCCAATGGGCCCAATTGAAGCAACCCATGTCAGAAACGTTAGTACCACATCTTCACATTTTTTTAATCTATGGTAATATTATACCATTTTTTTTTACTGAAAGAAAGAAATATTTATTCGACGGCTTAAACTGAGACACAAAGACCGAATAGTGATATAATGAAACAATCTTACTAAATGCGCCACCAAGCCGCCGAATAAGAGCTATCTTTTTTTCGACCCAAAAAAATGCGTTATGCATCATCACTACGCACCGGGGGGAGTGGGTCGACGTGTGAGACTCACCCGCTGAAGTTGGGCGCGGCGGGGACACCCACTAAAAAACCTGGGGGTGTTGCTGCTGCTGGGAATTGAACCCGCAACCCTCTGCGTTGCAAGCTGGTTTTAGCCAACCGCGCCACACATGTTGTCACATAAAATACAGTGGAATTTTTTTTTTAATTCTCTTGAATAAATATATTTTATATCGTTTCAAAAACAAAGATAATTTTTTCGGGGTTCGAAGGTTATATATCTATGAAAATATCATAGATATATTCACAAAAACTGTTACATCCGATATATTTTATGATATATATCAGATATATTATGAAAAATATACCATATATATCCAATTTATTGAGATATTGATCCTTTGAACCCTGCAAATTAGCTAAAAAAATATCTTTGTTTTTGAACGTAGTACCTATAGCATTTCTGTTTCTATATTTTCCCATCTGTCAAGCTCACACTGTGACACCCGGCGTACAATGATCTCTTTGCAAGTTTTATAACATATGCTTTGACCCAAATTACTTGATGAATGAACAATAAACGTGTAAAAACATGTGTTTTTATTTAAATGTCATATTATACTAATAAGGAGAATTATTTATTGTAAGGATGAGATAACAAAATTGCCTTTTTCCTGATGTGCTCCATGCACCCATATTTTTATCTTACTTCTTACTAATAAAGGTGAAAGTTTGTAAGAATGTATGGATGTCTGGATGTATGTTTTACCAGGGGTAAACTTCCTTTGCAGGAGGTCGTCTAGGTGGGTACCCCTACAGTGCCAGTTATTCTACCGCCTGAGCAGTGATGTGCAAACATTACTGTGCTCCGGTAGGAGGGCACTGTAGCTAGTGAAATTACTGGGCTAAAGAGTCTTAACATCTTATGACTCTTGAGTAAGAAGCGTTGGTGCAGTGCTCCTAGAATTACACATAATTGTGAAATCCTATAATGGGCAGCCGTTATCTCTTAACATCAGGAGAGCGTCTAGCACGTTTTCTACTTCATCACATAAAAAAAAAAAAAAAATTTTGATTTGATGGAAGTTCAATACTAGACTAGTAAGTTGGGTTGTTTTTGACGCGTCAATGATACTTTTCTAATACGCTTTTTTTCTTGAGCTTACTTTTATAGGTTGTCTTGATGTATAGGTGTCATATTATGATGCCAACCGATGTCCTAACCTGGCATCAGTGGATCTAAATCAGGGTATTTAACTTGATGGAATTTTGATACAAGTACATACATATTATTAGGTAAGGTTTGACGCGGCAGTGGCCGGCGCTCCGTCAATATTACTTTCATTTACGAGCTTACTTTAATTTTTATACAGCGGTGTATTCTTAGACTACTTGTACTAACTATTACCTATCTTAAGATGCCAATCGATGTCCTAACCCAGCAGCAGTGGTAATCCTGGGTATATAACTTGATGGAAGTTCAATACAAGTGAGTTAGGTTATGTTAGGTTAGGTTTGACGCGGCAGCGGCCGGCGCACCGTCAAAATTACTTTTATATGCTATCTTACTTAGGTTGTCTTGATTTATAGGTGTTCTATGATGCCAACCGATGACCTAACCCAGCAGCAGTAGACCTAATCCAGGGTATATAGCTAGCCACTCTAGTGTACACTCCCGGTCTGGCTCGTCTTGCACACCCAGCTCCCCAGGAAACAACCCCATGAAGCTGCCAGGTGTGCTGGGATAGACACGCGAGGGGACCCCCTGAGTCGCCCCTGCAAGCATCCACCCCGCCTTGGAGGACCCCTTGGAAAGAAAAACAATAATGTTATTAGTTATTGATGCAGACCACCAGCCCGATCATCATCATTATCATCTCAGCCGTAAGACCTGAAGATAAAAGTACCCTGAAATGTAAAACTTATTTAGATTTTATATTTTGTTTAGTTGCATGTGCAGGTTGTGGCTCCCTCTAATTGCAGGAACACAATATCATAATACTGTTGCCTAAAGAACGATGTTATTTGTGTGTATCCTCCGTTGGGAGTCCATAATAAATAAATAAAGACGTCCCCTGCTGAACATAGGCCTCCCCTTTGGACTTCTATATATACCGGTTGGAAGCGACCTACATCCAGCGTCCTCCGGCGACCTTTATAAGGTCGTCTGCCACCCCGATGCCCACCACCAGACCGGCCTGTTGGTCAGACGATATTGTCAAGTATGTTGGGGGAACTGGATGAGACTCGCACAGGATCGGAAGGTGAGACGTAATTATGAGGAGCGAGAGAGCGTCCATTTGTATAATCGCACTCCTAATATCTTATGACATTACTGGGCTGAAGAGTCTTCTAAACATTTTATGACTTTAAGTGTTGGTGCGTCCAGAATTTTACATCATTGTAAAATCCTGAGTGGCACTGATATTATGGGCAGCGTTATCTCTTACGATCAGGAGAGCATTTTGCTCGTTTTCTTACTTCTTTGTTTTAAAAAAACCCTAGCCGTCCTCATTAGCGTCGTTTCTCTTGGTACCCATTCAAATGGACCAGCACATATCATAGAGTCCAATATCATTTGTTGCCGACCTCTCAGAACATGAGTCTTTCTGCAAGTTGCTAGATCCATGACCGGCACAGCGGGTGCTCTTTTAAATTAAAAGTTATCCTGGTAGGTTTTACCCGTGGCTAGTTACCACCCACTGGACAAAACCGTGTCGCCAAGCGGGCATTGTGTCCGTGTTCCGGCATGATGTTCAGTGAAGCCAGGGAGGGATTTATCCCGCCTTTAAGGGTACTGATTATGCGCAGCGTTATCTCTTACCATCAGGAGAGCGTCTTACTCGTCTTTTTACTTATTTGCTTAAGAGCGTGTATAAGTATCGAGTGACGCTCGCTCGCTCGCCCTATTTGACAGATTTTTAAATATAAATTCATAGAATATTTTTTTGAAAATTCCTCTAGCACAGCCCTGCATAATATTATTGCACACATTTTAAAAGTGTTTTCAGTTTGATATAGTATTAGAAAATAGAATGATTATAATATTGCTCCCCACGATATTTTTTTAATATTTCAAACTGAAAACACTTTTAAAATGTGTGTAATTAATACTATGCAGGGCTGTTTTAGGAGAATTTTTAATAATTTTATTCTATGAATTTATATTTAAAAATCTGTCAAATAGGGCGAGCGAGCGAGCGTCACACGATATATACGCTCGTAAAAAAGATGAATAAAATGAACTTACCAGCACATATCATAGAGTCCAGTATCATCTGTTGCCGACCCCCCAGGACATCAGTCTTCCTGCAAGTTGCTAGATCCATGACCGGTACAGCGGCCGCTCTGAGTACTGGCGCGAATGTTTCCGTGCTCTCTGCGAAAGGATCAGGGTCTGATTTAAGTTAGCATGCTCTATGATGTTTTAATTTACTACCATATGGGTGCGTAAAGGTAAAAAAAACGGCATAAACTCACTTCGTGGCACGAAGCCGAAGCAAGTGAGTTTATGCCGTTTATTTACGAAGATGATAGTCAAAATAATTAAAATATAATAGTCCATAGTCTTACTAATATTGAGTATAGTCCTACTAATAAGAAGTCCATAGTCTTACTAATAAGAAGTCCATGAATATGGTGATAGGTGGTAATCCGGGAAGGGGGCGCCCGAAAAAGGTTTGTATGAACTGTGTGTGCAGGGATATGCGTGCTAGGGGAGTGGATGCAGATATGACGGATGATAAAGTGGAATGGAGGAGAAAAACGTGTTGTGCCGACCCTACCTAGTGTGGGATAAGGGGCAGCAAGAAGAAGTCTTACTAATATTATAAACGTGAAAGTTTGTAAAACTTCATGTCTGGATGTATGTTTGTTACTTTTTTACGCCTAAACGGGTAGATCGATTGAGCTGAAATTTGGTATAGAGATAGCTTAGACCCTGAAATAACACATAGGTACAGCGGGTAAAACCGCTGGGCGCAGATAGACTATAAAAATTAGAGAGAAAGACGTGCAGCGTTAATTGCTATAATACTTTTATCAGGAAATATATATTATAAGTAGTAATATTATTTGAACAGGCGTTAGATTTAAGAAAAGTAAGCGTGTTACAATTTTTTGCGTTTACTATATTAGTAGGAATAGTAGGAACGAGTATTTTACCTCTTCACGCACATAAACGGGTGGACCGATTAAGCTTTAATTTCAGCTTAAAACGGTCCACCCGCTCTATAGGTTGTGAAGCCAACCTATACGTTTGCAGTATCGGGCCTACTTCTGTGCCTGCAACATGAGCTGACGACTGCCTCCTACATATCTTATAGGAAACAGCCGGACGGTAGCGTTCACGCGGTAGCGTCCAGGCGAAAAGTTTTTGACACACTTAGATTTGAACCCAAAGCATCCAGATCACAAGCCGCCACTGGGCCACGGACGCTAAAGATAGAAGAATTCATCATCATCATCATCTCAGCCATTGGACGTCCACTGCTGAACATAGGCCTCCCCTTTGGACTTCCATATGTACCGGTTGGAAGCGACCTGCATCCAGCGTCTCCCGGCGACCTTTATAAGGTCGTCTGTCCACCTTGTGGGTGGACGTCCTACGCTTCGTTTGCTAGTCCGTGGTCTCCACTCGAGCACTTTTCGACCCCATCGACCATCCGCTCTCCGCGCTATGTGGCCTGCCCATGAAGAACTTATATATAATTAGTTTAATTAGTACTAATAATACTTACCAGCCTGGTACCCCCAGCCACTGACGGCGCACCAGTCGCCGGCCGACGCTGATCCATCCGGTAAGCATATAGGTCAAATGACAATTTATAGGTTGTGAAGTCAACCTATATGTTGCATTTTTAGGTTCCCGAGACTACTATAGAGCCAGCAACATGACCTGACGACTGCCTCCTACATATCTTATAGGAAACAACCACCCAGAGAAGTAATGCTGCCAGCGTTTTGGGCACGATGCCGCGGGGGCCCTTTTTAGATTTAGTTTAGTTTTTGAGTTAGTTTTAGATATGATTTCTGAGTATTTTTAAGTTTTAGATGATAGGTTAGTTTTTAAGGTACTTTTATATATAACTAGCTGCGCCCAGCGGTTTTACCCGCAGTACTTATGTAACCTATGTGTTATTACAGAATCTAAGCTATCTCAAAAAAAACTTCAGCTCCAACAAACAATTTCAGCTCAATTGGTCCACCCGTTTAGGTGTGAAAGAGTAAAAAACACACATCTAGACATCCATTCTTACAAACTTCACAATTATATTATTAGTAAGAGTAAAATTAGTACTAATAATACTTACCAGCTTGGTACCCCCAGCCACTGACGGCGCACCAGTCGCCGGCCGACGCCGAACCGTCCGGTAAACATATAGGTCTGACGTGGGAGTTGAACTTTACTCCCGATCCTGAACGGGAAACCAGGATTACGGCTATGTCGTTGCTGTGAGGGCCATCTGGAATACGAAGATAGGTATTGAAGGCTACAGAAATAAGGAAAATTTAAAACACACTGCAGGCGTGAACTCCTAATGAAGGACAAATTGGACAAATGTTTGTGTGATCCACAGGTATTTGTTTCTGGTCTGGGTGGTTTTCAATATCTATTATAAGTATGTATTTACAAAAAGAAAAGTATATAAGTATTATATCCGTTATCCTAACCACCATAATACAAGCATTAAGTTGCTTAGTTTGGGGTTAGGTGGCGCTGTGTGAAATGTCCTGAAGTATTCGTCCTAAAATATTTATTTATTTATTTATCGTAATTGTCTGAAATCGTGGTTGAGATATTGTCGACAATGTTTTTTTTATGTGATGAAGTAAAAGACGAGCAAGACGCTCTTCTGAAGTTAAGAGATAACGCTGCCGCTGCCCATAATCAGTACAGTGCTACTTAAGGGCTTCTAGAATTTCACAATGATGTGAAATTCTAGGAGTACCGCACCAACGCCTCATACTCAGTCATAAAATGTTAAGACTCTTTAGCACAGTAATTTCACTAGCAACAGTGCCCTCCTACCTGTGCGCAGTAATGTTTGCACATAACTGCTCAGGCGGTAGAATAACTGGCACTGTTGGGGTACCCACCTAGACGACCTCCTGCAAAGGAAGTTAGACGTGATCTCTGCATAAAAAACTTACATACATATAATCACGCCTGGTTCCCATTGAGACTATTTCCCTCCAGTTGGTACGATCCTGACACACCTCTTTCCCTTCCACAACTAACATCAACAGTGCCAGTTATTCTATCGCCTGAGCAGTGATGTGCAAACATTACTGTGCTCCGGTAGGAGGGCACTGTAGCTAGTGAAATTATTGGGCTGAAGAGTCTTAACATCTTATGACTCTTGAGTAAGAACCGTTAGCGCAGAGCACCTAGAATTTGTCATCATTGCGAAAATCCTGGCACTGTACTGATTATGGACAGCGTTACCGCTTACCATCAGGAGAGCGTCTTGCCCGTCTTCTTACTTATCTGCATAAAAGAACTTACATACATATATCGCGTGGTGGGCTAATACCCGCCTGCAACGCAAAAGGTTGCGGGTTCGATTCCCGCATGGGACAAATGTTTGTGTGATCCACAGATATTTGTTTCTGGTCTGGGTGGCTATCCTGTATCTATTATAAGTATGTATTTACAAAAGAAAAGTATATAAGTATTATATCCGTTATCCTAACCACCATAACACAAGCATTAACTTGCTTAGTTTGGGGTTAGGTGGCGCTGTGTGAAACGTCCTGAAATATTTATTATTATTTATTTATTTAATCACTCCTGGTTCCCGTTGGGGTAGGCAGAGACTATTTCCCTCCACTTGGTACGATCCTGACACACCTATTTCGTTTCCTCAACTTTCATCAGATTCTTCATTCACGCTCGCCGGTTCTTGGTACTCAAAACAACATAATAAACTTACTTTTCCTGAAGTCCGGGTGTGGAACCACCTTCTCGGCGAGGAACCGGTGCTCATGCTTGTCTTGTACCTTCAGCCGATGCTCTCCTACCACCAGTCTGAAGTGATCTAGCTGGAGAGGTTGCTGAAAACAAGTTTTTTAACATCGCGCGAGATCGTGGTTAAAGGTTAACCTATCTTACTAAAATTATGAACTAGCTGCGCCCAGCGGTTTTCCCGCTGTTCTGTAGCCTATGTGTTATTCCAGGGTCTAAGCTATTTCTATACCATATTTCAGCTCAGTCGGTCCACCCCTTTAAGCGTGAAAGAGTAATAAACATACATCCAGACATCAATACCTACATTCTTACAAAATTTCAGCTCATTCGGAAACTGGGAAGTGGATCAAATTAAACTTGCAAGATATGTATTAGATTTGTATTTTGTTTATTTATAGTTCCATAGTTTTAGTAAGATATTCTGTTTCCTTATGTGTATTATTTTTTAAGTATGTTTTCTTGTTGTGAATAAAGTATTTTCTATTCTATTTGATTACATACAGACAGACGACGGACAGGTGACTGTGCTCCGGTAGGAGGGCACTGTAGCTAGTGAAATTACTGGGCTAAAGAGTCTTAACATCTTATGACTCTTGAGTAAGAAGCGTTGGTGCAGTGCTCCTAGAATTCACATAATTGTGAAATCCTAGGTGACACTGTACTGATTATGGGCAGACGTTATCTCTTAACATCAGGAGAGCGTCTTGCTCGTCTTCTACTTCATGACATAAATAAATAAATAGGTGAAAGTAAATAAAAACCAACCTTATCAAAACAATGAGCTGCCGACAAAACCAGCCTTTCCCCTATAACCGCGCCTCCGCAGTGATGTTCGAATGTTAGCTTATCCACGTCTAACATTTGGATTTCAGCCTGAAAACAACCAAATAATGTCATTAATAACAATCATTGATTTTCATCATCATCATCTACAGCCTCTACATCCCATTGCTGGGCATAAGCCTCCTTCATGTCATGTTATTATTGCATAATAAAATAGATGCCCCTGACCTACTCCAAGAGCTTTTACGTATTTTCGCACCCAACAATTATATTCGAAATAGGAAACACCGGCTTTTCTCACTACCAACATCTCAAACTGTCGCCCGTTCCCGCTCGCCTATTCCTCGAACCCTCACGACTCTCAACGATATCTTGGACAAGAGACCCGATTTTGACGTCTTTGCTGACGACTGGCGTAGAATAATGCTTGTATGTCTAGAGTTTTTTGAGAAGAATGCATAAATACGCATGCGTGTATTTTCTCTCTTAATTATTATAAGCTATGTTTTTCTTTTACTTTGTAATGTTATACATTTGTGTTTGTTATGTTTTTTTACTATACTTACTCTGTAACATTATGTAGGTACCTACTGTATTGTTTAATATCTTTTCTCTAAGCTATCTTAAACTTTAGAAGTGTAATTGGTATAAACCGTTCTATTGAAGTATAAATAAATAAAATATAAATAAATAAATAAATGTTGCAAATAAAGATATTTGTAATTTTTATGTTATGCCACTCAAGAGGCATTGGCCAGTTACGAATTTTGGCGCTATTTCATGGTCAAGATTATATTATTTTTTCTCGGCGCTAGCAAGCATAAGAATAATAATTAACAAGTGCGCGAGTGCACTTATTCTTATTGAGAGTATTATTGAATTTTCTAACCATTTGGAGCGAGCTAAACACACAATTTTCGTTGTAAAAATTACAATATTATTGTCTGCACCTTGGAAAAATCCTGGATCCGCCCTTGACGCCACTCAACCTTTATTTTTAGTTATTACGAGTGGATACTTTTTATAAAAAGAACTAAGAAGACGAGCAAGACGCTCTCCTGATGGTAAGAGATAACGCTGCCCATAATGTCAGTACAGTGCTACCCAGGATTTCACGTAAAATTATACTCAACAGGTCAAACTAATAGTCTTTACTGATAGTAGACTTATTGACATGTTCTGACTATTCGACTCATTTGATCTTAAAAAAACTTTACACTGGTCAAATACACAATCGATGTGTTGCCAAAATTATTATTAAAATAAATAGGCCAACCACTATTTGGGCTAGGCGCAATGTAGGCTTCCGTAGTACTGGCAAATCGAATATTAACTGCCTTAACTATCATCACCGATATCTTTAAAACGTATAAAGCTATCTTAACTGCTATAGTTTTCCTGGAAAGTTCATGATTGAAACTATATTCGTAATTTTTTTCTGTTTAAAATGCAGTAGTTGAGATTTAAACGCTAAAAAAAGTTTTTAAAATTGAATATCTTTCAAATATGGATCACTAAATCGAAAAAGCTTCTTAGCAACCCGTCCCTCAACTAATAAAATATTTATTCAACGATACCCCACATGATGGAATCAGCCAAAAAAAAAAACATCCCCATCTTACATGTATAGGAGATACCGTAAATTAATTAATTTTGAATTATTTATTTGTACCATTATCTTACCCTAACGCCCTTAACTGTGCAAAATTACAGCTTTCTAGGACTTATAGTTTATCCGTAAAACCGCGGACGGACAGACGGACAAAGCAAAACTATATAAGGCTTCCTTGTTGACCATGAAAGCCTTAAAAAACAAAGGATCATGGCCACCATCGCTTCGACTTAGGTTTTTAAAGTTAGTTTAAACATTTAGTATCCGATTCTCTAGGACAATAATTCTGCTCTAAAAAACATTAAAATAAATAAATAAATATTTCAGGACAATTCACACAGTGCCACCTAACCCCAAACTTAGCAACTTAATGCTTGTATTATGGTGGTTAAGATAACGGATATAATACTTATATATACTTTTCTTTTGCAAATACATACTTATAATAGATATTGAAAACCACCCAGACCAACAACAAATACCTGTGGATCACACAAACATTTGTCCCATGCGGGAATCGAACCCGCAACCTTCTGCGTTGCAGGCGGGTATTAGCCCACCGCGCCACAGAGGTCGTCAAATTTAATAGGTATCCGAATCTCTAGGACAATAATTCTCTAAAAACCATTATCAAGAATTACAACACTAGTTTTCTCTTTCATTCGTCCTCCCACATGCCATAAATTCTATAGAATAATGGTGGTAGGTATGGGCCGTTTTATATTTGCAGATGTTACCCGAACAAAATGTTCCTGATGTCTAAGGCGCGAGATGCAAATGGTTATGGTTGACCTACACCATTGTATTTATATGACAAAGATTTAGGCGAAATGGTTCAATTGTTGAGATAAGAGAAAGTTAGGATTTACATTTAGTTAAAAATACGTGTCTATTTTGAAACAATTTTAAAAAGGAGGATAGGTATTATACAATTTTTGATTCCCACCTCTTATTAATCCTACTTCTTACTTATATTATAAACGCGAAAGTTGTAAGAATGTATGTATATAAAATAAAAAAATATTTCAGGACATTTCACACAGCGCCACCTAACCCCAAGCTAAGCAACTTAATGCTTGTGTTATGGTGGTTAGGGTAACGGATATAATACCTACTTGTATACTTTTCTTTATAAGGATATAATATCATTTAAATCAAATAATTTATTTTGGAAAACAGGTTACATAGTGGTACATGTGAAAAGAAACGATGATGCCTGCAGTAGTCGCTAGACTGTGTCGCAGTCACCAACGCCCTCCTCCGGATAAATAGGTTTACAAAATATTACATTTTCCAAAGATATTCTAGTTAATTAATTATTATAGTAATTAAAGCAAAGACAAAATTTTCCCTTTCTTAGGCAATAAAACTCTTTCGTATATCACAATAGTTAAATACTACTACTGTAGCTAGTGAAATTACTGGGCTAAAGAGTCTAAACATCTTATGACTCTTGAGTAAGAAGCGTTGGTGCAGTGCTCCTAGAATTTCACATCGTTGTGAAATCCTAAGTAGCACTGTACTGATTATGGGCAGCGTTATCTCTTAACATCAGGAGAGCGTCTTGCTCGTCTTCTACTTCATCACATAAAAAAAAAATACTACATATCTCATAAGAATTGATACTATTGAATAATATTGAATTTGGATGTATGTTTGTTACCCTTTCACGCCTAAATGGGTAGACCGATTGAGCTGAAACCTCTCTTCTTCGTATTTTAACATCTTAGACTCTTGAGTAAGAAGCGTTGGTGCAGTGCTTGCAATTTTACATCATTATGAAATTCTGGGTGGCACTGTACTGATTATGGGCAGCGTTATCTTTTTACCATCAAGAGAGCGTACACAGTAATGTTTGCACATCACTGCTCAGGCGGTAGAATAACTGGCACTGTTGGGGTAATAGACGACCTCCGGCAAAGGAAGTCAACCCCCGGTAAACTACTCACCGGGAACCTGGTAGACTACTCTTGACGCAAGATAAGAGTTCATAAGTCTTGACAGGTGGCGTCGTGTGCTACCAATGTAAGTGTAGGAAATACTGTCATATTAATTATGCAAATTTTGTATTTTCTGTAGATTGGCTTGTGGCCGATCTGTGGTTAATAAAAGTGTTCTCAACTGCTGTAGTATTTTTAGTTTGTTTTTCTCAATAAAGGCATTTGCCACTAAAAAAAAAATATGTAAAAGGTACATAATATAGGAGTACAGGTACAGGTTTCTTCCTCTTAGTGGGATCACGGCTTTAATTAACCACTTCTTAGAAGAGTAAGAAATTGTAGGCAAGGGGTTAACACAATAGATCCCAATGGGTCGATGTGTTATGTGTTGCTGGCTTGGTCAGCCCCCGACATAAGATAACTATGTGTAAACAATATTGACGACCTCTGTGGCGCGGTGGGCTAATACCCGCTTGCAACGCAGAAGATTCCCGCATGGGACAAATGTTTGTGTGATCCACAGGTATTGTACAATACATAATGTATTTACAAAAGAAAATTATATAAGTATTATATCCGTTACCCTAACTACCATAACTAGCAATAAGTTGCTTAGCTTGGGGTTAGGTGGCGCTGTGTGAAATGTCCTGAAATATTTATTATTATTTATATACCGATTAAACCTACGGATACAAAAGTCGAAGCTTTTTCCCTTGTAAAAAAAAAGGTTCGACCCTGGGCTTCGTCCCGACCTATAGGCGTGAGCTCCTGATGAAGGACATCGTAAATGTCCGAAACCCAGGGTCGAGCCTGGCTTCGACTTTTATAGCCATGAGTTTAGTCGGTATATTTACATATGTAGTTATAATTCGTAATTCATTTATTAATTGCAAAAATTGGTACAATAAGATGGAACCAATTTAGGATTATTTAGAACATCATAATCTGCCTTTCGACATGCAATAATAATTATTAATATGTAATGTAATCTACATAATATTATGTCAATTAGAAAATTAATGTCAAAATTCAAAATTAGGAATAAGTTACATAAAAATAACTGTCAAACGAGATATTGGATTTTATGGATTTGAAATATGGAAAAGGCTCGCTCAAAATCATAAAATACTTTCTTCAAAGATACTCACTTGCCAAGGAAAAGCACCATAAGGAGTTTCCATGCCGCCCACTATCTTCGCCATCCTCCTTGGATTAAAATCCACCATCCTCGTTCCACATTGGACATTTGAACTACCTTTTCCAGGCCTACCCACTGTATTATGATTTAAATAATTAGTAGAAAAACTGGCAAATGCCTTAGACGGGCGGGTTCTATTTCTATAATACTCCATATGGTTGATTCTATTTAAAAAATAATCAGCACTCGTCATTTTTATTAGAATTATTAGGAAATACGCTAACGCCAGGGAACACATTTTAACCGCCACTTTTTGAGTTTAGAATAGATAATTTTCACTTTAAAAAGTGATATGTTCAACCTCTTTGCACGAAAAACTTCTGTATAAAATTTTGTGATTACAAAAATTGTATTTTACGTTTAAATATCACGATTTTTAACACAAATAAATAATTAATTATTGTCACACAGATCAGTCACATTCACAAAAGTTTAATTTAAAAACATTCAGGCGACCGTCGCGAAAACATTTTCAAAACACTTTTCTAACACCAAAGAGTTTATCACAAAACTTAAAAGAGTTTTTAATAACTGTCACTGGCAACTTTTCAGCGCGACGCGCCAGTACGGAGGTTGAATGCAAAATGAGCATGGAGTATGTAAACCATTTTATTTTTTTAAATGCCTTTACTGACACACACGAGAATGTGTGTCACCAGTGTATCGCAAGATGCATCCCATTGTTAGTTAAGATGGCCGATTAAGCAATAAAAAGGTATTTTTTTCTATTCCAATTTAAATAGTATGTATGTATTATTTGTGCGCACTTTCTCTTGTTTTCTTGGAAGGGTGAATTGGGTTGAGCTTTTACTTTGAAGAATTTAAATGGAAATCTAAAGCTCTGTCAAAGTATTTTGGATTTTCATCTTCTTTAAGGACTTCTCTTTATGACACTGGTTATTCAGTACTTTTCTTAGTAAGAAGGCTTCATACATCCGAATAAGTTTTAATTAGCTTTTCGCCGGGAAAAAAATGCATTACGCATACCCTCCATACGGGGGTATGGGAGGGTTATGTGGGACTCCCCGTGCAGAGCGACTGCACGGTATACCCACTGAAACAACCCGGCGGCACTCCCGCATCGTCTTTGTGACGGAGGACTGGGAATCGGCAGAGCCTTAGCATCCAGTAAACTAACGAAGTTGAGGTCTGAAATAAAACATTTTTTTATGATACATGCATAATATAGCAGAGAAATACTGATAATTTTCAATTTTAATAGGCGGGTAGTGGGTAGTAATAATTAGGCACAACGAAGTATGCGCGGGTCCACTATTATTTAATTTAAATTTAATAATTTAATTAAAATTTAATAATTTACTAGTAAATAAATAAAACACATTAAAATCTAAACGCATTCACGATGCAGTGTCACGCAATATGTATGCAATGCACAAACTATTGGGGTCAATGTCAGCTAATAACTGCAATAGGTCACTTAGCCATTAAATTATATTACCTATTAATGGTGTCACAATACATTTTATAATATTAATAACTGTGTGGGTGGAATCGTTTAATTTTAAAATTAAACTGAGAATCGGCGAGCGTGCATGAAGAATGTGATGGAAGTTGAGGAAGCGAAAGAGGTGTGTCAGGATCGTACCAAGCCTTTTTTTTATCCCTGGAAAAATGCGTTACGCATCATCACCCCACTCCGGGGGGTGCGGGGCGATATGTGGGACTCCCCCGCCAAAGATGTGCGCGGCGGGGATACCCACTAAAAAACCTGGGGGTGTTCCTGCGGGACGCCATAATGCCGGGGCAACGGGTACGCTACCCCAACGGGAACCAGGCGTGATCCTAAATATAAAAAAGGAAAGAGTGACTGACTGATCTATCAACGCACAGCCTAAACCACTGAACGGATTGGGTTGAAATTTGGAACCCAGATAGGTTTTATGACGTAGACCTCCGCTAAGAAAGGATTTTGCCACGCGGGCAAAGCCGCGAGCTAGTATAATATATATGTATGTATTAAAAATAACACGTTCTCAATCGACATTCTAAATAACTATGAAATCGATATCTATATACAGTCAACTACAAAGAGATGTATCCATGTTAGTCTTACAAAATAAAGGAACTTTTAGTATGCAAAAATTATTTACCCTTACTTCGTGACATTTTCAGTATCTACCAAATCTTATACTATATTCGATTCATTTTAAATGCTATTATTATGTATCACCTAAGGAAAAGTAGTGGGATACATCATTGTTGCATATTAAACGAGTCGATGATAATATAAAGTTTGATTGCTACTAGAAATGTCACGAACCAAGGGTAGTTCATTGTGGCAAATGAAAATTTACTTCATTTTGTAAGCCTAACATGGATAAATCTCTTTGCAGTTTACTGTACCTATGTTTATTTTAACTGTGGGATAATAATTACTAATCAGACACCCTTACTAGGCCTTAAAACTTCACCGCGAAGTGTAGCGCCGGCTTTAGATTTTTTTTAAACAACGAAGTAAGAAGACGAGCAAGACGCTCTCCTGATGGTAAGAGATAACGCTGCCCATAATTATAAGTACAGTGCTACCCAGTATTTTACAAAGGTAAAATTCTGGGTACACTGCACGAACGCTTCTTACTTGAGAGTCATAAGATATTAAGACTCTTCAGCCCAGTAATTTCACTAGCTACAGTGCCCTCCTACCGAAGCACAGCAATGTTTACTTAATAAAACTTACATTTAATAAATATTCCAGAAATGTACCTGTATTTATATTTGTCATAGAATAGAATAGAATAATACTTTATTGCATACCAAACAATTACAAAGAAGCTTAATGATCTAGATATCTTAATGCTAGGTAAACATTCAACGGTCTTATCGCACTAGGCAATTTCTTACAGACAACCTGGGAATGGAACAGGACTTGTAAATACAATAATAGACGGCGGTGTGCAATATCTAAATACATATACTAGTTGCAGAATATTTATGTGAGAAAGTTTTTAATAAATATATTTATTAATAAAGTACATAGTTTGGTATTCTTAATAATTTCTATAAGAACTAATTATAAATTAAATGCTACTTATAAATAAGGAAACAATATCTAACCAAAACTACTAATCGAAAATTTAAAATTATTAATTGTCAATAAGACCGCTCCGAGCCGTTCCTGATGGAAAGGTGCCCATAACACTTGCTGCGTTTCCACGTTGTATGGCGATGGACATTCTTTGCACCAGGAACGACCCTGAGCGACTATCTCCACTTTTAATTTGGATCCTGTGCCCTAGCTCGTCAATAAGTTTATAATACATACAATTTATATATCAAAAACTTTAGGTCAAATTCAGACCAATACATTATTTATTTACGGAATACCGTTTAGGTTATGGTTTAGCTTTTTTAACCCCCGACGCAAAAACGACGGGGTGTCATTACATTACATTATGGACATTATACTATGTTTGTAATAAATCTTGTGAATGTTGATTTAGCTGTAAGTAGTATTTTTTTTTATGCATGAGAAACCCCGCTGGCACTACTTTTGTAACTACTCGACTAACACCGGCGCTCGAGTATGGGATAGACTGAAAACCAGCGCGGCGCAGTGGTTCCTCCCTGTGCCGCACAAAGCTGAGTCTATCCCATTTGACAATAGAATTGATTATAGATTGATTTAGAATTGATTTGATTATGTTATGTTATGTGTTCAAATTGTATGCTTTTTTTTTTCATGTGTATCTTTTTTCGGTTTTTCTAATGTCAATAAATTACTTTTTTATTTTTTCATTTCATTTCATAAGTTTGACGTGTCTGTCTGTCTGTCGTGTGTGTATGTCTGTGGCATCGTAGCTCCCGAACAGATAAACGGATTTTGATTTAGTTTTTTTTGTTTGAAAGTAGAGTTAGTCGAGAGTGTTAGCCGGTCCAAGATGGCCGCCGCTACTAAATGGCGGATTACTTTTTTCTTCCACGACCCCCTCAATATGGGTATCAAATGAAAGGGTTTAACTAGTAGAATACAACCCAGTATATAAAATTTAAAATCCAAGATGGCCGCCACTATAAAATGGTGAATTACGTATTTAGTTGGGGGTTTTTTAAATTTTTAATTTAATTCATTGTTTGTTATTTTCTTTGTGTTGTATCAATAAAGAGTTATTTATGGTATCTTTATCTTTAGAAATCATCAAAATCGGTTCAGTATTATCTAGCCTTTGACCACGATCTCGCGTTATGAGTGACGATGCGGCTGTAGATGGTAGCAAACTAAACGTAAAAGGCGGGATAAATCACTCCCTGAGAAGACACTCAGTAGAAGATTGAAAATGTGACCTGTTGGAATATGGCTGTTTCCTATAAGATATGTAGGAGGCAGTCGTCAGGTCATGTTGCAGGCACTGTAGTCATCTCCGCGACCTGACACTGCAACATATGGGTTCACCACACAACCTAAAAATTGTGATATGACTCTGACAGTGTAAGTTGGGTAATCTGTCACCAAATCCAACCTGTGCCATCTCCCGCCATTCTTCCACTTGGAGACTGCTCAGGTCCTTCTCGACCTCATCCTTCCAGCGACACCGTGGGCGGGCGCCCACGTCGCCCACTTGGTCGTCCCTGGTACGCTCGCTTCACACCCCGATCCACTCCCATCCTCTCTACATGGCCAAGCCAGCGAAGTCTGTGCGATTTTGTCTCGCCGATGATATATGGCTCAGCCACTAGGTCTTCAATTTCTACGTTCTTCCGCACTCTCCATGTCCCATCTTCCCTATTCACCTTTTTCCAAATTTTCCTCTCTGTGACGAGGAGTTTCTGTTCTTCCTTGAGGGTGGGTGTCCATGTCTCACATCCGTACATCAAAATTGGTCGTATGACAGTCTTGTATATACGAAGCTTAGTACGTCTGCTAAGAAGTTTGGACACTAACACTTTGTGTAGAGCTGCACTGCACTGCAGCGGAGGGTATTTTGCACTCGGATATCTATTTCCCTTGTGTTGGTGTCTGTTACAGTGCAGCCCAGGTACTTTCGGTGTTGAAGTATATACTCAATTATTATAAATAAACCACAATTTATTAAGTATTTTTTTATCTTCGGATAAGTCTCCACAACAAATCTCGTGTGCACCCGCCCTCTCAATGTCACAGTATTACCATAATATCTAGTACAATACTTTACGCCGAACTAGTTTATTTCGATAGATTTATTGACTAATACTGGTTAAAACTACATTCGCTATGTTTAGAGTTCCGTGGACGCGCGTTGAAATCTTTTCCAGCTGTCTTTGTAAGATTCTTTCTTTACTGTTAATTAAATAAAAATTAAATTGTCATTTATTTCGTTCATTAAAAATCTAGTATAACATTTCTCACTTAATATAATAACAAATAATTAAATAAAAATTGACAATACAAAATGAGCACTAATTAAAAAAGAAAGAAAATATATTTATAAAAGCGAACAAAAAGCGACCGTTATGAAATTAAAAGCGTAACTAACATGTTTTCAAAATTGACTTGCATAATATATTATTACCGTAATTACTGAAAAAAGACGCATCTCCTGATTTTTTTTTAGTTTTTATCTCATTAAGTTTTTAGATTTACCGTACTACTACTCTACACCTTTATTTTTTAACCGACGAAAAATAAGGAGGAGGTTTTGAGGTTCAATAAAAAAATTGAATTCTTACTCAAAAGGAGAAACTCATTTCTTGCTCGTTTTTCTCATAGAGGTGCTTTGCGAACGTGCGGTAACATATTAAAATAGAAAAATTGTAAATTTGACTTGCCAAAGTGTTCTATTGTAGCCTATTTGAATAATAAATGAATTTTAAGCATATATCCTCCCATCAGGCGCATTCTCTCGCCTTAGTTATCGGAACAATGCCTAATAACCCAGCCCCACTTCACGAATAAATTCGCGCGAAGTATCAAATTTTCAAGCAAAATAATGTCGAACCCCTTTTTGAATGAGAATTTGAGACTAATTTCTTCGCGCTAATATTTGCACCAAGTGTGGTCTAATTGTAAAATTGGTATAACAATTTCTGGCCTATCAAAATACTAAATTATATATAGTATTATCTTGAAAGCTTCTATAGTTTTAGATTTTAAATAAATTCAATTTAAATAATGTACTGAACCATTCAATTTTCAGTATGATTTATCTTTTTGTTGATTGGAAAATGAAAGGAAAACTACACTTTAATTAAAATGCTTTATTTTAGTAGTTTTCCATCTAGCTATGCCTGTAGGCTTTTAACAATTAAATCAACTTGTGTTTATGTAATTTATAGGCTAAATTAATTTATTTAAAAAAGGTTTTAAGTTAAGGCGCTCTAATAAGTGAAATGTATTGATTCCAAAGACTTTTAAGATATGCTTTTTTATATTTTATATTTTTATATGGTAGTGATTTTTTCTCGATAGTTTATTTTTTATGCTCAGTTTTTATATTTATATCCAAACGGAGGCCCTCGGTTCAAATCTCAGTGTGTGGCAAAAAGTTCGCCTGGATGCTACCGTGTTTCGGAAGGCACGTAAAACTGTGTGTCCCAGCTGTTTTGTATAAGATGTGTAGGAGGCAGTCGTTAGATCATGTTGCAGGCCCTGTAGTAATCTCGGTGACCTGAAACTGCAACATATAGGTTGGCCACACAACCTATAAATTGTGATTTGACTCTGACAGTATAACAGCTGGCGTCGTGTGCTACCAATGTTAATTGGGGAAGACCAAAAATTAAAAAGTAGTCCAACTTTATCAATGGCCTATGACGAGATTCTAGTCTTTAAGAACCTGTCACTTTGCTTTAATCGTTTTTATGTAAAGAAATTATATAATAACCTCGTGACTTGCAGATAAACATCTTAGGAATTCCCCTGTGAATAAAAAAATGAGAATTCCCACCAATTTCACTTCCTAATTACTAAGAGATTACTACTTCCTAATTACTTTGCCGGAGGTAGACTTGCTTTGCAGGAGGTCGCCTGAGTGATGTGCAAACATTACTGTGCTTCGGTAGGAGGGCACTGTAGCTAGTGAAATTACTGGGCTAAAGAGTCTTAACATCTTATGACTCTCAAGTAAGAAGCGTAGCGTGCACCTAGAAATTTACCTTTGTAAAATCCTGGGTAGCACTGTACTAATTATGGGCAGCGTTATCTCTTACCATCAGAAGAGCGTCTTGGTAGTCTTCTTACTTCGTTGTATATAAAAAAACTGTTTATTTAACACCATAAGTGTACAATGGAATAAGAAAAAACAAAAGAAGAGAGCGATTAGACCACCAATTGTCACACTTTTTTTCTGATGTGTATTTGCTTATATAAGCTTATTCTATTTTTTTTCTATTTTATTCATTAATAATAATAATAAGTGTATTAGAAAAGACACAAGTTACATTAATTTAGTCATGAAACAGTTATACTTAAATTAAGGGTAACAATACAATGAAACTTTTTCCGAAACTAGACATTAGGTCTGTATCTTCGGAAAGAGCAATCAGTGACAGCAAGTAGGTATATAAATAATAATTATATAAAATAATATTATAATAATAACTTTATAAAATAATATATATTTATTTTTAAAATAAGTTTCACAGTCCATTCATGAAAAACTAGATTTTATGGTTAGTCGTAAAAGGCAATAGAGATAAATAAACTAATTTACATAACTATCGACTCGTAACTTTGACCCAAATCGTTGTAAGGACACCATACCACATGTGTGTATGGACAGAATATTAAATATATTGCAAAAATGGACATATTCATTTTTTTTTTTACAATTTTTTTTTTAAATTCGTTGAATCATCTTTGTAAATAAACGGCATAAACTCACTCGCATTTACTTCGGCTTCGTGCCGACCGTTTCGATCTTGTATAGTCAACTACAAAGAGATGTATCCATGTTAGTCTTACAAAATGAAGGAACTCTTAGTATGCAAAAATTATTTACCCTTCGTGACATTTTCAGTATCCATCAAATCTTATATTATATTCGATTCATTTTAAATGCTATTATTATGTATCACCTAAGGAAAAGTAGTGGGATACATCATTGTTGCATATTAACCCTTTAACCGCCACTAAATTAATATTTTGAGACTTGAGACCCTATACAAAACATTCTATTATTAAAATCACGCCTTTAACCGTCGTATATTTATATACGACTCTGGCGGTTACGTAACAGAACAGGCTTGTCGGATATATCCGACCGTGGCGGTTAAAGGGTTAAACGAGTCGATAATAATATAAAGTTTGATTGCTACTAGAAATGTCACGAACCAAGGGTAGTTCATTGTGGCAAATGAAAATTTACTTCATTTTGTAGGCCTAACATGGATACATCTCTTTGCAGTTGACTGTACGAGGATCTACTTCAGGGAGTAGCTGCGATTACGCGCCGGCGTCCGCTAATCTTTATTTATTTTTTTAATTAATATATGTTTTATCCACCTATCCAAAATTCATGTCCCTTTCTTAAACCGTTTAGGAAATATAACCGTGTGACCATCAAATTTGAGCTAAAATGAGCATGAGCCATTTATTATAATAAATTATTATAATAGGATTATAATCCTAATCCTATTACAACTAGTATTTTAGTTAAGTCCTATTGAAATAATAAAGCGCATGACACACAGAGAGCAAGCGCGGTTCGGTTCGTTATAGTTTGGCGGGTGCAATAAGGGCGCGGACAAGGTAAAAAAAAAATCAGTCTGCAATTTTAATACAGAAAAAAATACGTATTTTTTTGTTTGAGAATAAAATTAAAAATGGCTGAGACCGCTTATAAGTTTTTCGGTAATGACACGTGACGTCACTTGTGGATGCATTTTGTATCGATTTGAGCATCCACAAATGACGTCACACCCTTTCCTTGTTACTTAAATGCGTAGAAAATCACACGTTTATTTTTTCTAAAAATCACTAATAAATAAATACGTGTCCAATATTCTTTAATAATTTACATTATGGAAAATTTATGTCTGATCTCCTATTGCAGCGACTTACGACGTACTCCGTACTATAAAGACCCGACCAGAGCCCGCTCTCTGTGTGTATAGCGCTTAAATGATGACGTTGTTATTGTTTTATTTTTTAATAAGTTATAATATGCTTCTAGAGTGGTGAACGCACATCTATCCGCATTGACCGCCGAAGGAATCGAATTTTGAATTCTTTATATGAAATGTCATGAAACATCGCACACTTGCCGGAGTGGAATCGTCCGAATCAGAAGATTTACAATACAAAAATACTTTCGGCGCGGTCGATGCGGATAGATTTGCGAGCACCAAAGATAAGCCTTTAACCACGATCTTGCGTGATTTTAAGCCATGATGCGAATAAAGATGTTATCAAACTAAACCTAGAGGAATAATAATAATTGGGGTTTAAACTCCAACAGAACAGGTAACCCTACTTACACTGTCATACTCAAATCACAATTTATAGGTTGTGTGACCAACCTATATGTTGCAGTTTCAGGTCGTCGAGATTACAGTGCCTGCAACATGAGCTGACTACTGCCTCCTACATATCTTATAGGATACAGCCGGGACCACAGTTTTACGTGCCGCCCCTAAACACGGTAGCGTCCAGGCGAAAAGTTTTTGCCACACTGACATTTGAACCCAGAGCCACGACCACTGATCCACGGAAGCTATATAGAAGGCAACTTGAGTACATGAACAGCAGTTCGTTTTAGCTCCTAAACAGCAGTTTAGAAGTCTACATTGCGCGTAGCCTGACTAGGGCTGTTTCCTATAAGATATGTAGGAGGCAGTCGTCAGCTCATGTTGCAGGCACAGTAGTAATCTCGGCGACCTGAAACTGCAACATATAGGTTGGCCATACAACCAATAAATTGTTATCTGACTCTGACAGTGTAAGTAGGGTAACCTGTTCTGATGGAGTATAAACCCCAAATATCTTTATTATCTTTAGCGTTCCGCCTATTTGTTATTATTACAAGTTTTTATTTACTTTCACCTGTCCGTTGTCTGTATGTCTTTAATCAAATCTTGCAAGTTTAATTTGATCCACTTCTGAGTTTCCGATTGAGCTGAAATTTCGCATGCATGTATTAAGCATGACTAATGCAATATTATTATGACATCGAGCTGATCTGATGACTGAGCTGGAAGGTGGTCATAGGAACTCCGTAATTAAACAACACAACCCCATCGAGTTTGGGCTCATTTTATTCATCTTGATGTACTTTGGTGCTAGATGGTAATAATAATAAAAGCTTGTTATTATTAAAACGTTTTTAAAATTTCACTTCTAAATTATATTTTATTTTTTTGTTTGTTTACATTATTCTGCTATCCGTACCAATATGAGTACGCAGTTGCATAAATTGCATCATTTACAATCTAGGTTAGTTAGTACTTCAGGCGCCTGAAGTCTAGCTCTGAATATGGTCCAGGGATTTGTCTAGGTCATACCTATGATATTACTCCTCATTTTTCTTGGTATTTTTCTGCGTTATCTATGTCTGGGTCAAAGCTATCTACAGAATACTAATATGCTGTATGCTATCTAAATATACGAGTATAAAAGGAGATAGTGACTGACTGATGAATCAACGCACAGCTCAAATCACTGAACGGATTGAGTTGAAATTCTTAATAAAGATAGGTTTTATGACGTAGACCTCCGTTGAGAAAGGATTTCTTTACGCAGTCAAAGCCCCGAGCTTAAGCTAAGTAGGTATATTGTATCTTATATGGCCAATGATACCATCTGGCACCTGATTTGCTTGTCTCATTGTCATAAAACATAAAATATTTAGCAAAAAATTAAACCGCCGAAAGAAACTAATGTTGGTATACCAAAGTCGGCGTCAAACAGGCAAGTAAGAAAATGCCGAGCATTCACGAAGCGCCGACTCAAAATTACTGTATGATATTAGAGGTACATACTAGTAACTTTTAACCCCCGACGCAAAAACGAAGGGGTGTTATAAGTTTGACGTGTCTGTCTGTTTGTCTGTCTGTGTGTGTGTCTGTCTGTGGCATCGTAGCTCCCGAACGGATGAACGGATTTTGATTTAGTTTTTTTTGTTTGAAAGTAGAGTTAGTCGAGAGTGTTCTTAGCCATGTTTGGTGTAAATCGGTCCAAGATGGCCGCCGCTACAAAATGGCGGATAACTTTTTTATTCCACGACCCCCTCAATATGGGTATCAAATAAAAGGGACTAGTAGAATACAACGCACTATGACAAATTTAAAATCCAAGATGGCCGCCACCACAAAACCGCGAATTACATATTTTGAAAGCGTTGCGTTGGGGGTTTTTTAAATTTTTAATTCAATTCACTTGTTTGCTTTTCAGTGTTTCGCCGGTTTAATTTTTTGCTTAAAAGTTTTATTTTATAATTTTTGGTAGGTATATTCTTGCAATTAGCGAGTGAATAATCAATCAATCCCTGCTGTCCTACCCTTAGGGTTGGATTTTTTTTTCAAAATTTTTATGGAACCACTTTGGAGTATACCCTTTCCAATAAGAATTTTCAAAATCGGACCACTCTACAAAGTTAACGTGGTCATACATAAAAAAATATACGAGTATATTATACGCGTGGACTTGTAAACCTCGTCTGTTTTGTTTCGTCGGTTGAAAAAACAATCTAGACTAGTTGAACTTCAGGCACGTCAAATCTAGGTAGAAGAAAGAAAGAAAGAAAAGTAAGAAAACCTTTTGGCGGCCAAATAAATGGGTTTTCTTACTTTTCTTGTATTATGTATTTTTTTTTTTGTATATCTTGTATGTTATACAAGAAATACAAAAAAAATACAAAATGCGCCACTAAGCTAGGATAGGAACTGCCTCAGCATTATGCTGTGTGTGAGACACCCAGCGCTGGTATTCTGACAGTTTTTTTTTATGTAATTGGTGACAAACAAGCAGACGGCCCACCTGATGGTGAGTGGCTACCGTCGCCTATGGATACCTGCAATACCAGGGGTACCGCTGGTACGTTGCCTACCTTTCAAGACTCTATTCACTTGCCTTTTGAAGAGTCCCATGTTAAAACTCATCGGAAATACCGCGGGCGGAAGCTCATATAGCTCGTATCCATAGGAGAGGGTATAGGTAGCTCTTGATATGGTCAAGGGATTTGTCTAGGTCATATAATTAGCATAAATATTATGCTAATTATTAGCATAGATATCATGCTAATTTATAAAAATAATCTTTATTTTCCATGTTTCTTGGTATAATCTGTGTCTGGGTCATGACTATGATAAAAAACTTACCTTGAGTACAATATAACATACCTACTTACAATAGATATAATAAACCTTAGTGTTTTTGTATAATATTTAAATATTATGAAGTCACCAAAACAGCCGCAACGGAAGACCAGTGCCGGTCGAACGGCCGGCAATATGCTGAGTTGCAACCTTTTTGTGTATAATAACACCGTAGGATTGTCGCTTCGCTATCGGTCTTCTATAGGATTCATTTTGGAAAGTGTACTCAGGAATTTCATGAACTAATTCCTCCAAGCCCATTCTACCGATGGACGTCACGGCAGACGGCAATGCGGCATCCTTACTTAGTGGCGCTACCAACTGCCCGCACTAAGCGTTTTGGTTCATCGTTTTTAATGAGAACTGGTCGCATTTGGAACACTTTGCCGTCATCCGTGTTTCCCGAGTGGTACAACTTGGGTATCTTCAAGGCACGAGTAGAATAGGTACCTTTCTAGGCATCTTACGTGATCCATCGTCAAAAAGTAAAATTATTTAGGTACATAAAGTACTTGACGGAGAAGAATGCGAGAGCGTACCTCCGTCGTCTCCGCCGAACAGCGGCTGGAAGGACCCCGGGGTTTTAGTGGGTATATCCGCCGGTTTGTCCGGTAAGGAGTCCCACATAATCACCCGGCACTCTGTGACTAGCGTTACAACTGCTCAGGGTGGTATGCGTAAAGCACTTCCCCGGAAAAAAAAGGTACATAAAGTACTTAGTCGTCATCAACCAGTTTTTCCTCATTTACACCTTACCCAGCCCCTCAATTGCACGGTACCTAAGAGAAAGCACCTAATTTGGTAACCTTTAAATATCAGTGGAGCAATGGATGATGTATTGTATGTCGATCTGTCTGTATAGGTGTGGCTTGCATTGTAATGGTGTTGTTACACTTACGATTTGCATTTTCCTGCTCATTTTTTTATTATTAACTAGCGGACCTGCGCGCACATCGTCACCTTCAGCGTCACTATTAAGCCCATTATCAGGGTGTTCTTCTATATTATGATTGTATCACATCAGGTACACTAATATTTTAAAGCCGAAAGTTTTTTTTTTTTTTTTTTTTTATGTTATGAAGTAGAAGACGAGCAAGACGCTCTCCTGATGTTAAGAGATAACGGCTGCCCATAATCAGTACAGTGTTACCTAGGACTTCACAATTATGTGAAACTCTAGGAGCACTGCACCAACGCTTCTTACTCAAGAGTCATAAGATGTTAAGACTCTTTAGCCCAGTAATTTCACTAGCTACAGTGCCCTCCTACCGGAGCACATCACTGCTCAGGCGGTAGAATAACTGGCACTGTTGGGGTACCCACCTAGACGACCTCCTGCAAAGGAAGTCTACCCACGGTAAAGTAGTTTGTGAGTAAGGTTGTATGTTTGTTACTTCTTTACGCCTAAACGGGTGGACCGATTGAGCTGAAATTTGGTACAGAGGTAGCTTAGACCCTGGAATAACACATAGCCTACAGTACAGCGGGGAAAACCGCTGGGCGCGTGAAGAAGACTCACAAACTTTCGCCTTTATAATAATATTATAAACAAGTGAAATTTTAAAAATACTTTTTAAAAACAAGCTTTATTTATTATTATTGTCTTGTATCATAAAGTACTCGTCAAGACGAATCAAATGAGCCCAAACTCGATGGGGTTGCGTTGTTTTATGACGGAGTTCCTATGGCCACCTTCCAGCTCCATCATCAGATCAGCTCGATGTCATAAAAATATTACATTGTCATCCGATTTACACACGCATGCAAATTTTCAGCTCAATTGGAAACCGGAAAGTGGGTCAAATTAAACTTGCAAGATTTGATTACAGACAGACAGACAGACAGACAGACAGACAGACAGACAGACAGACAACAGACAGGTGAAAGTAATATAAAGCTTGTAAAATTAATGTGATTGTTGCAACTACAAGATATTTTCAACCCTTTGAGGCTTCCGAACAAAGAAAGGTTCTGCAAGGTGTATAAAACAAGTGAAACTTTAATAAACTTTTTAAAAACAAGCTTTTATTGTTATTTCCATCTAGCACCAAAGTATTCATCAAGACGAAGCAAATGAGCCCAAACTCGGGATTGCGTCGTTAAATTACGGAATTCCTATGGCCACCTTCCAGCTCCATCATCAGATCAGCTCCATGTCATCCGATTTAGACATGCATGAAAAATTTCAGCTCAATCAGAAGGCAAGTGGATCAAATTAAACTTGCAAGATTACAGAAGCAATTTGATTACAGACAGGCAGACAACGGACAGGTGAAAGTAAATAATATAAGCTTGTTAAAAACATGACTGTTGAACTTTCTTTGTCGGCAAAGAACAGAGTGACTTAAATTTAATTCAATAGCTCCACCCTGAATTAAGATCAAAAGTTTAATTATTATTGCACTTATGTCACTATTGCGCTCAAAGCAAATCAGAGGAGTTATTAAATTGCTGTTTCGAAAGCATGCGGTTTGATACACAGGTAGCTTAGCGGGGTAGATGGCGCGAGATAAAAAGGTTTGTATACTTAAGTAACATTATTATATCCACCCACCGAGTTTGCTTTTTGTTACTGTCAATTGTCAAACATCCTTGAATACTATGTTACAATATTAACTATTTAATAAAACGAGCCCGGATCAAAGGAGCCTGGTAGCCAACGTCTCAACTACGAGTCGTGAGCTCCTGACTCCTGATGAAGGACATCGTAATTATTGTCCGAAACCCAGGGTCGAATATAATTTCGACTATTATATGCGTGAGTTTTAGTCATATTTGTTTATATAAAAGTTAATATGGATAACTCTCACGTTAGTTTTCAAACGTTTTCGTTATTTTTTGTTACGTCTGTAACAATATTTTAAAGTTTTTATTTTCATGTGGTGTTTTAATTAAGAGTTGGTTGTTTTGTATCGTATCTTCCTGCCCTTATCCCACACTAGGTAGGGTCGCCACAACACGTCTTCCTCCTCCATTCTGCTCTATCATCCGTCATATCTGCATCCACTCCCCTAGCATGCATATGTCATTCACACAGGTCCCCTCCCCGAGATAACAAAACAAGTGAAACCTTAAATAAATGCTTTTTAAATAAATTCGCCAAGCGCTATTGGGGCTACGCGCAATATAGGCTTCCGTAGTACTGGTAAATCGAATAATTGAGTTATCTTAACCGCTATAGTTTTCCTGGAAAGTTCATGAGCATATTCTTGATTTTTTTTTCAATTTTTTAAAGCGAGATAGTTTAGATTTTACACGGCGGAGACGCTCGAAAAAAAGTTTTAAACTTGAATGAATATCTTTCAAATGGATCACTAAATTGAAAAAAGAATCTTAACAACCCCAGAAAATAATATATCCCATTTTACATGCATGGAAGGTACCCTAAATTAATTGTTTTTTTTTTGTACCGTTCTCTTACCCTGATTATTACGCTCACCTGTACAAAATTTCAGCTTTCTAAGTCCTATAGTTTCTCCGTAAAGCCGCGGATAGACGGACAGACAAAGCGAAAGTATAAGGCTTCCGCCTTTTTTTTTTTATCCCAGGAAAAATGCATTACACATCATCACCCCGCGCCGTGGGACTCGCAGGTATGTGGGACTCCCCCGCCAAAGATGGGAGCGGCGGGGATACCCACTAAAAAACCTGGGGGTGTCCTGCGGGACGCCATAATGCCGGGGCAACGGGTACGCCGAAGCATTCATCCGCTGCCCCGACGGCGTTTGGTCCTCACTGACAGGAGGACCCCTCCGTGGTGGGGTGAAGAGGAGTTTCACCCCACCCTCTCAAGGGGCGTGCGGAAACACCGCGCGCGCCACCTCGTGGGTCTGTGCTTGCGGCGACGAGTACCCCCGTGCTCGCCGCCTAGACCCAGGTTATGGGGGCTGGAGAAGGGCGTGGAAGATACGCCTCCGACGCCCCCTTCTCCGGGCACGCATCGGGAGGTCGGTGGTGACCTCCCGTTCGCGTTCCGCGATCTCCTTCTGCGAGATGACACTCTCGCAGAACGAAACCTAGCCTGCCACGACTCCTCGCTCGCAACCATGGCTCTTACCATGGTTGCTAGCGAGAGTTCGTCCCCCATAACAGCGACGAGGGCACGGCGCTCACTGACCCAAGCTGGGCACTCCTCCAGTGTGTGCTGCGCCGTATCCACATCGCTACCACAGTGGTGGCAAGCAGGGGTCGGTTCCCTGCCGGCTACGTGGTGCAAGTACTTTCCGAAGCATCCGTGCCCGGAAAGCACCTGCACGAGCCGGAAGGTCAAGGACCCGTGCTCTCTGTCCGTCCACTGCTGGAGTAGTGGACGGACTGCCACCACTGTCCAGCTGCCTGCTCGAGGGTGGGCCAGACGCGTACTCCACCTCTCGAGCAGTGCCTCCTTGGCTTCCTCCTTCCACCTCTCTACCTCCCTGGGCGACGCGGCGAGCCCGCGAAGGCGGAGCGCGGCGCGCCACTCGTAGCGCGCCGCATACAGCTCCGCCTCCAGGTCCCAGGGGGGAGATCCTGCCAAGAGGCACGCCGCCTCGTAGGAGACCGTGCGGTAACCCCGTATTACCCCGACGGCCATCACCCTCTGAGGACGTCTCAGATGGGCGATGGTTTGCTCCGTCAGGGCATCCACCCATACGGGGGCTCCATACAGAGCCATGGAATAAGGCTTCCGCCTAGCCTAGCCTAAAAAATTTAAACAGTACAGTCGCGGCTTCTACCCCCAAATATTACCGCCTTGACTCATTATGCATAATGCCGTCCCACTTTCACGTTATGATTCATGCCACAATGTGACATTTATCAATAACAGTTGTTGGATGACATCTTGTTGCATGCCATCAATGGACAGGTGCGCGCAACATTTTTGACACGACTTTAAAATTAATACCTTAGTACCTACTATGAGTTTCTTGATCGTTCTTCTCATAAAGGTGCTTTGCGAACGAGAAGTAGTCTTAAAATATTTTTAAAAATTACTTGCAAAATGCTCAAAATGAATTTGTGAATTCACAAAAAATTATACTTGAGCTTGAAAAATAATAAAAAAAATAGATACCATCTAAAGCATAATCAACAGAAAAATTATATTGAAACCTACCGAACCGAACCGATTCTACCGAACGCCAAAACGAACAACGAAAACACGAAACGAACAAAACGAAACACAAAACGAAAAACGAACGACGAAAACACGAAACGAACAAAACGAAACACAAAACGAACAAACGAACAAACGAACGACGAAAAACGAACTCGATAAAACGAATTTTCAAATTTTTTGAAAAATTTATTTATTTTTTCTATTGTTAAACCCTGCTTAGTTCTGTACTGATTATGGGCAGCGTTACCTCTTACCATCAGGAGAGCGTCTTGCTCGTCTTCTTACTTCTATGCATTAAAACGGACAAAATTGGCCAGTTTTTTATTATTCATTATAGGTTAGCCTTGGACCACGACCCGCGTGATGTTAAATGACGATGCGGCCGAATAAAGAGTAAACCTAAAAGGCGGGATAAATCCCACCCTAGCTTCACTGAACATCATGCCGGAACACGGTCACAAAGACCGCTTGGCGACACGGTTTTATCCAGTGGGTGGTAACTAACCACGGCCGAAGCCTACCATCAGTATAAACCTTTCACCAATATCGGAAAACCTATATAACCTATATCATGGAATGAGCTTCCGCCCGCGGTATTTTTCTTGAGCTTTAACATGGGACTCTTTAAAAGGCAAGTGAATAGAGTCTTGAAAGGTAGGCAACGTACCAGCGGTACCCCTGGTATTGCAGGTATCCATAGGCGACGGTAGCCACTCACCATTAGGTGGGCCGTCTGCTTGTTTGTCACCTATTACATAAAAAAAACCCGCACATAATTTGGGTTTTTATTTTTTGCACCCCAAGGCTATGACCGCTAAAATCAATTGAATTCAATGACCGTCTTTGATTACTTGTACTTGTATCCATTTTTGTAACTATAACGCCGATCCCTATTGAAACAATAATTGTACTATTAATTGATTATTTTGAGGTTACAGAATCTAGCCCACGGCCGTGTGTGGAATGTACGAACATTGCTTTTACATAATATATTTAGTTTCATAAATGTTTGAACTATTAGGTAACGCTGAAGTGTAGTGGTAGGCTTCGATTGCAGAGGCCACCTACATGCACATAAATCCGCTGGGCGCAGCTAGTATGTTAGATGTATTTTTTATTTTATAAAAATGTTGTCAACACCTGAGTTCATACAAAACATTCCAGTTTGACATTTGGATGCATTTCTCAACTACAGTTCGTACAAAGGAATTCGGAAACAATGATTAAGCCCGATGCCACGCTCAAGATCCACGGTCGCGATCCGATATAATTTTTTTGTATACTAATTCCCTCTTTTTTTGTTTACGATGAGAATAAATGCAAACCCAAGATATATATTATACATAAGGCATACCCTCCCATCGAGGGTATGGGAGGGTTATGTGGGACTCCCCGTGCAGGACGACTGCACGATATACCCACTAAAACAACCCGGCGGCACTCACGCATAGTCTTAGTGACGGAGGACTGGGAATCGGCAGAGCCTTGGCATCCAGCCCCCCATCGACGACCGTTTTTACAAAAGCGGGCCCTTCACGCCCCTCTCATCAGGGAACGGTCCCGAGTGCTCGGCCGTTCCTACCGACGGTGGATGGTGAATAGTGCAATGCGGATAAAGGCGCCTTCTCGCCAATCATCCGCTATTCGCCACCGGGACGCCAATTCCCCTCATCCGCGCTTGCAGTATTGTGAATAAAGACACGTATCACAAATATATCATTATTTATCTACAAATAAACATGTGAACATAAAAATACTTTCGAGTTCCTATATCCACCTTCCAGCTCCATCATCAGATGAGCTCTATGTCATAATAATATTGCATTGTCATCCGATTTACACACGCATGCAACATTTCAGCTCAATCGGAAACAGGGACGTGGAGATTCTCACTTGATCTTGGACGGGACAGGTTAAAAGCTTGTAAGAAAGATAACGGATTATAATCAATAACGGATTTATATAAAAAAAGTTTGTTATCAAAACAATTAATAATCCACTTTACACTAAACTAAAATGACACATGAAGTGTCAAAAAATTAATTTGCACTGACACTACCACGAAAATGCTTTTACTTGTAACAATCGATCTTAATTCTTAGAATTGTCGTATTAACATGTTTCAACAATGGAGATGTTGACTACATTTTTTTTGTCCATCGAGTATTTTATTAAAAAATATTAGACATGTATTTTTTATTAGCTGCGCTCAGCGGTTTTACCCGCTGTACCCTATGTGTTAATCCAGGGTCTAAGCTATCTTTATACCAAATTTCAGCTCAATCGGTCCACCCGTTTAGTCGTGAAGAAGTCACAAACGTACACACTCGCAAGCTTTCGCCTTTTTAATATGAGTGTGATTTTAAGTATTATTCAAATTTAAATTTATATTCAGTGCCAGTTATTCTACCGCCTGAGCAGTGATGTGCAAACATTACTGTGCTCCGGTAGGAGGGCACTGTAGCTAGTGAAATTACTGGGCTAAAGAGTCTTAACATCTTATGACTCTTGAGTAAGAAGCGTTGGTGCAGTGCTCCTAGAATTTCACGTCATTGTGAAATCCTAGGTAACACTGTACTGACTATGGGCAGCCGTTGTCTCTTAACATCAGGATAGCGTCTTGCTCGTTTTCTACATGATCACATAAAAAAAAATTACAATAATTCGCATCAATAAATATTTATTTTATTTATTAATCGACAACGCAATTATATACACACATTATTACATTCGAAAATGACAGATTTAGAAATTATATTAACACTAAGGTGAAAACTAATATGCTAATTTATTGAATTCATGAACTAATGCAAAATTTAATGGTTAGTATTCTATAAAATAAAATAAAGTATATTGTATTATAAACTAGTGATTTCAATGCGATACGGTATGAAATCCTACGCACGCGATTACAATAGGTTTTGTGCTTGAACATGATCCGATCTTTAACATACTGACCGAGATTTGAAAGCTATTGAACTTTTTTACGGTCAAGGGTGGAGTTTTTGAGTCGAGGTCTCGTACTAGGAATATTACAGTACAACCCGTTTTAAGATGATTCACAGGGACTCAACAAAAAACGCGTCTTAAGCGGGAAAGCGTATTATGCGGGAAATAAATTATAGAGGTATGTTAGACATTAGCAATTATAAGTTTTTAGAATAGAATAGAAATACTCTTTATTGTGTCCAATATAAGAAAAAGTACTAAAAATTACTATGATAATATACACACATTGACCCACAATGAGCGGCATTATCGCTCAAAGCGATCTCTTTTAACAACTTAAACAACTTTTGAACGAATACATTTTGTTATGACGAGTTTTGTTTTTGTTAGGTGGAAAATGTTCGGTATTTTCAACGTAATTTAACTTCTGCAGTAAGTCATCGCTTTTATTCCAAGAAGTTACGTAGCGTCTTAAATCATTAACTGCTGATAATGCGTGGGCGTGTAACAAACTAGAGTTAACTCATCTTCTTGATCATTTTAACTCATCTTCTTGATCATTATCACATGGATATCTTCTTGCCACGATGTCATCAATTAAATAATATCCAGGAAAACCCTGCAGTATTATGGGTTCTTCTTCTTTTAACACGACGTCAACTTCTCTCGTATTGGCGTATTAGGCGTATTAAACGGGATGACGAATTGTATTGAACTTACCGTATGTATCTTTATGAATGTGCAAAGTTTGTTAAAGCACATTATCATCTATTTATTAAAGCTCAGGAGCTACCCAGGAATACACGAAATTTGAATAGACTCATTTTAAATAGAATCCCTAAAACAGTTTTTTATCAAAAAAATTGTTATGCAATGTGTAGGACTGTGTATAATAATGCACTGCCAGAACATATTAAGGACCTGCCAGTCAACAGATTCTTAAGACAACTGAAATCATGGTTGATGGAAAGGATGTATTATTGTTTCTGAATTTTTGTATACAAAAAATCCCGGTATTTATTGTCGAAATGATGTAAAATATAATTATAATTGATATTTTTTTGACATGCTCGCATAAATTTTGACAATCTAATTTACAGATTTGACATTGTATACTTTAATATTAATTTATGTAATGATTATAACAATTGTACCAGTTTTAATTTAATAAAATTCAATTTAGTTCATAATTTGCATGTCTTTTAACTGACTAAATGTTTTGGACTCTAGTTATTACAAAACACCTGTTTGTACAACATTAATTAAAGCAAATAAATATTTTCATTTCATTTCATAAGCGTTAAGAAATGTATATGAAAACATGTCCCAAGCAGCTGGGACTGACGCAAAATAGCGTATTAAGCGAGAAATCGTATTAAACGTGATATTAAACGGGTTCTACTGTATTTGTATCGTCCATGGCCTAGTGGTCGTACGGCCGGCTTTAAACCCGGGGGCTCTCGATTCAAATCTCAGTGTGGTAAATAAATTTCGCCTGGACGCTACCGAGTTTCGGCGCGGCACGTAAAACTGTGTGTCCCGGCTGTTTCCTATAATATATGTAGGAGGCAGTCGTCAGCTCATGTTGCAGGCACAGTAGTTATGGGTGGTTTATATGTATAACTAGCTGCGCCCAGCGGTTTTACCTGCTGTAGGCACTGTAGCCTATTTGTTATTCCAGGATCTCGGCTATCTCTCTTTACCAAATTTCAACGCGGGTTCACTAGTTTGGTTATAAAAGACAAAAATATGCTCCCATAATATTTTTTATTAATCAATAACAGTGATGAATCAGTAGAAATAAGGTATCATCATCATCATCATCCACAGCCCTCTACATCCCACTGCTGGGCATAGGCCTCCTTCATGTTGTGTCACTCGACCCTGTCCTAAGGTCACCTATTTAATTCATAGATTCTTTGATTTATTATAAGTATAATAAAATTAAATGCCGGAACGAGGGTAATGGGACTCAAATGGAGTTGGGCAGGCCACCTGGCTAGGCGAGGTGATGACAGGTGGAGTAAGATTTTGACTGAATGGTGGCCAAGGACAGGCAAACGCAGTGTCGGTCGTCCAGCAGCCAGATGGATGGACGATTTGATAAAAGTGGCGGGTCGCACATGGACCAGATTGGCACAGGACAGGGTTGAGTGGCACAACATGAAGGAGGCCTATGCACAGCAGTGGGATGTAGAGGGCTGTGGATGATGATGATGATGATGATAATGAAATTTACAAAAAAAAACAATAATAAAACTAAAACAATATAAAAAACTCAGTGCTACAATTGTATGTCTTATCGCTAATAGCGATCTCTCTCAGAAAACAGTGCAGGGAAAGGAAAAAAATATATTCATATGGGTTGGTGGTGTGTTAAAATTAAACAGAAATATAGAAACACTAAAAATTAATCAAAATGATTTCTTAGCGGAGGTCTACGTCATAAAACCAAATTTCAACAACAGAAAAAACTACACAAAAATCAACAAATACAAATTATTTATTTTGGAAAAAGGGGTACAATAAAACAAAGTCAAGGAACGATGATGCCTGTTATAGTCGTGAGACTGTGTTACAGACACCAACGCCCACCTCCGGTGACAATATTATAACAAGTTATCCAAAACACAAAATTAAAATATTAAAACAAACTAAGTATTTAGAAAAACAAATCTACTGAACTTAATACTAAATTTACAACAAATTTTTTTTGAGTAAGATTACAGATTTCAGGCAATTACTGAGTGAGTTGGGTGTGTGTGCGTGTGTGTGTGTGTGTGTGTGTGTGTGTGTGTGTGTTTGTGTGTGTATATGTATAAACAACGCACAGCTCAAACCGCTAAACGGATTTGCTTGAAATTTGGAATATAAGATATAAGTGTTTTTAGTAGACCTTCGCTAAGAAAAGGTTTTACCATGCGGGCAAAGCCGCGTACAAGAGTTTATTATAATAGGTTTTTATGGTAATTTAATTTAATAAGCAGTAATCTTGAACATAGCTTTGGCGACGGTTCCGGCCTTCAGGTCTTTCACAGCCTGTTCATACTCTGATAGAGCGTACACTTTTACTCCGAGTTTTTCGTAGTCTAGGTACCTGGCAATAGAAACAAGTGAATTATATTAAAAATTAAAAAGACCCTCAAAGCTAAAAAAAAATGTAATTCGACATTTTGTGGTGGCGGCCGTCTTGGATTTGAAACTTATCATATAGTGTGTTGTATTTTACTAGTCTAGCCCTTTCATTTGATACCCTAATATTGAGGGAATTGTGGAAAAACATGTAATCCGCCATTTTGTGGCGGCGGCCATCTTGAACCAATTTCAACCAAACATACGAACACTCCCGACTAATTCACATTTAAAACAAAAAAAATCAAAATCATCATAGTCTCTATTCTATGAGTTCTTTACTCTCTGTGGCAGTGGCCGGCGAAGCGCCAAAACCTCTGGAATATTTTATTACAACTATTATTGGTGGTCATTAACTATCTTAAAGGTATATCAAACAACTAGCTGCGCCCAGCGGTTTTACCCACTGTACTGTATCCTATGTGTTATTCCAGGGTCTAAGCTATCTCTATACCAAATTTCAGCTTTATCGGTGTACCCGTTTAGGCGTCAAGAAGTAACAAACATACACACTCACAACTTTCGTCTATATATAAAATTTGTGTGAAGTGTGATATTGGGCGCGCGTCCACTATACTCGGATTGAACAAGGAATATCCTTTTTGTAAACAAATGAGTTCCCACACCAAAAAATTCATGAACTAATAGAAGATATGTCTAAAGAAGAGGATTTTAATCAATAAAATAGCATGAGTTTATATTTTTGTCTATATTCAAAGAATAAATATTATAAATAATATTTTTGTGTTATTTTACGCATAGATATTATCCTTGATTATAGTCTTTTTATAATTATAAAAGTATTTTATACCTGCTTCCCATAGCTTTGAGCCATCCGATGGCGTTCATGAAAGAGAACGGATTGATCTTGACTCCGATTATTGTCAGCTCCTTTTCGTAGATTGCGAATGGGTTGATTCTGTAACAATTTAATTTATTGTCCAATAAATATGATATACTAACTGCGCCCGGCGGTTTTACCCGCTGTACTGTACCCTATGTGTTATTCCAGAGTCTAAGCTATCTCTATACCAAATTTCAGCTCCATCGGTTCACCCGTCACTTAACTATACATGGATTAACCAGATGGAATGATGGGATTAACCAGAATAAAAATTATCCCCATCTTAAATGTCCCCTACATGTACCCTAAATTAATTCATTTTAAATTATTTTTTGTACTGTTCTCTTACCCTGATTATTTTTACAGCTCTCTAAGACTTATAATTTCTCCGTAAAGCTGCAGACAGACGGACAGACCAATCGAAACTTTGTTGACTACGGAAGCCTTAAAACAAAATAATTCAAAACGTTAACGTGACTCGATTGGTATTAAAAGATCGACTCAAGACTCAATCATAAAGGGTGAACTATTAAAAATATAGTTCCGATTAGTAACTTGCCAATCCCTAGAGCTATATTATAGCAAGACATGCTAGGTCTTGCTATTCCCAGATATATCGTGCTAAATAATACCTATGTGTATAATATAATTTATAGTTTGTAGCGTCTGTGGCCCAGTGGTCGTTCGTCCAGCTTGTAATCCGGAGGCCCTGGGTTCAAATCTTAGCGTAGCAAAGAGTTTCGCCTGAACGTTACCATGTTTCGGAAGGTACGTAAAACTGTGTGGGAAGCAGTCGTAAAGTCATGATGCGGGCCCTGTAGTCATCTCGGCGAGCTAAAACTGCAACATATAGGTTGGCCACACAACCTATAATGTGATTGTGTTTTGACTCTGACAGTGTAAGTAGGGTAACCTGTTCTGCAGGGCTATTCACTTATCGGTTAGGGAATCGAACCGAATACCGAATTGTCAAAAATGAATGAAATGACGTGTCATGACATGTCAAGCTGTATCTATATAATATGCCATTTCATATATTTTTGACAATTCGGTATTCGGTTCGGTTCCCTAAAGCTTACGTCACACTGAGCGGACAAAGCGGACGCGAACCGGGACGGAATTTTTGTAATGTTCTAGTTTGTACGTGAGGCGTCACACATAAAGCGGACGCGAACAGGCGCGGTCCGGTCTGCCGCGCCGGGCAGATCGCGTTGATGACAACTGACAACTTGTCAATTGGACCGCTTTCCGCGACGGAATGCGTTCGCGGACGCTGTATTGTAGGGAAGTCAATACAAGCCGTCACACAGAGCGAACCGGGCGCCGTCCGTGCCGCGACGGCACGCGGTGCGGTAGAACGAGTTGTATTTTATTACAAATTCGGTGCGATTTTAATCATGAATCTAATGGAAATTTCCAATGAAAAATTATGATAATTAAAGCTTGTACTCTCCCGCTGCTGGGCTTAAAAATCAAAGGTGCAACTCAATTAATATTATCTTACTTATGTAAAAAAAATCTTACAACTCAGTTATAACGCAGAATTAGCTAAATAATTGTAGCATAATGGTAATATATAATAAATCTGGTTTTTTTTGAATTATCGAGCTGCACTGATGATGGAGCCGTGACACACCGACTGAGAACCCTATGGTGACTGAACGGTTGTTCATTGTTCATTCCACATGATGTAGAGAGGGTCTGATGAGCCGTAATATAGTTATCGAAACTACCATACGAAAATTGAAGAGCTGGCAAATGAATATCTAGCGACATTTCATCAGTTAAAAAAGTATACTACTCAAACGACCTGTTTGTCACATTTTTAGTAATGTCAAATTCACATTGTTTTTCTTTTGTTCTCTTTGAAAAATTAAACCAACAGGAAACGAAGCCAGATCTAATTTTTATGTCAAAAAATTGCTAGTTTCTGCAGGAGGAAAGGAAACGCACACTAATACTTATAATGATATCACTAATGGTTACGCACTACGCACACGGGTACACATAAATATAAACGACACACAAAAAGACAACCTGAATTGTGCCAACTAGTTTTATGTTCATCTTTGGAAATAAACGGCATACACTAACTTGAATTTACTTCGGCTTCGTGCCTGTACGAGGAGCGGGGCGCGGACTCCGGCGCGTAACCGCAGCTACTCCCTGAAGAAGATCCTCGTACAGGATCGAAACGGTCGACAAGAAGCTCAAAAACTCACAAGCAACAACTCACGAATCGTTTAGTGTTAAACTAGTTTTATGCCCAGCGTTTCTTGTTTTGGTGGCGGGAGACGCCTAACTGTTACGTATCTGGCTGGTACAATGATCTAAGAAAAATCTAGAAGCGCGAACTTTTGAAGTTTCAATGTCATAATAATAATTTATTCAGTGTCAAACCGCTGTAAACTGTCAACCGCTTTTTCTGTTGGATCAGGTGAACTTGGTCACATTCGCAAAATGCCATTTTGACGAAAAATGTAATTTTCGCACATTGTCATACGAGGCAAATACAGTCGCCAAGAGCGGATTATTAAGAGTATTCTTTCTATTATCGCCCCTTTTTACAAGCTTTTCTTTACTTTAACCTATCTGTTGTCTGTCTGTCTGTCCGTCTGTCTTAATCAAATCTTGCAAGTTAAATTTGACCCACTTCCCGATATCCGATTGAGCTGCAATATTGCGTGCCTGTATAAATCGTATGACAATGCAATATTATTATAACATGGAGCTGATTTGATGATGGAGCTCGAAGGTGGCCATAGGAACTATGTTATTAAACGGCACAAACCCATCGAATTTGAGCTCATTTTATTCATCTTGACAAGTACTTTTATATTAGATGGTAATAATAATAAAAGCTTGTTTTAAAAAAAACACTTGTTAACTACTCTGTTTATGCACAATGATATTGATAAAAGGTTAAAATCTCTTTGTAATGACAGCGGTAGTACTCTTGACGCAACGTAAGAGTTGATAAGTCTTGACAATGTGTGGTTTTTTTTATGTTTAAAAGTAAGAAGAAGCTAGACGCTCTCCTGATGTTAAGAGATAACGCTGCCCATAATCAGTACAATGCTACCCATAATTTCACAATGATGTGCAATTCTAGGTGCACTGCACCAACGCTTCTTACTCAAGAGTCATAAGATGTTAAGACTCTTTAGCCCAGTAATTTCACTAGCTACAGTGCCCTCCTACCGAAGCACAGTAATGTTTGCACATCACTGCTCAGGCGGTAGAATAACTGGCACTGTTGGGGTACCCACCTAGACGACCTCCTGGAAAGGAAGTCTACCCCCGGTTTTCTTGCGCTACCAATAGTAATTACCATTATTGACGACCTCTGTGGTGCGGTGGGCTAATACCCGTCTGCAACGCAGAAGGTTGCGGGTTCGATTCCCGCATGGGACAAATGTTTGTGTGATCCACAGGTATTTGTTTCTGGTCTGGGTGGTTTTTCAATATCTATTATAAGTATGTATTTACAAAAGAAAAGTATATAAGTACCTATTATATATCCGTTATCCTAACCACCATATTACAAGCATTAAGTTGCTTAGTTTTGGGTTAGGTGGCGCTGTGTGAAACGTCCTGAAATATTTATTATTTATTTATTTATTATTATTAAGTATTTTTATTACCAAAATGATAATATTTGCTACAATATCTTATTGCTACTTTGATGATATGCTGCTATGACAATAATATTATAATGCTACTGCGACATTCTGCTAATATGACAATCCGCGTTTTTTTATGTCCATTTGAGAATGTGACCAAACACGCCTGATCCATTGCCCGCCTGCCGCCGCGAACTGCGGTCCGGTCCTGTGTGACGTGGTTCGGTTCGCGACCGTTCGCGTTCGGATCGCGGCCAGTTCGCTTTGCCGCCGTGCCGCCTCAGTGTGACGTATCCTTAACCGATAAGTGAATAGTCCTGCAGGTGGCACACACACCGCAAAAATGTCAAGAGTAGAACTGTCATCCCATACATTGTACTTTTGTGAATGTATGGGATGACAGTTAACTTGACAGAAAGACAAGTCTACGCATTGTCCATGCTAGAGGGGCTGTTGGAGCATAAACCCCAATTTTTTTTTTCAATACTTACGTGGCTTGGTGCGAAGGTGGTACGCATCCAAAAAGTACGTATTTGCCGCCCTGCGTCAAGTAGTTGAAGTTGATTTCCATTACTTTACCCACACCTGAAATATAAATACAAAAAAAAATACAATAAGATAGATAAAAATAAGTGAGTAGTAAATGAGAAAAAAAAGTTTTACACTAATATAAAATATTATAGAGATTCGAAAGTTTGTGTGTGTGTGTGTGTGTGTATGTATGTTAGGTACATCTTCACGGCTAAACGGGTGGACGGACCGATTGAGCTGAAATTTGGTATGGATATAGTTTAGACCCTATAATATACTACCTACACATAGGCAAGCACAGCGGGTAAAACCGCTGGGCGCAGCTAGTAATATAAAAAAAATACTAAAGTTTCTACGCACCTGTGCAATCAATGATGACGTCATACAGTTTTTTCTCCTTTTCTAAAACGTCGGGGGTTATGAGTCTGAAGCCGGTGTCTGAAAAAATAATATATTTTATAAAATACACAAAAAAAATATTAGAAAAGAATAATACTTTATTGCATACCAAACAATTACGAAGAAGCTTAATGATCTAGATATCTTAATGCTAGGTAAACAATCGGCGGTCTTATCGCACTAGGCAATTAAAACTTATATACTAAAACTAACACTAACTACTAATACCTATTAATATTAAAAATTATATACTTACTGACTATTATATATAAGATATTAAATATTTAAATATTGTTAGTCCATAAAGCTGACGCAACACACAGGCGGAAAAGCGGTCGCGGTGCAGAACGGAAATTTTGTAATGTTCTAATTTGTACGTAACCTGTCACATATAAAGCGAACGCGGACAGAGGGCCTATTGGCTATATTGCCCACCCACATCTAAAACACTAGAATCCATAGACGAAATTGCGTACATTACTTGCTTAAACCTCCTCATTAATATGAGTAAATTAACAAACGCAGCAATGTACAGTCAACTATAAAGAGATGTATCAATGTTAGTCTTACAAAATGAAGGAACTTTTAGTATGCAAAAATTATTTACCCTTACTTCGTGACATTTTCAGTATCCACCAAATCTTATACTATATTCGATTCATTTTAAATTCTATTATTATGTATCACCTAAGGAAAAGTAGTGGGATACATTATCATTGTTGCATATTAAACGAGTCGATGATAATATAAAGTTTGATTGCTACTAGAAATGTCACGAACCAAGGGTAGTTCATTGTGGCAAATGAAAATTTACTTCATTTTGTGGATACATCTCTTTGTAGTTGACCATTGAAGTTGACATCAATCGTAGTGGGTGTGAATTAAGCTAATCAGGAACAAAATGAAGATCGAGCCCGCTTTTCCGCTCCGTCCCGCTTCTGTCTGTCGTCAGCCTAATTATATATCACAGACATGCCATTTTCTATATCTATGTATTTAAATAGTAAATATAAGATAAGAAATTACAAGTTTCATTAAAAACCTCTGAGATATAACGCATAATAAGTTTTTGGGTGGGGACGCACTACGTCACTGTCCGGTACAAAATGTATCAGTTCGGCTTGTAACTTCAAGACGAACTTTAGTGCGTTTTATCTCTATTAATTTTTCAGCGAAAAAAACTTTCCTTTTTTTTTCTCTTTTTTATTTACTTCATGGACAAAAAAATGTTTTAAAATTGGCGCTGACGACCTAAGAAAATGCGCCTGTGCGGGGCTGGGCTTCGAACTCGATGATCGGACATTTTTATGGTATAGAAATTTTAACTATCTTACCCAATTTCTTAACGATCTCCAGTCTATTTTTGTTCATTTCTGACACGGTGACCTCTCTGTGCCCATGGTGATGCAGAGTGGTGATCCACAAGTTACCTGAAAAGAAGAAAACATTGAAACCTTAGATTAAAAGCAAATGGGAAGCGCCATAGCGCTATCGTTGCTATACCAAACTTGGGGCTGTTGGATCGGAAAGTGTCGGTTGTCGCGCCGACTCGCGCCTAAAATAATAATATTGTGCCCTGGGCTTAACTGAAGCGGACCATGTCAGAAACGTCAGGAACGGATCCAGAACAGATTTTGATTTAGTTTTTTGAAGTGAAAACTTCTTTAGCGGCGCTGAGCACTTTTTTTTTGTATGGGTAAAAACTTTAAAAATCGCTTCAGGGTCACGTGATGCTGATCGAAAAAGCGTAAGATCGAGGGGAAGGGAGAGGAACTAGTATCTCCCACTCTTTCTACCGTGCCTGAGTGTGCTGCTCTGTTTAGGCGGCACAGGGGGCTTAGACAAGCGCGCGCCCGTTTTATTTTTTAATTTTGATTTCAATATAAATTTTGTAGACGATAAAAATCAATCATTAATTGAATTTTTAAATAATGAATTTGGTTTAACTATGTCAAATGATCGTAATTTTAGCACAACGAAATACAAAACTACTATTGATGCGGTATTTATTAGACACTTAAATAGGTTCGAATCAAAACTGTTTGTTTCTTACTTCAGTTATCATAAACCAATTGTATCAGTTGTAAAAATTTGCGATGATGATTCTGATAATAACGATGGTGTAAAAGTCGTCGAAATTATGGATGGAAGTTGATTTTTCTGAGAGATAAAATTTAATGTAATATATAAATAACGATATAATATTATAAATAACAACATATAAATTGTCATATTTGTGTACGATAGCGCAATAAATAAACATTGTATTCTACCTCATAAATGATAGTATTTTTATACTTATAATTAAACACAACGTTAATATTGAAGTTTTCACTTCTGCCGGCACTCCCGGAGTGCTATTTTTTTTTTTTGTTTAAAAGTAGAGTTAATCGAGAGTGTTCTTAGCCATGTTTGGTGGAAATCGGTTCAAGATGGCCGCCGCTACAAAATGGCGAATTACTTTTTTCTTCCACGACCCCCTCAATATGGGTATCAAATGAAAGGGCTTAACTAGTAGAATACAACCCACTATATAAAATTTAAAATCCAAGATGGCCGCCACCACAAAATGGTGAACAACGTATTGCGTTGGGGATTTTTAAATTTTTAATTTAATTCACTTGTTAATAATATATCAAACGGAAAAAAATTAGAAAAGTGTGCAATAATATTTTGAAGGGTTCCTCTTGAGGAATTTTCAAAAAATTAATTTAAGTACCTATATATTGCAAAATGTATCAAATTGTGCGTGCGAGAGAGCGTCTCGCGGCATAAGCGCTCTTAAAGGTGTTCCCAGTTAAAAAACGTATGCTTAGATATTTAAAACTATGCAACGGAATTACATGCGGTTTTTTAATAGAAAGAGTGATTCAAGAGGAAGATATTATATACGAGTATAATACATGCATAATATAGTGGACAAACATGATAATTTTTTGTCAGGCGCTACTAAGTCCTCGCGAATCCACTAGTAAACAATAATAGAGATAGATTTTTTCTGTTCTGTTCTTTTGTGTTCTGTAAAGATATATTTTGTTCAAAGACCTCTGTGGCGCGGTGGGCTAATGCCGCTTGCAACGCAGAAGGTTGCGGGTTCGATTCCCGCATGGGACAAATGTTTGTGTGATCCACAGGTATTTGTTTCTGGTCTGGGTTTTCAATATCTATTATAAGATATTATAATTTATTTTTTACAATATAAATATACTTACATTTAAACATAATATATATCGTAAATTAAAGTTGTCAAAAAAACCGCTCCGAGCCCTTCCTGATGGAAAGGTCCCCATAACACTTGCTGCGTTTCCACGTTGTATGGCGATGGACATTCTTTGCACCAGGAACGACCCTGAGCGACTATCTCCACTTTTAATTTGGATCCTGTGCCCTAGCTCGTCTATTATAAGTATGTATTTACAAAAGAAAAGTATATAAGTATTATATCCGTTATCCTAACCACCATAACACAAGCATTTAGTTGCTTAGCTTGTGGTTAGGTGACGCTGTGTGTAATGTCCTGAAATATGTATTTATTTTTATTTATAGCATGAGTATAATACATGCATAATATAGTAGAGAAACATGATCACCTATCAGGCGCTACGAAGTCGATATATTTTACTTACCGATGATACCAGCGCCTACGATAAGGATCTTCTGGCCGACCAGTAAGGGTGAGGCACGGTCAAATCCGTGGGCAACGCATGAGTATGGCTCGCAAAGACCACCTGAAACATAAAGAGAGACCAGTTAACACAGAGAGACAAGTAAAACAGCAGTGAGAGGGATTTACCCCGCCTTCTAGGTTAAGTCTGCTACCACAGGTAGACTTCCTTTGCAGGAGGTCGTCTAGGTGGGTACCCCAACAGTGCCAGTTATTCTACCGCCTGAGCAGTAATGTGCAAACATTACTGTGCACAGGTAGTAGGGCACTGTAGCTAGTGAAATTACTGGGCTAAAGAGTTTTAACATCTTATGACTCTTGAGTAAGAAGCGTTGGTGCAGTGCACCTAGAATTGCACATCATTGTGAAATTCTGGGTTGCATTGTACTGATTATGGGCAGCGTTATCTCTTAACATCAGGGGAGCGTCTTGCTCGTCTTCTTGCTTATCCACATAAAAAAAAAAATCTGATATCTACGGCTGTATCGTCCCAAGTCACACCACGTGTATCTATGCTTCGCATTCAGATGGAATATTAAATTAATATTTTTACACTAAACGATTCGTTTGGTTAGATTCATCTTTGTAAATAAACGGCATAAACGAAACCTCAGCTACTCCCTGAAGAAGATCCTCGTACAGGATCGAAACGGTCGGCACGAAGCCGAAGTAAATACAAGTGAGTTTATGCCGTTCATTTACAAAAGGGAACTTTGTGCCGTTTGCCGTTGAAACAGCTGGTTCTTGGGGCACTGAAGCTAAGAAGTTGATCCAAGACATCGGCGACCGCTTGAGGAAGCATGGAGGCGAACCCCGCTCTGGCCATTTCCTTAGGCAGCAAATATCCATAGCCATCCAGCGGGGAAATGCTGCCAGCATTATGGGCACATTTAGGCGGGGTTCACGCGTAGAATAAGTTTTACTTTTGGGTAATTTAGTTTTTAATTTTGTGTATGAATATGTTTTTGTGTATTTTGATAGATCCTTTATTGAAACACAAAAATGTACAAAAACAACTTAAACTATACTAACTAAACTAAAACTATATGTATTATAGTTCATAGTTTTCAATTTTGTGTTATTTTGTGTTTGTTTGTATTTTGTGTTATTAAACTAACAAGATAAATTAATATTGATTTTTGCATGAAAGTAAAATGTAACATTTTATCAAAAGTCACATATTTTGTTGTTGTTTGTAATGTTAGCTGCCTGGTGCGAGATTACACATGTTTTCAAAATAACCCTGTATAATATTATATCAAAACAAGATAATTGCATTGCAAAAGGCAATAACCGACCGTAGTCTGTATGATAACATTTATTTAATCTAAAAGATAAGATTAGGTGTACAGGAACTTTATTATTTTCACCTAAAGGGGCCAGATTATAATGTAATAATAATAATGGGGTTTTTACTTTAACAGAACAGGTTACCCTACTAACATTGTCAGTCAAATCACATCTTATAATAACTGGCACTGTTGGGGTACCTACCTAGTTAACCTTTTTTTAACCCCCGACGCAAAAACGACGGGGTGTTATAAGTTTGACGTGTCTGTCTGTCCGTCTGTCCGTCTGTCTGTCTGTCTGTCTCTCTGTGTGTGTGTGTGTGTGTGTGTGTGTGTGTGTGTGTGTGTGTGTGTGTGTGTGTGTGTGTGTGTGTGTGTGTGTGTGTGTGTGTGTATGTGTCTGTCTGTGGCATCGTAGCTCCCAAACGGATGAACGGATTTTATTTTAGTTTTTTTTGTTTGAAAGTAGAGTTAGTCGAGAGTGTTCTTAGCCATGTTTGGTGGAAATCGGTCCAAGATGGCCGCCTCTACAAAATGGCGGATTACTTTTTTCTTCCACGACCCCCTCAATATGGATATCAAATGAAAGGGCTTAACGAGTAGAATACAGCCCACTATATAAAATTTAAAATCCAAGATGGCCGCCATCAAAAAAATGTTGAATTACGTATTGCGTTGGGAGTTTTTTAAATTTTTAATTTAATTCACTTGTTATGTAATAGGTGACAAACAAGCAGACGCCCCACCTGATGGTGAGTGGCCACTGACGCCTATGGATACCTGCAATACCAGGGGTACCGCTGGTACGTTGCCTACCTTTCAAGACTGTTCACTTGCCTTTTGAAGAATCCCATGTTGAAGCTCAACGGAAATACCGCATGCGGACGCTCATCCCAAACCCCTCCTGTAAAGGAAGTCTACCCCGGGTCAGTGGTCATTTACGGTACCTTGTTCGGTAGTAATTTCATCAGGCAAAGCGAACACTTGGTCCTGAGGACACAATATATAGTGCGCCCAACCGCCGTCTCGTCGAACACCGATATTGTTCTTGTCTCCCCCAGACGTGCAGTAATGGTAGTTGCCTTTACGACAAACGTCGCACAGATTGCAGGCGCTGGAAGGAAATAATAGAATAGAAAACTCTCTATTGAAACACTACAAATATACACAATGGCCATAGCGTCCGTGGCCCAGTGGTCGTTGGTCCGGCTTGTAAGCCGGAGGTCCTGGGTTCAAATCTGTGTGGCAAAGATTTTCGCATGGACGCTACCGTGTTCGGAAGGCACGTAAAACTGTGGGTCCCGGCTGTTTCCTATAAAATATGTAGGAGGTAGTCGTTAGGTAATGTTGCAGGCCCTGTAGTAATCTCGGCGACCTGAAACTGCAACATATAGGCTAGCCACACAACCTATACATTGTGATTTGACTCTGACAGTGTAAGTAGGGTAACCTGTTCTGTTATATTAATTGGGCTATGCTATAATAATTGGGGTTTATAGTATAAACCCCAATTATTATAGCATGGGCAATTGGGGTTTATAGTATAAACCCCAATTATTATAGCATGACCAGGGGGAGGGCATCGGCGGATTTTTTGTATATCAACACTGGTTGTATTTGCTACCCCACTCGTAGCGCCACGTGACGCGCCCTTTAGTAGCGGCCAGTTTAAGGAACTACGCGGGCCTCACGGAATATTCTCTTTAACAAAAAAATCACGACTTCTTATTTTTTTATAAAACTGTTTACCATATTATTATATAATAAAGTATACATATAAAATATCTAAATTTATTAAATCGATTTTAATATCCCCAGAAATGTAAAATAATCCTCAAAATTATGATTATTTTTTGTTCTAGCGAGGGATCAAGTTATACTGGTCAGGCAAATTGCCTCTCTTTCTAATAAAGCATTTTCTCCAAATAGCTATCCTTGTCTATTGACTCGTATTTAGCCAGTGTTGTGAATATTTTGACGATTGAATCGATGCATGATAATCGATTAGAGGACAAATGATACCACATCTTCGACCAGGTCTAATTGCATGCTATCTTTAGGTACAACTAGCGCATAATATTATGTTCTGTAGGCCCATGTTGACGACTCATAGTTCAGTACGACTACTACGGAAATTCATTTATTCCTATCCAGTTTTACCCATTGAAAAGTACCTACTGTTACCTATTGTCAAGAGCCTAGAGAGACTTATAGAGCCTAAGCTACCTATTATACCAAATTTGATTAGTTCAGCTGTAAATATGTTAAAAATAGCTAATGTGTAATGTGTATGTTCATTAGAAATATTCCAAAATAACATTGCAAGAAATGAGTTTTAAGGGGTTTGCCCACTATACCGTACCATATGCTCGTTTGCATTTCTTCTTTCTCTCGTATTTTGCCCGTGTTCAAAACAGAATCTAATCACGAGAATGCAGTACCAATTTCATTTTTGCATGCCTATCAATATAATATGTTGCTTACATGTTCAATCATCTTTACGTGTTAACCTTTTTCGTTGAACTGGCAACAGATGAACTTAGATGAGTTTTCTTTATTAATAATGAAAATAAGTTTATATTATTATCTTTTTATTGGTCATCATTCGTGGCTATAAACCCGTACATTCACTGCATTCTAGTCCCCACACGCAGTTGTTTGGCAACATCGCATGCCATGGATAGACCTGTCAGTATCAGCAACATATTCTCAGCGATATTTATTGTTAACGCTCCGTGCAAGGCTCGCAACGATGTTCTCTTACTTTTTAATACATATAATACTGCCGTGGTATATATATAATATATAATGCGGTTATCTATTATACCAAAACCTAATTTTAAGCTATGAGCAATAAATAAATGAAAATAAGGTTCATAATGGCATGGGCCAGATGTTTATCTTTGTAAATAAACGGCATAAACTCACTTGTATTTATTTCGGCTTTGTGCCGACCGGTTCGATCCTGTACGAGTATCTTCTTTAAGGAGTAGCTGCAGTCGGCACGAAGCCGAAGTAAATACAAGTGAGTTTATGCCGTTTATTTACAAAGGTGAATACTCACGAATCGTTTAGTGTAAAAAGGGCCTGATGTTATTTTTCAGTTTGGCATGTTCCTAAGACAATTATTATTATTGTATGATACGGTATAATGGACAGTCGCCTTGAAGTCCATGTCATTTATAAGTTGACAACTAGAGCAGAGTTTTACTCGACACTGGCAAAATGTTGTCTGTTGCCATTATATTAAAAAAAAAAAAAAAAAAAAAAAACTAGAGCAGAGGGTTTTTGGCGGCAAGCCTTGATCATATCATTAGCTCCACGTCTTTTACTTAATAATCGTGTAGAATTTGATTGTTAGCGTGTAATAATGGTGGAATATTGCGTGTTAAGTGTTTTTAAATGTGCACAGATGTAGGCAAGTGATATGGTGCTGAAATATGAATTTTGGTGCCCCCTCCAAAACTCCTCCGAACTTTCAGTAAAATTCCACCCATTTTACTGGAAGCCTCACGTGACTAGACGAGCTATTAAGCTCACTCTGACTCTGACCTGACTAACTAACTTATTACTTAAAAAATAACATTTAACTTGACACTGGCAAAACACGAAAGTGGAGACCATAATTTAATATCCCGTGAACATTCACGAATTTTACTCGACACTGGCAAAATGCACATGTTGCCATATTATTAATAAGAAAAAAAAAAACTAGAGCAGATTTTTTATAGTGGGTTATTCTCATAAAATTTTATCGTGGCAGTATCGTCAGAATTTATTTTTTAACCCCCCACGGAAAAATACGGGGTGTTATAAGTATGACGCGTCTGTCTGTCTCAGTATTACGAATTTTATTTTTTTTATTTTTAGAGATTGTTTTTTTTTAGGTAGAAATAGTCTAGTGTTCTTAGCCGCCATGAAATGGTGCTTACATTTTTTTCCACAACTCCCTCAACATGGGAATTAAACGAAAAAGTTTGATTCGTAGAAAACTACAAACTATAATAAACAGATTTTAATAAACTAACATCTGAAAAACTAAAAGATGGTTGCAACCACAAAATTACATATTTTGAATGCGTTGGGGGTTTTTTTAATTTTTAATTTAATTCACTTGTGTTGTAAAAATTGGGTAATTCCCGTGTTCCCCACTATTCGTCCCACTAGTGGGGCAGGTGGAACTGCCAAATATTTTTTGCTTCTCACGCGCCCCACTGATTGCGTTTTAGTGTGGCGGGTGATAATATTAAAAAAAGTACACTTCACGCGCCCCATCAGGGCGCTGTAACTCATGCAAAAATATAATTTATTGGGCACGACTAAATGATGAATGGTGTTATTAATGCAAATATTTTGCGAAGAACTAGGAGATCAGAAATTATAAGGAACTATGTACTATTTAGTAGACAAACAACACATAAGAAAATCATCCCATCTGATAATATATTATTAAAATCTCGTATTGCGGTGATTTTAGTCGCACTTTCCTGATTAATTCGAACTTTTATGTACCTTTGTGTAATTTATATGAATGGGATAACATGTGTTTTTTTCATTAATAGACGCAGGTACAGGCAAAGCAGTACAAGTCAACGAATACTCGTATGTAAGACTTCATTTCAATTATGATCTCCTGGTACCTTTTTCTTGTTATCTACCTCGCAAATATGTGAAAGTGATGGAAGAAATAAAGGGTCTTGAGGAAATCTTCATTTCAAATGACAGCTATCAAAATTAAAATATCAATATCTCGGAAAGTTCTCGTAGTCTTAGGCTGATGGTGTCTTGGAAGAACCCGCCCCACCAAAACGCGATCAATGGGGTGCGTGAGACACAAAAATTATTTGACAGTTTCACCTGCCCCACCAGTGGGGCGGATAGTGGGGCACGCGAGAACTACCCTAAAAATTTGATTTCAACGAAATTTTAACATAAATAAAAAGTAAAGTAAGTAGGTATTTTAGGATGTATCAAAAAAATATGACACGTGAAGTTGCGTAAAGTTACCGTCATTTTTCGTGACAAAAGATCATCTCGTATTTTGGTATATAAAACCTATGGCGAATGCGAGTCAGACTTGCGCACAAAAAGCTACGTATCATTCATTATCTATACAACAGGGAGACACTTTTATAATATTATGTCTATTATTTATAATATTTACAATATTATCATATAACCTCTTGTTTAGTCGCATCACGCGGCGCTGCGAGTAGGTTAGTGAAAACCTACAGTATTGATATACAAATATAAAATTTGCTAAAATATAAAAATGCTCCGATGCCATTCCCCTGTTTTTTTTTCAATCGAGATACCTACAAATTTAATATTTTCTTTTTTATGAGCGGATGAGAATATACCATCCACATCATGAAAAACGTCATTTTTTGTTATAGACTAAAATAAGTTCCGAACAAGAAATGAAAACTCTTTTTAAAAGTTATTCACCAAAAACATAAAAACCTGACCTCTTTTTAACCCCGAAGCAAAAACGACGGGGTGTTATAAGTTTGACGTGTCTGTCTGTCTGTCTGTGGCATCGTTGCTCATGTACTTTGTCTTACTTCTGGGTCCCGTACAGATGAACGGATTTTGATCTTGTTTTTTTGTTTGAAAGTAGAGTCGAAAGGTAGTCAACAGTTTTCTTAGCCGTGTTTGGTGGAAATCGATCTAAGATGGCCGCCGCTACAATTTGGCGGATTATTTTTTTTCTTCACAACCTCGTCAAATGTAAGGGTATGAAATGAAAGGACTTGACTAGTAAAATATATGCATTACATTTAATACATATAAAATCCAAGATGGCCGCCGCTAAAAATAGCTGATTAATTATTTTCTCCATAATCCCGTAAATGTGCGCATCAAATGAAAGTTGAAAGGGCTTGACTAGTAGTAGTATGTAGTATATATATTATTATGATAAATTTAAAATCAAAGATGGCCACCTTCCACAAAATAGGTAATTTTGAAAACGTTGCGTAGGGGGCAATTTTTTTTTAATGCAATTTCCAAGCTTTTTTTTACATTCGCCTGTCCTGTTGTCTATAATCAAATCTTGCAAGTAAAATTTAATCTACTTCCCATTTTTCAATTTAGCTTAAACTTTGCATGCATGTGTATAAATCGGATGTCTTTAAGAATCTAAATTTATATATGGAAAGAGTGACTGACTTATTGACTGACTGATCTATCAACGCACAGCCTAAACCGATAGACGGATTTGGTTGAAATTTGGAATATTAATAGAGTTAATGACGTAGACCTCCACTAAGAAAGGATTTTGCCATGCGGGCAAAGCCGCGAGCACAAGCTAGTATTTTATATTTGACTTGTTTAGAACTAAAACGCTATTTTGCTATAAGATGAAATTGGAACTAACAATGTCTTTGGAAAGCAAAAGTCTTCCATTATGATTTCCGACATTAACACCATTTAAAACAAAAGATCAGATTTGCAACCGTGCGTATGTTCTGCCTCTTAGTCAAAAATATTATATTATCGCTTTGTAATCGATTACTTGGCTTAATCGAGTTTTAAATTGAAACTTTTTCGTTGCCCATCACTAAAACCAGCGTAGCCAATAGGAAAAGTGGGCGGAGTCGTCAAATTGTGAAAAAATTTATTTCGAGGAAAACTTTGTCTATTGCCCCTCTATTGGATATGTCCTCGATGAGCATGACACACGGTATCCCGACGAAACTTCAAGAGTATAACTGTCATCCCATACATTGTACTTTTGTGAATGTATGGGATGACAGTTGACTTGACAGCAAGACAAGTCTACTCAGCGTCTGTGCTTGAGGGGCAGAAAACTTAAAATATAACACAAAATCACGGCTATCAAGAAAATCAAGAAAAACAAATATGAAGACAAATAGTGGGGGACTTTAGTGCAAAACCAGTTTTTTTCTTGCAGAAGCATGAAACTTGGCACATTGATTCCTTATATAAAAATAAGCAGATTTCGATCGGTAGCCTAATGAAACGAGCCCTCTGGTAGCGGGGAGAGGGGGTGGAGGGTGCGTTCCACCCGGCTTCATTTTAAAAATTCTGGAAGACCACGTATTGCTAATAAGTCAAGTTTAAATCAATAATAAGTTTTAAATCATCACAAATGTCATTTTTTTATACCAGAAATGAAATCTACGTACATTAGGAATCAATGTGCCAAGTTTCATTCTTATGCATGAAAATAACAGGTTTGACCCATTTTTGTCGTTTAGTGACTCCACTAAAAAGAAGAGCTCGATAGATAAAAAAGTTATTGAGACTAAAAATGTTTTTTTAGAGACTCATATATTGTAATTGTAAAAACTTAACAATGATAAGTTATTACAAGCTTTAATTTACTTCCCGTAATCAGTTTGTCTGCCTGTCTGTGTGTTTAATTTGACCCACTTCCCGGTTTCCGATTGAGCTGAAATTTTGCATGCACGTATAAATCGGATAAAACAATACAGTATTATTATGACATCGAGCTGATCTGATGATGGAGTTGAAGGGTGGCAATAAGAACTCCTTAATTTAACGATGCAACCCCGTCGAGTTTGAGCTCGTTTGAATCATCTTGACGAGTATTTTGGTGCTAGATGGTAACAATAAAAGCTTTTTTTTTTTATTCACTTGTTTTCTAGTTCAGCTCTCACCATCATCATCAGCCCACGTTCATCCACTGCTGGACATAGGCCTCCCCTGGGCACGCCAATCAACTCGGTCCTCCGTATTCCTCCTCCACCCGCTCCCCGCGACATTCCGGATCGTCACCCCATCTCGCCCAATTCAATTCAATTTATTTATTTAAATAATAAACTTACAGACTAAATCTATCACGTTTACTATTTTAATTAAATTATAAAACTAAACTTTTTACTAACTACATTCTATGACTTATATATAATCTTACATCAATAATAATAGACGCCATAGGCGGATACCAGGGGGCCAAGGAGCCCCATTGTAGAGTTACGAATTTTGCACATATTTCATGGTCAAGATTATAATTTTTTTATCGGCGCTCGCTGCAAGCACTTATTATTAAGGATGTTTGAACTTTCTACCTGTTCAGTGCGAGCTAAACACACACTTTTCGTAGTAAATATTATAATATTTTTGCCTGTCTGCACCTTTTTTTTTTTTTTTTATGTGATGAAGTAGAAGACGAGCAAGAAGCAACCTTGGCCCAGGACCAAATCCTGGATCCGCCCTTGATAGAAGCAACGGAATCCGTTAATAGATCAGTCTGCTGGAACACATGTGCGAACTTATTTAAGAATTCCAGCGCTCGTTGGGTTGGTGAATTTTGTGCTACAATAAGAGACCAAACTAAAAACATCATGAACAATATAGTTTGACACAAAAGGGTATCAGCTCAGCTTAATGTAGGCTAGGTTTAACCTGCCGCGGATGAGTGCTTCAGCGTACCCGTTGCCCCGGCATTATGGCGTCCCGCAGGAACACCCCCAGGTTTTTTAGTGGGTATCCCCCCGCATCATCTTTGGCGAGGGAGTCCCACATACCGCCCCGCACCCCCCGTGGCGTGGGGTGATGATGCGTAACGCATTTTAACTGGGATAAAAAAAGGCTAGGTTTAACCTACGCTGATCTTCCGGTTATTTTGGGCGTGGCGGGTCCGCGTCGTAGGACAGAAGAACAACTGGTGTTGGCGACCAAGGACACACAGCCCCTCAGCTCTTACCGGTTAGGGTCAATGACGACCTTCTGGCCGATCTTGAAGATAGTGTTCTTGCCGACCTCATGGATAACACCACTCGATTCGTGCCCGAGGACCACTGGGCGTTTCTTATTGGCTGGGTACTCCCCCTGTAATATGAATAAGTGAAATAAAAAAAAAACTTTTTAAATCCAAGCTTTTATTATTATTACCATCTAGCACCAAAGTAAAATGAAAAGAAATGAGATTATATGTATTCATCTTATATGTATTTGACCATCACTCGGATTATATTATTAGTAGGTACCTTTACTTTAGTATAAGTTTAGTCGCTTTAAAGAAACGTCGTGGTCGTTTTAATGTTAAATATTTGTATTTACTTTTAATATTCTTTTTTGTAATATTTTTTTGCACTTTTCTTGTCTATTTTTTTCCTATGTGCCTGTGTCTCTTTGCTTTATTAAATATTTTTCTTTCTTTCTTTTCTTTCATTTATTTGTCAGTACTCGTCAAGACGAATCAAATGAGCCCAAACTCGATGGGGTTGCGTCGTTTAATTACGGAGTTCCTGTCCATTTTCTAGCTCTATCATCAGATCAGTTCGATGTTATAATAATATTGCATTGTCATCCGATTTATACATGCATGTAAAATTTTAGCGCAATCGGAAACCGGGTAGTGGATCAAATTTAACTTGCATGATTTGATTTCAGACAGACAGATAATGGATAGGTGAAAATAAATAAAAGCTTGTAATAAATAAATATGAGTAGCGTCCGTGGCCCAGTGGTTGTACGTTCGGCTTGTGATCCGGAAGACCTTAACTTTAAGCACAGTTTTACAATAAATATTATTCTTATTCTAGGCCCTGGTTTCAAATCTCAGTATAGCAAAAACTTTTCGCCTGTACGCTGCCGTGTTTCGGCGCGGCACGTAAAACTGTGGGTCCCAGCTGTTTCCTATAAGATATTTGTAGGAGGCAGTCGTTAGGTCATGTTGCAGGCCCTGTAGTAATCTCGTTAACTCGGTTAACTTTAAAAAATTGTTATCTTTTTGTAATGTTATTGTCAGAACAATATTTTTATTATGTTATTTATAATCTTTTTTATAAATTGTTTATATAAAAATATCGCAATGCTTTTGCAATGTCACTTGATATGATAACAGTCCTGATATTATGTGTCCGCTTTTTATCGGTTCTTAACCTGACAACTTAAGAGTTTTTATAACAGTTGACGCTCTCACGCTCGCACTATTTGACAAATTTTGCGATTTTTAAAACTATCCATTCTCCATAGGTAACTAAAAACAACAAAAACGTGGGTTGCCTGGAAGAGATCGCTCTAAGCGATAAGGCCGCCCATTGTGGACATTAATATTAGTACTTTTATTTAGTTTTAAGTCTATTTTGTAATTTTTTGTCCCAATAAAGAGTATTGTATTGTATTGTATTGTAAAAACGGCACATATCACGTCTAAATATTGTCGAGAATATCTCGACCACGGTTTCGGACAATTACGACGTCCTTCATCAGGAGTTCACGCCTGCAGTACCCGATGCTCACTGGCGAGCGCGCTGGCGCTTGTCCGAAACCGTGGTCGAGATATTCTCGACAATATTAGACGTGAGGTATACAACGAAGTAAGAAGGCAAGACGCTCTCCTGATGGTAAGACACGAACAACACACAGCTCGGACGAAGCGATTCGCTTCGTCTTTCATTATGAGAACGGCGAAGTTATGGAACTCGCTACCACTCTCAGTGTTTCCCGAATGCTATAACGTGGGTTTGTTCAAATCAAGAGTGAATAGGTTCTTACTAAACAAGCGTGCTACAACTTCGACTGCATCGTCACTTACTAACAGGTGAGATTGCGGTCAAACGCTTGTTTAGTCTACTATAAAAAAAGAGATAACGCCGCCCGTGATTAATACAGTGCAGCCCACTGCGCCAACGCTTCCTACTCAAGAGTCATAAGATGTTAAGACTCTTCAGCCCAGTAATTTCACTAGCTACAGTGTCCTTCTACCGAAGCACAGTAATGTTTCCACATCACAGCTCAGGCGGTAGAATAACTGGCACTGTTGGGGTACCCACCTAGTCGACCTCCTGCAAAGGAAGTCTACCCCCGGTTACGTGAGTTGTGCCGTTTTTAACCCCCGACGCAAAAACGACGGAGTGTTATAAGTTTGACGTGTCTGTCTGTCTGTGTGTGTGCGTGTGTCTGTCTGTGGCATCGTAGCTCCCAAACGGTTGAACGGATTTTAATCGAGTTTTTTTTTTGTTTGAAAGTAGAGTTAGTCGAGAGTGTTCTTAGCTATGTTTGGTGGAAATCGATTCAAAATGGCCGCCGCTACAAAATGGCGGATTTTTTTTTTCTTCACGACCCCGTCAATATGGGTATCAAATGAAAGGGCTTGACTAGTAAAATACATACATTACGATAAAATTAAAATCCAAGATGGCCGCCACCACAAAATGGCGAATTTAAAATCGTTGCGTTGGGGTTTTTTTTTAATTTTTAATTTAATTCACTTGTTGTTTTTAGTAATAAAACTTACCTGTATAATATGGAGATCGGTGCCACATACTCCGGAATACTCAATCCTTACGACGACATCGTCATCATCCACCACCCGAGGGATGGGGTGGTCTTTCACGTAACTGACTTTTAAGGTTCTACTGTCGAACAATATGGCCTCCATCGTTTACTGTAACAATGAAAATAATTTTTTTTTTTTTTTTTAATGGAATTTTTTTATTAAAATTAAATTAGAGATTATGTATTTAAAATACTGTAGTAAAAATATTATGTAGTTAAAAAGTTAAAATAGTATGTAATTAACATTATTACCAATAATTATTGCATGCCGAAAAGCAGATTATGGCGTTCTATGCAATCTCAAATTATTTCCACCTTATTGTACAGTCAACTACAAAGAGATGTATCCATGTTAGTCTTACAAAATGAAGGAACTCTTAGTATGCAAAAATTATATATTTACCCTTACTTCGTGACATTTTCAGTATCCACCAAATCTTATACTATATTCGATTCATTTTAAATGCTATTATTATGTATCACCTAAGGAAAAGTAGTGGGATACATCATTGTTGCATATTAAACGAGTCGATGATAATATATAAAGTTTGATTGCTACTAGAAATGTCACGAACCAAGGGTAGTTCATTGTGGTAAATGAAAATTTACTTCATTTTGTAAGCTTAACATGGATACATCTCTTTGTAGTTGACTGTACCCATTTTCGCAATCAATAAATGAATTATGATTTATCCCGCCTTCTATGTTTAGTTTACGCTGGACGCTGTCTCGCTCGTACTATTTGTTTTGAAATACAAATTCACCATTCAATTCATTAATAATTAAACTTTTGAAAATACCTCAAAAAAATTCTGTGCAATATTTATTGCACACATTTTTAAAAAGTATTTCCTATTTCATGTATTTAATAACTGAAATTTTAAATATTTTTTTTTAAAAACAAGCTTTTATTATTATTACCATCTAGCATAAAGTACGCGTCAAGACGTATAAAATGAGCCCAAACTATGGGGTTACGTCGTTTAATAACGGAGTTCCTATAGCCACCTTCCAGCTCCGTTATGAGATCAGTTCCATGTCATAATAATATTGCATTGTCATCCGATTTATACATGCATGCATAATTTCAGCACAATCGGAAACCGGGAAGTTCATTTAATACAACTTACAAGAACTTAGAACTAAATACAATTTGTAACGTAAACAGTGTAAAAATCGGCGGTCTTATCTCTAATAGCGATCTTTTCCAGACAACCAAACCAGATTTATCCCGCCTTCTAGGTTTAGTTGACGCTGGACACTGTCTCACTATTTGATAATTTTGAAATATGAATTCACATAATTAACTTTTGAAAATACCCAAGATAATTTCTAACAACATTTTTAAAAAAGTATTTGTAGTTTCATTTATTAAAAAATGGCATGATGGCTCATAAAATAAAACCTAAGAAAAAATTACCTCTCCATGCCATTATTAATATATCAAACTGAAAACACATATAAAATAATATATTCTCTATGAATTTATAGATAGATTTACATTTACACTTTGCACACCATAATTACAAAAACAAACAATATACATAATTAAATACATTTTCCTTTTTTTTAATTGTGGCAAATGCCTTTATTGAGAAAAACAAACTAACAATACCACAGCTACTACAGCAGTAAAGAACACTTTTATTAACCACAGATCGGCCACAAGCCAATCTACAGAAAATCCGCATGCTCCAAACCACTGTCAGATGGCAGAGTGCCCAGAATGCTGGCAGCATTGCCACATTTGAATTTCAAATTCACACAGTTTTTAACCCCCGACGCAAAAACGACGGGGTGTTATAAGTTTGACGTGTCTGTCTGTGTGTGTGTGTGTCTGTCTGTGGCATCGTAGCTCCCAAACGGATGAAGGGATTTTGATTTAGTTTTTTTTTATTGAAAGTAGAGTTAGTCGAGAGTATTCTTAGCCATTTTTGATGGAAATCGGTCCAAGATGGCCGCCACCACAAAATGGTGAATTACAATATTGCGTTGCGGGTTTTTTAAATTTTTAATTTAATTCACTTATTAATTTTTTTTATATATATTTAAAAAAATGTATCGAATAGTGCGAGCAAGACAGCGTCCAGCGGAAAGTAAGTGTAGTTGTATTATTACCTGTGTTATCACTACTCCAATATAATTAAAATTTGCGACCGACTGCGGTCAAGATCGGCCTAAAACTGAATACAATGGGTAGTAAAAATTGACAGGCTTTATATATATACAGAGGGACGACTTTGTACAGTCAACTACAAAGAGATGTATCCATAGGCGGATTTAGGGGGGGGGGGGGGGGCAGGGGGCCAAGGCCCCCCACAGAAGCATTGTAGAGTTACGAATTTTGCACATATTTCATAGTCAAGACTATATTTTTTTTTCTCGGCGCTCGCAGCAAGCTGCTCGCACACTTATTATTAAGGATATTTGAACTTTCTAACTGTTCAGAGCGACCTTAACACACTTTTTCTTAGTAAAAATGATAATATTCTTGCCTTTCTGCACCTTGCCCCCCCCAGAACCAAATCCTGGATCCGCCTATGGATGTATCCATGTTAGTCTTACAAAATGAAGGAACTTTTAGTATGCAAAAATTATTTACCCTTCGTGACATTTTCAGTATCCACCAAATCTTATACTATATTCGATTCATTTTAAATGCTATTATTATGTATCACCTAAGGAAAAGTAGTGGGATACATCATTGTTGCATATTAAACGAGTCGATGATAATATAAAGTTTGATTGCTACTAGAAATGTCACGAACCAAGGGTAGTTCATTGTGGCAAATGAAAATTTACTTCATTTTGTAAGCCTAACATGGATACATCTCTTTGTAGTTGACTGTACGATACCAATATTGTGATTCGTTTTGATTCCACCAACGAAAGCACCTGCCCCCGCATATGCGTGCGTTAAGGGTAATTAACTAATTGTTTATACTCCAACAGAACAGGTTACTCTACTTACGCTGTCAAATTAAAATCACAATAGGAGTTGACTAAATTTTTTGTCCACAATATAGATTATTAAAAAATATTGGACACGTATTTATTTATTTGTAAATCTGATAAAAAATGAGGGAGATACAACGCACTAAAATTGCTTGGTGGGGGTAATGACGTCAAGGTCTGATGATACAAAGCGTACCAACATGTGATGTAGCGCGTCATTACCCAAAAACATAATATACGCATTATAATTATCTCTCAGCCATTATTTATTTTATTCGCAAATAAAATACCTAACATTTTTTTTATTATTTAAATTACGGACTAAAATTATATTTTAAAAATTTTGACCGTGTCAACTACCCTATTATGGAAATATGTTACAGTTTCAGGTCGCCAAGGTAACCACTACACCCGAAACGCGCGGGAAAGTTTATGTATGTGTGAGTGTGAGTGCGTTTTTCATACATAACTGCCTTTCTCTAAGTTCTTATTTTGTGCTTTGACTTACGACGTAATTTCTTTGCGTCAGAGTTTGAGTTTGTAAGAGGGCTTATTCTGCTAGATGCTGTCTCTCTTGCATTATTCGATACATTTTAAAAAATAAAACCTTAAAAAGTGCCATTTTCATATATCAAACTAGAAATAAGTAGGTATCTACTTTTGAAATGTGTGCAATAATACTGCACACATTTTTTTTATTGTTCTTTCGAGGAATTTTCAAAATATTTATTCTATGAATTTATATTTCAAAACGTATCAAATAGTGAGAGTGAGAGAGCGTCCAGCGGAATAAGCCCTCTTAAGCGTTGACCCCTTATTAAATATTATTATCTAATCTCTTCTCATGGGGTAAAACAGCTAGATACAGCTAGGGGGGCGTCCATAAATTACGTGAGGTGTTTAAGGGGGGGAGGGGGTCGATTCAAATCTCATCTAATCTTACGTTGGAGAGAGGGGGGGTCTCGGCAAATATCACGCAATTTTTTTTCTGATTGAAACAAAAAAAAATTATATTATTTTGGTTCATTTATGGTCTTAACTAGTCGTAAATAAAAGCACGAAGCAATTTTTTTTTTCTTTTTACAATAACAATCCAACGTATTTACGTAAGAAACCCACATTTTGAAAAATCTCACGTGAGATTGGGGGATGGGGGAGGGGGTTGAATAAAATCTCACAACATCTCACCAGGGGGGGAGAGAGGGACAGAAAATTAAAAAAAACACCTCACGTAATTTATGGACGCCCCCTAGTGTATCTACAAAATTTTAAAAGCGGCTGTAGCCAAGGGGTTATCTGGTACAGCTGTATTTCTGGATCACCGAGTTCGAATCCCGGCCACACACCAATGACTATAATAGTTATAATTATTATCTATCTCTATCACAATTGTAGACTGTCAAAAGCTATTGTTGCACGCCACCGCTATACTTTTCCTCAAATTACCTTCCAACCAGGTTGTCTGTAAGAGATTTTATGCGATAAGACCGCCGATTGTTTACCTCTAGTTTTAAGTTTGTTATATTATTATATTCAAATTTCTTGTTTTATTCTTTCTATTCTTATTTTGGTATGCAATTTTTTGGTATACTACCCGACTTTACCTGAGATTCCGCATAGCGTTCGCCTCTGTGTGCGTGTGGCCGCACTCTTTGTACAATTCTGCCTTTCTGTAAGATCTTATTTTATGTGATTTGTGACGTCATATGTCCTTGAGTTCGGACACTTTCAGGGCGTTGGCCTCTTTATTTCCTTATCGTGCAATAGGTCCAGTTAGGTATATTAGGTATCAAATCAAAGGCCTGACATTGACCTAACCCGCGTATTTACGAAACGCGGACTTACGACTTACGATAGTACTAGAAACAAGTGAACTCTTAAAAAACAAGCTTTTATTATTATTACCATCTAGCAACACTGTACTCGTCAAGACGAATCAAATGAATCCAAACTCGATGGGGTTGCGTCGTTTAGTTACGGAGTTCCTATGGCCACCTTCCAGCTCCATCATTAGATCAGCTCGATGTCATAATAATATTACATTGTCATCCGTTTTACACATACATGCATGCAAAATTTCAGCTCAATCGGAAACCGGAAAGTGGATCAAATTAAACTTGCAAGATTAGATTACAGACAGACAGACAACGGACAGGTGAAAGTAAATAAAAGCTTGTAATTAACTCATGTCAATTGTTCGCTTAGAACATGGTTTAGTCCTGATACAATCTTAGTCCGCGTTTTGTACCAACACACAGCATGTCTTTGTGACATTTTAGATGTATTAATTTAGTTTTTTATGAAAAAAAAGTAAGAAGACGACCAAGACTGATACAAGCAAGACCTGATGGTAAGAGATAACGCTGCCCATAATCAGTACAGTGCTACCCAGGATTTCACAATGATGTGAAATTCTAGGTGCTTCAACGCTTCCTACTAAAGAGTCATAAGATGTTAAGACTCTTCAGCCCAGTAATGTCACTAGCTACTGTGCCCTACCTGGGCCCGTAGCATGCCATACGGGATCCCGCTGAAATGTCAAGAGTAGAACTGTCATCCCATACATTGTACTTTTGTGAATGTATGAGATGACAGTTCTACTCTTGAAGTTTTGTCGGGATTCCGTGTGGCATGCTACGGCCACACTGTACACAGTAATGTTTGCACTCAGGCGGTAGAATAACTGGCACTGTTGGGGTACCCACCTAGTCGACCTGCAAAGGAACTCTACTCCCGGTAGTGTGTAATAAAATACAAATATATTCTCCCAAATTTTTTATTATAAACAATAACAATAAATCTATAGCTTAGAATATAAAACCAATAGGAAACGGCGCCAGCCCCTTTAGCACACTTTGACATTGACATAAGACTAGCAACCCCCGTCCCACTGTCAAGAGTAATCTGACATATATTAAGACGCTACTCTTGCTACTCGCGCTGTCATAGCATACAATGTGCAGCTACTCCCAATGTCATTGTGCTCTTACAAACGTCAATTACATTTGACAGCGGGACGGGAGTTGCTAGTCTTAAGTCAATGTTTTTTTGTGCTTGAGCCGCAGTAGGTACTTATTTTAATGCGAAAAAGTCTGCCGATTTATATTGGGGCGAGGCAGTCCACAATAATGATACCTGCAATAAGGTATCAGCGGAAGATCAGCGCATGTTAAACCTAGCCTACATTAAGCTGAGCTGATACCCTTTTGTGCCTAACTATTTTATAATAGTAGTTTTAAGTTTATGACGTTTAGTTTCGTTTGTTTTTGGCGCAAATATTTTTTCTTTCTTTCTTTCAAATGAATTTTCGATCACAACATCTACGCACGCACTCGACGAAATTATCAATCATAATATATACGCACACGAGTACACACAGGGATAACTTTTTTTATATTTAGGTCCGCCAAACCGGCCGCATCACTTAATATGACATGGGTGGAAAAAAAGGTACAATTATATAAATTTAAACTTCAGTAAGCGGCCTTCTAGAGGCGAACACAGCGTGCAAACCTGAATTATTTTATTTTTTAAATTAAGGGTCGCCGACATCAAACACCTTAAACTCTAATGATAACATTATAATATTGTGACAACTAGTTTAATATAGCCTAAATGCCCGACGGTTTTGTAATTTTCAGCGCCACGTGTCCAGTTGGATTTATGATCTAAGACGATGAGATGTAAAGCTGACATCAGACAGACGCGGTATCGCGCGGTATAGCGGTCGTGATCTTCGTTTTGTTCCAGCACTCGTCCGCTTTATATGTGACAGGGTGCGTACGAATTCGAACATTTCAAGAATTTCGTCCCGCTCTCCCGCGCGATCTTGCGACTGTGTGGCATCAACTTTAGTATATTTTATTTCATTTAATAAGCGGTTATCTTGAACATAGCTTTGGCGACGGAACCGGCCTTGAGGTCTTTCACAGCCTGTTCGAACTCTGATAGAGCGTACACTTTTACTCCAAGTTTTTCGTAGTCTAGGTACCTGTGAAATAAAAAAAATACATTAAGACTCTTTACTCCGCTAGACGCTCTCTCGCTCGTACTATTTGATACATAAAAAAATTAGAATTAACATTTTAAAAATTCCTCAAGAGAAGTCTTGTACAATATAATTGCGCACGTTTTGGCGCGGGGTGACGATGCGTAATGCATTTTCCTGGGTAAAATAATAAAAAAGGGTCTTAGCTACCCACCCGTTTAGGCGTGAAAGAGTAACAAACATACCATACCTCTACATTCTTACAAACTTTCACGTTTATAATATTAATAAGATACATAATCCCATCAAAAACTGAAATGTGAAATTAGAGCCAAGTTCAATATTACGATATAGGTACCTACTAGGTACCTACGCGTTGGTTGTATGTTGACTTCTACGACAAAAGAAGTGAGATCTAAATGGGTGCCAAGTTCAATTGTTAGTCATAAAATATTCTATTACAACTTAAAATATTATTTCTTCTTATAAATTAAGATAAATTTGTTATATAGCCTGCTGCGGGTCCACTAGTAAAGTAAATAAATATATAAATAAATATTTCAGGAAATTTCACACAGCGCCACCTAACCCCAAGCTAAGCAACTTAATGCTTGTGTGTTGTGTTGGTTAATAATTAATTGCCAGCGCTGCGCAGTGGTTTCTCCCTGTGCCGCACAAAGCTATGTCTATCCCATTTGACAATAGAATTGTTATATAATATGCTTTTTTCATGTGTATCTTTTTTGTTTTTCTACTGTCAAAAATTGCTTTTTTTTTTTATTGAAGAATAACATTTGTTACCTGCTTCCCATAGCTTTGAGCCATCCGATAGCGTTGGTGAAAGTGAACGGGTTGATCTTGATGCCGATGATCGTCAGCTCCTTTTCGTAGATCGCGAATGGGTTGATTCTGTAACAATTTTGTAAAATAAATATTGAGATTTTTTTATGCGAAGAACTAAGAAGACGAGCAAGACGCTCTCCTGATGTTTAGAGATAACGCTGCCCATAATTAGTACAGTGCCACTCCGTGCCACCTAGGGTTTTTTTTATACTACGAAGTAAGAAGACGAGCAAGACGCTCTCCTGATGGTAAGAGATAACGCTGCCCATTATTAGTACAGTGCTACTCAGTATTTTACAAATGTTCAATTCTGGGTGCACTGCGCCAACGCTTCTTACTTGAGAGTCATAAGATGTTAAGACTCCTCAGCCCAGTAATTTCACTAGCTACAGTGCCCTTCTACCGAAGCACAGTAATGTTTGCACATCACTGCTCAGGCGGTAGAATAACTGGCACTGTTGGGGTACCCACCTAGTCGACCTCCTGCAAAGGAAGTCTACCCCCGGTAAAGGGTTTCACAATGATGTGAAATTCCATGTGCACTGCAACAACGCTACTTACTCAAGAGTCATAACATGTTAAGACTCTTCAGCCTGTGGCCGGAGCATGACACACGGGATCCCGACGAAACTTCAAGAGTAGAACTGTCATCCCATACATTGTACTTTTGTGAATGTATGGGATGACACTTGACTTGACAGCAAGACAAGTCTTATTATTGACTTTGAGCTTTTCTTTTTAACTTATAATAAGTAGAAACCTGTGGAGTGGAAGAGGAAAAAAAAAGTACGGCTACAGCACACGATGACACCTGTCAAGACTAGCCAACTCTTATCTTACTTCAAGAGTAGTCTGACGTTTGTAAGAGTGCTATGATATTGAGAGTTGAGAGGAGCTGCAAATTGTATGCAATGACAGTGCGAGTACCAAGAGTAGCGTCTTCATATATGTCAGACTACTCTTGAAGTAAGATAAGACTAGGCTTCTCTTGAATGGTGTCATCGTGTGCTAGCCACGTAGATTTTTTTTTAATGTAATAGGTGACAAACAAGCAGACGGCCCACCTGATGGTGAGTGGCATAAAGATTAGTTTGCAATACTTACGTGGCTTGGTGGGAAGGTGGTGCGCATCCAAAAAGAATGTATTTGCCGCCCTGCGTCAAGTAGTTGAAGTTGATTTCCATTACTTTACCCACTCCTGAAATACAAATATACAAAATGAATCGATATTTCCGGAGAACAATATCTAATAGTACAAAATTAATTAGTCAAGTACGAGTCTGACTTGAGCTCCGAGAGATCCGTATAAATCCTTAAGTATACCAACTTTCAAAATTCTAAGCTCACGGGAAGTACCCTGTGTAGGTTTAGATTCCCCTGCGAGTAGTTGCGAGTGTGAAAATATGCGCCTAAAAATTGCTGTTCCTTTTGATTGCGTTGACATAGAGGTTTGATTTTGTTAGAGCTTAAAGGTATTATAAACCTGAGTATTTGATATGAATTTCAATTTAATACCTCCACGAGTTCATGAGGAAAGCGGTAGTAAATATAAAATTATTGAAAAAAATGTTTTATACCATGTAATTAAAAATTTCGGTTTTCAAAATTTTTCCTTCATCTATGCTCTAAGACGTTGCTGCGTACCAAATTTCAAGATTCTTAGTTCACGGGAAGTACCCTATAGGTTTTGATTACCTTGAGAGTAGTTGCGAGCCTAAAAAATCGGCTAAAATTGCTGTTTCTTCTGATTGCGTTGACATAGAGGTTTGATTTTATTACAGTAGTAAAAAAACGGCGGCCGAGATTTATTTAATCACTGCCTGCTGACAGACAGACGGACGGACGGACAGTGGAGTCTTAGTAATAGGGACGTTTTTACCCATTGGGCACGGAACCCTTAAAACTGAAGTTTCTACGCACCTGTGCAGTCAATGATGACGTCATAGAGTTTCTTCTCTTTTTCTAAAACGTCGGGGGTGATCAGTCTGAAGCCAGTGTCTGAAATGAATAATGTTTTCTATAAATAATGAATTCTATAAAATACACAAAAAGCTAATAAAATATAATAATAAATTCATTGCTTTTTTTTTTTGATTCGGGCTAATCTTTGGCGTACACATTTTTTTTAAAGACTTATTATTTTTACAAAGTTCATGGCAGCCCGACATCCGCACATTGGGCTTTAGCCGTAACAGTATACATAAATATTTCTTACCCAAGTTCTTAACAATATCCAGTCTGGTTTTGTTCATTTCTGACACGGTGACCTCTCGGTGCCCATGGTGATGCAGAGTGGTGACCCACAAGTTACCTGAAAGAAGAAAACATTGAAGGTTAGCTTTGAGCATTATCTAGACGTGGTTTTATCCCGAAGCATGCACTTCGTATGTTGTTTTATCCGATACCTCCAAAAATTAAGTGTACAATAGGAGTGGGCGTTAATTCAACGAACGGCTTTGTTTAACTGTTAATCTAATGTTAACGAATAAACAGTTTTTTGTTTACTGCAAAACCCGCTAAATCTATCAACTGTTACATTCAACGATTTTGGCAATGCGCTTTTTTTATTATCTCAACGAAAAGGTATTCAAAAGTCGCTAACGTAATCTGAAGCTGTTAACGCAAAACCAGTTAAAATTATCTATTTCTTCTGCGTTGAAAGAACGAATAGAAACGGAATATGCCGAGTGGACGCGAGGGCGCCTATGTGAGCGAGCGAGACGCCGCTAGCTTAAAATTGTACGAGCGAGAGTGAGAGATATCTATGTTTCTAAGTTCGCTTGCTACTATTAACTGCTACGTTGCCGTTGGTACAAATCTGTTACATTAATGAAAACCTGTTGATAATATTAACGGATTTTTTAACAGGTTAACATGATGAATTTATATATTTTTTTTTAACGGCTTCGTTGCGTTAACCCAAAAATCGTTAAGGACCCACCACTAGTGTACAAGCTATTTTAATTTAAAAAATAATAATAACATCGTCATTTCAAACTTGAACATAGGCCATAAACATTTTTAATGATGTGTGTGTCCGATTGAGTTGAAAATTTGCATGCATGCATAAATCTGATGACAATGCAATATTTTTATGACATCGAGCTGATCTGATGATGGAGCTGGAAGGTGGCCATATAAACTCTGTTATTAAACGATCCAACCCCATCGAGTTTGGGCTCATTTGATTCGTCTTGAGGAGTACTTTATGGTGCTGGATGGTAATAATAATAAAAGCTTGTTTTAAAAAGTTTTTTAAAATTTCACTTGTTTTCAAGGAAATTTTGATTACTTAACCATTAAATAAATATTAGGTAGGCCTAGCTAATAAATAGGTAGCCTTTGTAAAATAACAATAAGAATAATAAGGGTTTTTTTACAATGTTTTATGTTTTGTATATATATTTTTTTTTTTTTTAAATATTGTAAAAAAAAAATTTAAGAATGTGAATAAATATAGAAAGTATAATAATATATTCTACCTACTTACTACAGTATTTGTCATATGTACCTACTTTAAAATGTTATGTAAATGATATAAATATTTTTTTATTTATATTACGCATGTAAATGAAAAAGGTCAAAGATTATAGCAATATTGACGATAAATATTGTTTATTATATAATTGATTATATAAATGTAGGATGTTTTTTATGAAAATATTCCTTTACTTTTTATAATAATAATTATGGAAGTCTTTCTTTATCTATCACTAGAGGTACATAATTCATAGTATATAAAAAAAGTCGCTTTTCACTGTCTGTCTGTCGTTATGTAGGTATGCTTAGATCTTATAAACTACGCAACCGAATTTGATGCGGTTTTTAGCTTTTTTTTTAATTTTTCTGAGCTCTTGGTCGAAGCGACGTGTGACCGAAATGCTGGGGTATATTTGGCCCAATGTATAAGTATTGCCATTCAACGTGGCAATGCTGCCAGCATTCTGGGCACCCTGCCAGCTGACAGTGGTTTGGAGCATGCGGATTTTCTGTAGATCGGCTTGTGGCCGATCTGTGGTTAATAAAAGTGTTCTTTACTGCTGTAGTAGCTGTAGTATTGTTAGTTTGTTTTTCTCATTAAAGGCATTTGCCACATTAAATTATTAGATGTAAGATATTAAGAAGAGAATAGAGTGACTCAAGAGGAAGCTTTATATGTAATAATACATGCATAATAGAGTAGAGAAACACTGATCATTTTCTGTTAGGCGCTACGAAGTGCGTGCAGGTCCACTAGTTAAATATAAATGATACATCATGCATAACAATTGATTTCAATTGAACTCAATTGATTTATTAACATTACAATTGCTATTTTTAACTCGGTCTGTCTTTTAAGACATTATGCTGAGTTGGGAACCGGTTTGTGGCACACACTTAATTTATATTATTTACTAGACCCGCGCGCACTTCGTAGCCCTTAACAGAAATTTAAAAGTGTTTCTATACTATATTATGTATGTATTATACATATATACCTGCCTCTTGAATCACTCTATCCTTTAACAAGTGAATTAAATTTAAAATTTTAAAAAACCCCAATACGTAATTCGCTATTATGTGGTGGCGGCCATCTTGGATTTTAAATTTTATATAGTGGGTTGTATTCTACTAGTTAAGCCCTTTCATTTGATACCCATATTGAGGGGGTCATGGAAGAAAAAAGTAATCCGCCATTTTGTAGCAGCGGTCATTTTGGACCGATTTCCACCAAACATGGCTAAAACACTCTCGACTAATTCTACTTTCAAACAAAAAAACTATATCAAAATCCGTTCATCCGTTCGGGAGCTACGATGCCACAGACAGACACATACACAGACAGACAGATACGTCAAACTTATAACACCCCGTCGTTTTTGCGTCGGGGGTTAAAAAGACTACATCTAAATCCGTTGCGTAGTTTTAAAAATTTAAGCATACATAGGGATAGAACAGACAGACACGGAAGGTGACTTAGTTTTTTGTTGTGATAATCTGATGTTTATTAGCTATTTGTTCAAACTAGTGAGAAAAGTTTGTTTTTGCTGTGAGTACTGATTTTAAGTCACGAACCCGCAAAGCACCTAGTCTAAAATTGATTTAGGAGCGTAGCGAGTGATTCAAATAATAGACTACTGAGCGCAGTGAGTCGCACTATTTGATACATTTTCTAAATATATAAAAGGAAAGAGTGACTGACTGACTGATCTATCAACGCACAGCTCAAACCGCTGAACCGATTGATTTCAAATTTGAAACACAAATAGGTTTCTTGATGTAGACCTCCGCTAAAAAAGGATTTCTACACAAGCTAGTTTAAATATAAATTCATATAATTACCTGACTAATTTTGAAAATTCCTCAAGAGTAAATTAATATGTGCAATAATATTGTGTAGGGCTTCTACAAGTAAGTACAAGTATGAACTCTACATATATAAGTACAAAATACATGGGGAGATTTTTTAAATAAAATATTAAGTATTTCCAGTTTCATATATTAAAAAAATGCATTAGGAGATTTAAAAAATATTAATTGCTATCCACTTACCAATGATGCCAGCACCTACAATGAGGATCTTCTGGCCGACCAGCATCGGTGAGGCGCGGTCGAATCCGTGGGCGACGCATGAGTATGGCTCGCAAAGACCACCTGAAACATAGGAACACGGGTCAAAAATCGATTCTCTTTACCTCTCCTGAAGAAGCATTCTGATTTTTGACACAGGAATTGCGTTACGCATCATCACCCTGCGCCGGGGGGCGACAGACAGACTCTCCGGACCACGAGAGCTTAACGAGTAGAATACAAGGCATTATAATAAATTTTAAATCCAAGGTGGCCGCCACCACAAAATGGTTAATTACGACATATTGCGTTGGGGGTTTTTACATTTTTAATTTAATTAATTTGTATTACATGTCGTTCAGCGATGGCCAATAGGCCGAGTGCTGAGTGCTAATAAAAAGTTAGGAGTTAAATAAAACTGACAATGTTTTTGTTGCAACCAGGTTAATTTTACGAGTTGGCTTCATAATAATGTTGCTCCTGAGATAAGAGGATGTTAAATGATTGCAAATGACCTTGTAAAGGTGTAGTGTTGCAAGATAAAGGCTTAGGTACCTACATAATATCTATTTTATAATAGGGATAGATTTCGCTTTCTAAGTTTGGTCTGAGGTCTGCTAGCATCTACGGCCCTAACGTCGCCTTTTATTTTTTGAGTTACGAAAAATGCTTTACACATCATCATCCCACGCCGGGGGGCTCGGGGCGGTATGTGGGACTCCCCCGCCGAAGATGGGCGCGGCAGGGATACCCACTAAACAACCTGGGGGTGTTCCTGCGGGACGCCATAATGCCGGGGCAGCGGGTACGCCGAAGCACTCGTACGCGTTAATTTAAACTTTAAACCCACCCTGTGACATGATGTGCAGTGTGCACCCACAGTCGAAAGTCGATTTAAAAGCCTAGGTTTAGCCCGTGTCTAAAAGTGACATAATATTATTAATTATACCGGTATCCACTATCTAAATCTATATAATTGGGGATTATTAAATATTTACGTATAATTAAAAATGTTTCTAGTACATTATCCGCAAATTAAATGCCTAAAAAATGCAATAATACCTAGATTAGCATCAGATAGTAGGCGTTTCATAAATGAAAACTGGATTGCATTTTACAATTAAAGGAAAAATACCGAAAGTGATAACATTTAGGTATTTAATCTGTCTGAAGATTAGATTAATTATTATATGTCTTTATGTTTATCTAATCGTGTAGAGTTTTATTATATTTTTCACCTAAATTGGGCTATTACTTCTTACTATTATTATAAACGTGATAGTTTGTAAAAATGGATGTCATGATGTTTGTTACTCTTTCACGCCTAAACGGGTGGACCGATTGAGTTGAATCAAAATCAGAATCAGAAAAATCTTTATTTGCAACAAACATGGTTTATACAAAGAATATAGATCTTAAATAATGTGATATTTTGTTCAACATGTTTCTGCCCAGAGGGCGTACAAATATTTATATTAAAAAAAAGGTAGCACTCCGGGAGTGCCGGCAGAAGTGAAAACTTCAATATTAACGTTGTGTTTAATTATAAGTATAAAAATACTATCATTTATGAGGTAGAATACAATGTTTATTTATTGCGCTATCTTACACAAATATTACAATTTATATGTTGTTATTTATAATATTGTATCGTTATTTATATATTACATTAAATTTTATCTCTCAGAAAAATCAACTTCCATCCATAATTTCGACGACTTTTACACCATCGTTATTATCAGAATCATCATCGCAAATTTTTACAACTGATACAATTGGTTTATGATAACTGAAGTAAGAAACAAACAGTTTTGATTCGAACCTATTTAAGTGTCTAATAAAGACCACATCAATAGTAGTTTTGTATTTCGTTGTGCTAAAATTGCGATCATTTGACATAGTTAAACCAAATTCACAGAGCAGCACACTCAAGCACGGTAGAAAGAGTGGGAGATACTAGTTCCTCTCCCTTCCCCTCGATCTTACGCTTTTTCGATCAGCATCACGTGACCCTGACGCGAGTTTGAAAGTTTTTACCCATACAAAAAAAAGTGCTCATCCCCTCTAAAGAAGTTTTCACTTCAAAAATATATTATATGATGCGTTAAATTAAGACTTATGCATTAAGACATGCATTCAATTGAAATTAATTAATGATAATAATTATAAATTTGAGGTCGTATGTAATAAATTGCATAGGTATTAAAAGAATTCAACATGATATTTACAAAATAAAATTCATAATGTCATAATATTTAAATGTCACAAATAGGTCATATTATTAATAATATCAAGAGTCCCTAGTAATTGTTGTCTTTCCATTTAAAAAAATCATTCACAGAGTAGAATCCTTTTTCCAGTAACCAGTTATGCAACTTAATTTTGAACAATTCACCCCCGACCGCTTTGATAGCTTCAGGAATATGATTATAAACCTTGACCGTCATATAGTGTGGATTCTTCTGTAGAGACATGTTACAGATTGGTGGACAGAGCAAATTATCTGTCCTAGGTCGGAGCTGTCTCTGTCTGAGCTCTTTATGGGTCTTGTACAATTCGTGATTGTGTCTGATAAACATAGGCAGTTGTTTTATGTAGAGTCCTGCAAGTGTCAGAAGTTTAAACTTTTTAAAGAGGGGACGACAAGAGTCGAGGTAATGCGCTCCGTGCGCTTCACATAAAGCACGTACACACTTCTTTTGTGCCCTGAATACTCTGTCCGCGTCTGTGGAGTAGCCCCGCATAATCAATCCGTACTGCAAGACAGAGGCCACATATCCGTGATAGGCCTGCAGCGGCTTGAGTCGAAACTGTTTGTGCTATTCTCCTCAGTGCGAAAACGAATCTATTTATTCTGGCACAAACAGACGCCACGTGGTTCTTCCACTGCAGACTGTTATCTATTTCAATACCCAAAAATTTTGTTGTTTTTACTTCATCGATTGGCTTGCCTTCGTACATTACATTGAGATTGCACAACGTAGTTTTACCTATAGAACGAAATTGCATCATCTTTGTTTTTAGCACATTCGCTTTTAGATTATTCTCCTTCAGCCATGATATGTCATCCCTAATAGCTGCGTTGATACTCTCCTGAAATATATCCACTACATTACCTTTGACGACAATAGTTGTATCATCCGCGAATAAGATTGTCTCATGGTTGGTGCAAAGTGGTAGGTCGTTGATATATAATAGGAAGAGCATTGGCCCCAATATGCTCCCTTGTGGGACTCCAAAACGGTTTAGCCTATACTCTAAACTAAATATACTTTTCTTAGACTTTTTGTTTATTTGGATAATTTCTGTGCATTGGTATTTGTCTTCCAAATAACTTTTGAACCATTCGTTGGCATTTCCACGTATACCATATTTAAAAAGCTTAGCTAGACATCTCTTATGATGAACGAAGTCAAAAGCTTTGCTCATATCGAACAGCAAAGCTACAACAGGAGTCTTTTTGGAAATACATTCGGCTGCTGCTTTCACTAGTTTGTATATAGCTAGAGATGTAGATTTATTCTTTCTGAATCCATTCTGTTCTGATCTCAGGATATGAAATTTATCAGTGAACTCAATTAGTCGCTTTAGCATGGCTTTCTCCACAACCTTAGAGAGCACTGGGATCAGTGTAACTGGTCTATAGTTATCCAGTTTAGTCTTGTTTCCTTTTTTAAAGATTGGCTTCACTATAGAATATTTTAATTTGTCAGGGAATACCCCCTCTGAGAACGATAAATTAATTATATGGTTTAGGGCTGGCGCTATGTACTTTCTAATTCTTTTAATTAACCAAGTAGGTAGGTTATCATATCCTACTGCCTTAGAGTTGTTAAGTTGAAAATTGGTATATTATATAATAAGCTATCTCTATACCAATTTTCAACTCAATCGGTCCACCCGTTTAGGCGTGAAGGAGTAACAAACATACATCCAGACATCCATACATTCTTACAAACTTTCACGTTTATAAAATTAGTAGGATAAATAAATAATATAGGTACCTAGGAAAAAGAAAACAATATTTAGGACGAAACTTCATGAAACAAGTAACAAGTAGTAGGTATAGGTACACATTAGAGAACAAGTTAATTAAATCAAAAATTTAAAAACCTCAACGCAACGCTTTCAACATAATATCATCATCATCATCACCACCAAAAATATTCTTTAATGAGCAATTAGGATTTAGAAAAGGCAAATCAATCGATATGGCTCTCATGAAAGTACTTAAAGACATACTAATTTCACTAGATAATAAACAAAGGGTTGCTGTGCTGTTTATGGATATGACAAAAGCCTTCGACCACGTAGACCATAATATACTATTACATAAGTTGGAATTATACGGAATAAGAGGCAATGTTCTTAGCATTATCAGATCATACTTAAGTGACAGAAAACAAATTACAGAAATAACTAGAATATCAAGTAATAACAATACGGAGATCAAGTATCAATCTAACTGTAGAAACGTCAAATATGGTGTGCCACAGGGCAGTATTTTGGGTCCTCTTCTATTTCTAATTTATATCAATGATCTACCTAAAGCAATTGCACATCCTATGATACTGTTTGCAGACGACAGTACAGCCATTTTCACTGAAACTGATCGAAGCAGTAATAGTCTTGAGTATGAAATCAACAATTCCCTAATAAATATTGTAGACTGGCTGAAAGATAACAATTTAAAAATTAATTTAAGCAAAACTAAAATAATGACATTCAAAAATAAAAACACTAAATGTAACCCATTAAACATAGAATATCAAGGAATAAAAATAGAAGAAGTAAAATGTAATAAATTTCTGGGAGTTGACATTGACTCTGATCTCACGTGGAAATTTCATATACAAAATGTATGCACCAAATTGAATAAATTTTCCTATGCACTCTATATGTTACGCAAAGTAGTTAATCAGGACGCAGTTCTTAATGCATATCACGCCTTTGCTGGTTCAACAATAAAGTATGGAATTCTGCTATGGGGTAACTCTGTAGATAAGGAAATGGCATTCAGGGCACAAAAAAAATGTATCCGAGCAATTTGTAATCTGAAACAAACGGAGTCTTGTAGACCATTTTTTTCCTCACTTAAAATCTTAACACTCCCCTCGTTGTAATATCTTTGAGTCTGCTCTACTAGTAAAAAGAAATATTAAAAACTATAATACTCTTCAAAGTACAAGACATAAATATACCTTACAGATACCAACAATTAGAACTAAAGTACACAGCGACAGTAACTTTTTTATGAGCATTAAAATTTATAATAAATTACCTAACTCTATTAAAACCATTGAAAACTATAATAATTTCAAGAATGTATTAAGGAAATTTTTATTGTCTAAAATTTACTACACTATCAATGACTATCTGAATGACATTTGAAATATTATCTGGAACTCTTATAATTATAATTAATATACTTTAACATTATAAAATTGTACATTAACAAATTTTTGCATGCCAGACGGTGAGACATGGAGTGCTTGTGTAGTTATAAACAACAACATCTGTAAACCTGTATACCCATGTGTGCAAATAAATGATTTGATTTGATTTGATTTGATTTGACCTATGTACGTCTTCTGCTGGACATAGGCCTCCCCCATGGCACGCCACTCAACTCGGTCCTCCGTCTTTCTTCTCCACCCGCTCCCAGCGACCCTCCGGATATCATCGCCCCATCTCGCCCATGGGCGCCCTACACTACGTTTACCGAGACGCGGTCTCCATTCACCAACAACAAGACAACACAACAACATAATATGTAATTCGCAATTTTGTGGTAGCCGCCATCTTGGTTCGATTTCCACCAAACATAGCTAAGAGAACTCTTGACTAACTCTACTTTTAAAAAAAACTAGATCAAAATCCGTTCATCCGTTCGGGAGCTACGATGCCACAGACAAGACACAGACAGACAGACACGTCAAACTTATAACACCCCGTCGTTTTTGCGTCGGGGGTTAAAAAAGAGTGTTATAAAATTTATGTGTATGTGCTTGTTCACGCTATAACACGCGGGCGCGGGCGCGACAGACTTTGTTCACACCGCACGTGCGTTGTACGTGAACACCTTCATAGCACGTCATATGTTTGATATTTCGCGCCCGCGCCCGCGCCCGCGGGTACACGTGAACAAGCCCTTATAGTCTTTAGTAACCTCTCACCTTGTGCAGTAGTGATTTCATCAGGCAAAGCGTACACTTGGTTCTGTGGTGACAGGACGTAGTGGGCCCAACCGCCGTCCCTCCAGATGCCAATGGTGTTGTTAATGCCTCCAGTACTGCAGTATTGGTACTGCCCTTTACGACAGAAGTCGCAGAGGTTGCAGGCGCTGGGGAAAAGGGTCTTTTGTTATAATAATTGGAGTTTAAATATAAATTACGCGGGTTTATTTATTTACTGGTGGTAGACTTCCTTTGCAGAAGGTCGTCTAGGTGGGTACCCCAACAGTGCTCTTGAGTAAGCGTTGGTGCAGTGCACCTAGAATTTCACATCATTGTGAAACCCTAAGCAGCACTATACAGTCTTGCTCGTCTTCTTACTTCTTCACATAAAAAAATATTATATTTCCGAACATTTTCACACAGCGCCACCTAACCCCAAGCTAAGCAACTAATTGCTTGTGTTATGGTGGTTAGGTGAAATTACTGGGCTAAAAAATGTTAGCATCTTATGACTCTTAAGTAAGAAGCATGGGTGCAGTGCACCTAGAATTTCTCATCATTGTGAAATCCTAGGTAGCACTATACTGATTATGGGCAGCGTTATCTCTTAACAAGAGATCACGCTCTCTCTTTTAAGATTAGTTGTACTACAGCGAGTGCTATATATATAAAATTATAAAAAAATTGAAAACGAATGCCGAAGGTTGTGATCGAATATCACTGAATATGCTGTTGATGTCACTTCCACAAACGTTAGATGCTTTGACGTCTATAATTAACACCTCAATAAGCACTAGTACTGTTCCATCCTTGTGGAAAATTGCTATAGTTCGTCCGCTGCCAAAAGTAACCCTTCCCGCTGAGACCAAGGACCTGAAGCCTATCAGCATTTTACCTTGCGCCTCTAAGGTTTTAGAGAAGGTTGTTTGCCTACAATTAACCTCTTTTCTCGAAAAGGCTAATATTCTTCCGAGTTTGCAATCGGGTTTCAGGAAGCGACGCGGTACAACCACGGCTCTATTGGATGTTACGGATAACATATTAGCGGCTCAAGATGTTGGTATGTGTACTCTTCTAGTATTATTAGATTCTTCCCGCGCGTTTGACGCTATTAATACCACACTTTTACTTTCAAAACTAAGTTATTATGGATTTCATCCAGCCACTGTGAAATGGTTCCATAGTTATTTAAGTGATAGGTATCAGTATGTGGAGTTACGTCATAGTGGTGACACATGCATTTCCTCTGCCCGGAAAGAATTAAAAAGAGGAGTCCCGCAGGGATCAATATTAGGACCTATTTTATTTATTTTATATTGTGCGGATATCGTTCAAAATATAGTAAACTGCAGATATCATATATATGCAGATGATATTCAAATATATATTAGTTTTAAACCAGATGATCTAGACAACGCTGTAAGAGCTATGAGTGAAGATCTCGATAGAATTGTAGAGTGGTCGACAAGGAATTGTTTGGTTCTTAATCCAGATAAAACAAAGTTTTTGCTATTAGGAAGTAGATCTCAACTAATTTCTCTACCTAGTGTTGTCAATATCACAATTATGGGAAAAACTATCGAGCGGATATATGAAGCCCGAAACCTAGGCCTTATCGTAGATGCTGAGCTTCGATTTGAAAAACATATAACTCAATCCGTACAAAACTGCTTTTTCAAATTGAAAACTCTATATAAATTGAGGCCGTACATCTCGGAGGAGCTGCGTATACAGCTGGTAGAGTCCCTCGTGTTGTCTAGGCTTAACTATGCTGATATTGTCTACGGTCCTAGGCTGCTGGCGCGTACGCAGAAACTGATACAGCGTCTACAAAACGCCTGTGCGAGATTTTGTTTTGAGATATCTGCCAGAAGCCATGTAACACCATTCCTAAACAGGCACTACATACTCAAAATGAAATCTCGACGCAAGTTTCACCTGGCGTGTCTATTATTTGATGTTATTAAAACAGGACACCCGTCATATCTTCATGATAAGCTCAAGTGGTTTGACGATAAGAGACAGTGCTCAAGGAGGCAACTCTCCCTTCGTCTATGCGTCCCGCGACACCGTACGGCGGCCTTTCGGGGCAGCTTTCGGTACGCGGCAACCAAATGTTGGAATAATTTGCCTCCCCCTATCAGACAGTTAAAAACTTCAAACAGCTTCAGAAATTCTCTCAAAAAATTCCTTATTAGTTCTCAAAGGCTGCATGGGAATATTGATGTTGATGCTTCCTTTATTTAATTTTTAACCCCCGACGCAAAAACGACGGGGTGTTATAAGTTTGACGTGTCTGTCTGTCTGTCTGTCTGTGTGTGTGTGTATGTGTCTATCTGTGGCATCGTAGCTCCCAAACGGATGAACGGATTTTGATTTTGTTTTTTTTGTTTGAAAGTAGAGTTAGTCGAGAGTGTTCTTAGCCATGTTTGGTGGAAATTGGTCTAAGATGGCCGCCGCTACAAAATGGCGGATTACTTTTTTCTTCCACGACCCCCTCAATATGGGTATCAAATGAAAGGGCTTAACGAGTAGATTACAGTCCACTAAATAAAATTTAAAATCCAAGATGGCCGCCATACAAAAAATGGTGAAATACGTATTGCGTTGGGGGTTTTTTAAATTTTAAATTTAATTCACTTGTTACTTACATACAATATATTTATTGATAAATAAAATGTATTTATTATATACATGCCTCTTTTTTATTTTTATATTTATTTATTTTATCATGAAAATTTATTTACACATACTTATTTTAATTTAATACCTTATAATATACATATATATTATACATTAAAGTATTCATTGAACATATTATTGTAATTGCCTCCATTTTGTAAAAATATAATGATAGTGTTTGTATGATACGCACGACGCACATGCACACCCTGCAAACTGTAAAATTTTCTTTGTTTGTTATTTTCTTTGTTTACAATTGGATATTTTTACCTTTTGATTATTATTGTATCTGTTATAACTGTTTCAAGAGACGGAGACGGTCATGCTCGTTTCTTACTTCTTTACATAAAAAAAAGTTTAGGATCTCACCTGTTAGGGTCAATGACGACCTTCTGCCCGACCTTGAAGACCGAGTTTTTGCCGACCTCGTGGACAATACCGCAGGACTCATGTCCCAGGACGACTGGGCGTACTTTAGTGGCCGGGAACTCGCCCTGCAATGTAACTTATTATGAGAAATAAAAACTAATTTAAAACTTATAAGTAATGTATTGCCATTTAACGTGCCAATGCTTTTTTAACCCCCGAAGCAAAAACGACTGGGTGTTATAAATTTGACGTGTCTGTCTGTCTGTGGCATCATAGCTCCCGAACGGATTTTAATTTAGTATCTTTTGTTTGAAAGTAGAGTTAGTCGAGAGTGTTCTTAGCCATGTTTGATGGAAATCGGTCCAAGATAGCCGCCGCTACAAAATGGCGGATAACTTTTTTTCTCCACGACCCCATCAATATGGGTACTAGGTACCAAATGAAAGGGCTTAACGAGTACAACACAACGCACTATAATAAATTTAAAATCCATCACAAAATGGTGAATTACCTATTGCTTTGGGGGTTTTTAAATTTTTTTTAATTTTAATTCACTTATAAAAAAATAATTCACTTGTTTATACCTATACAACGAACGAAGTAAGAAAACGAGCAAGACGCTCTAGAGATAACGCTGCTCGTAATTAGTGCGGTGCTATCCAGGATTTTACAAAGGTTAAATTCTGGGTACACTGCACCAACGCTTCTTACTTGATACTCTTCAGCATAGTAATTTCACCAGCTACAGTGCCCTTCTACCGAAGCACAGTAATGTTTGCACATCACTCAGGTGGTAGAATAACTGGCCCTGTTGGGGTACCCACCTAGACGACCTCCTGCAAAGGAAGTCTACCCCCGGTTATAACTACACCTTTTTGTTACACGTTTTTGTTTGAACAATATTATTGTGCTATCTCGTAATGCGTTTACAATGTCACATACTTGATATGATAAGAATGCCGAGAATGTGACCGCTTTTTATCGGCTTTTAACCTGAGAGAGGTTATAATAATATACACAATAAGTACAAAATATTAACTCCACCCAGCGGTTATACCCGCTGTACTGTTATTCCAGGGTCTAAGCTATCTCTATACCAAATTTCAGCTTCGGTACACCCGTTTAGGCGTGAAAGAGTAACGAACATACATCCTGACATCCATACATTCTTACAAACTTTCACGTTTATAATATTCATTCATCATCATCATCATCAGCCCATGCTCGTCCACTGCTGGACATAGGCCTCCCCCATGGCACGCCACTCAACTCGTTCCCCCGTCTTCCTCCTCCACCCGCTCCCCGCGACCTTCCCGATATCGTCACCCCATCTCGCCCAAGGACGCCTACACTACGTTTGCCGAGACGCGGTCTCCACTCTAGAACCCGTGTACCCCATCGGTTATCGGTTCTGCGGCAAATGTGACCAGCCCATTGCTACTTCAACTTGCTAATCCTTTCGGCTATGTCGGTAACTTTGGTTCTCTGCCGAATCACCTCAAATAATATTAGTAAAATAGATTAAAATTAACAAATATATGTGAATTTTTAAATATACAAGTGAATTTTAAAACTAGTAGTTCGCCTCGAACTGGAACCTCGCGGCCCAATTTCCATGTAAACCTTAGACTTGTAAGCCGGAGGTCCTGGGTTCAAATCTCAGTGTGGCAAAGATTTTCGCCTGGACGCTACCGTGTTTCGGAAGGCACGTAAAACTGTGGGTCCCGGCGTGTCCTATAAGATATGTAGGAGGCAGCCGTCAGGTCATGTTGCAGGCACTGTAGGAATCTCGGCGACCTGAAACTGCAACATATATGTATAGGTATATATATGGCCACTGGCCACACGACCTATAATTTGTGATTTGACTCTGACAGTGTAAGTAGGGTAACCTGTTCTGTTGGAGTATAAACCCCTATTATTATTATTTTAGGCTTCGACTAAATATCCTAATACAAGAACTTTAACAAATTAATATTAAAATTCAAAATACCAAAATTCAGAGAAATTAAAACTTAAAATACCTACGTACCGAGATTCTTAGGATATATTCCTTTTAGAGTTTCGTACCTCTTAAGGAAAAAACGAAACCCTATAATAGGATCACTTGGTCGTCCGTCTGTCTGTCAAGACCCATTTACTCTAAATCCCGTAGAATTGTATATTTTTACCATATTACGCAGATCTATGGCCGCTTGGTGCCCATGAAATGGAACTTCTAAGCTTAACTTCAAAAACGTACTTTTTTTTGACCCTCTGATCTATGATCAATATTCATAGAGAACTTGCCGTTACCCTATGTTTATGAAATTTGGCAGACTTTAAGTACCTAATATATATTAAATTCGGGAAACAATCTGCAAACTATACATTTTTAATTTTATTTCATTTAAAAATGGCACAATTTAAAGTACGTCAATCATCGAAGTTAAGCAATGTTATGCTCGTACGTATTTGGATCGGCGCGTACGTAGTGATCTCAACTTTTTGCTGACTTTTTTGGAGAGAGCCACCAGCGCATCGGCCCGCCTTACGGTGTGCTCGTGCACCTTTATTGTTGAATGTGCCGGCACAAACTATTCTAAGTTTTAAAAAGTTTTGCAGACAGGCTACACAAATAATAATATACCTTACTGCCAGCGAAAAAGCAAATATGCCCAAGATGAAGTTACGTGGCTGCGGCTCGAACCAAAATCCTTAAACAACTGTCTTAAAAAAATTCGAATGGCTTATAGTATTTTTTCCAAATGAGAAGAATGCAACCATAAGATTTATAATAAAAACCAATACCGTGACTTCACGACTATTTACTTATAATATACGAGTATTATAACAAATTCTAACGTTTTTGTTGTTATTTTGATCTAATCTGTGACCTTCTACTAATATTTTGATTTAATGTATTAGGTATATTACTAATCATTTTGGTATTCATTATTATAATATCATGAAAAGTACTAAAAATCTAGCACAAATAATAAGCCAAATTCAATTCAAACTCTCGAATTCTAGGACTTTTTACGGCTATTATGGAAACTTGAAAATTCTATAGCAAGTACCTACTGCCACTACTACAAATAGGATCGATGTTATATCAAACTTGATGTATTTTAATAAATACTATGAACACCGATCTTGCACGGTCATTTAGATTCATATATTGAGTGAGACAGTTTTATGCAATTGCAAAAAAAATGTATATTAGTAATCTCTGAAACTCTACAACCCTTGGGCCGATTTGGCTCATTTTTGAACATTTATAGTTCTGTCAAGATTGGAACTTCGGTAACGTGGTAATCAAGGAATCTCTATAACTCTAGAACCCTTCGACCGATTTGGCTCATGTTCGAACTTAAAAATTCTATAGATATATACTACGCGTTTGCAAAGTTTCATCAAGATTGGACCATCGGTTTTCAAGTAATCGCGTAACAAACATACATACAAACATACACTTTTGATAATATATTTATGTAGGTTATAAAAAATGTTTCTAGCTTAGAAAAAAAATTATCAGCGCACCAGTTTTGAAATTATCGTCAAACTTATTGTAAAGACTTTAAGTCACTTATATCTCTGCAACCCTGAAACCTATTTGTAATTATTCTATTAACCTACTTAACTGGTGTGCATAATTTCATTTAATTTGGATTAACCGTTTTCGAGTAAATGTCGACCAAACTTAAGCACCAGAGGTCAACCGTTAAACTGATTGAAACGCAGGCTTTTCGCGGCTTTCGACTCAGTGCTTGTTCACGCTATAACACGCGGGCGCGGGCGCGGGCGCGGGCGCGACAGACTTTGCTCATACCGCACGTGCGTTGTACGTGAACACCTTCATAGCACGTCATATGTTTGATATTTCGCGCCCGCGCCCGCGCGTTCACGTGAACAAGCCCTAATAAGACCTCGCTTCGCTCGGTCCTATACAAGTAGAATTTGAAAATATACACGTAGATGCTTATATATCACTTAGGCTTATATCATTAAAACGCGCAACAGATTTTAATGCGGTTTTTTTTTAAATAAATAGACTAATTCAAGAGGGATATGTTTGTATATGCAGGTACCCGTGAAACATGCATTACAATAATATAATACTTTTTTTTTATTGCAGACTAAACAAGCGTTTGACCGCAATCACACCTGTTGGTAAGTGACGATGCAGTCGAACTTGTAGCACGCTTAACTCTTGATTTGAACAAACCCATGTTATAGCAATCGGGAAAAACTGTTAATTTTCTACAAAGCGCGTGCGAGTCCACTAGTTTTATACATACCTGCATGATATGAAGATCAGTGCCACATATTCCAGACGTTGACCACACGAGGGATGGGGTGGTTGTTCACGTACTTGACCTTAAGGGTCTTACCGTCGAATAATATGGCCTCAAAATCTTTACCTTTTACCGGGGGTAGGTTTCCTTTGCACTCGGTCGACTAGGTGGGTACCCCAACAGTGCCAGTTATTCTACCGCCTGAGCGGTGATGTGCAAACATTACTGTGCACAGGTAGAAGGGCACTGTAGCTAGTAAAATTACTGGGCTGAAGAGTCTCTTATGACTCTCAAATAAGAAGCATTGGCGCAGTGCAAACAAAATTTCACCTATATAAAATCTTGGATAGCACTGTATCAATTATGGGCAGCGTTATCTCTTACCATCAGGAAAGCGTCTTGCTCGTCTTCTACTTCATCACATAAAAAAAAAATTATATCTGCATAATATGGAGATCAGTGCCACATATTCCAGAATATTCGACTCTTACTACGACGTCGTCATCGTTGACCACACGAGGGATGGGGTGGTTGTTCAGGTACTTGACCTTAAGGGTCTTACCGTCGAACAAGATGGCCTCAAAATCTTTACCTTTTACCAGTGGGTACCCCAACAGTGCCAGTTATTCTACCGCCTGAGCAGTGATGTGCAAACATTACTGTGCTTCGGTAGAAGGGCACTGTAGCTAGTGAAATTACTGGGCTGAAAAGTCTCTTATGACTCTCGAATAAGAAGCGTTGGCGCAGTGCACTGGGTAGCACTGTACTAATTATGGGCAGCTTTATCTCTTACCATCAGGAAAGCGTCTTGCACGTCTTCTTACTTCGTGTATAAAAAAAACCCTATAAAACATGCATTATAATTATAATATAAAACTTAGATACCTGTATAATATGGAGATCAGTGCCACATATTCCAGAATATTCGACTCTAACAACGACGTCGTCATCGTTGACCACACGAGGGATGGGGTGGTTGTTCACGTACTTGACCTTAAGGGTCTTACCGTCGAACAATATGGCCTCCATTGTTTACTGGAACAAGGAAAATGAAAGATACATTTCAAGGTACTGAATTGATATCTAATTCTAGAGAAGGTCTTACGAGTACAAATTTATGTAACCAATAATTATAAGTTAGTATAAAACAAAGTCGCTTTTCGTGTCTGTCTATCCGTCCCTATGTAGGTATGTATGCTTAGATCTTTTCGGATTTTGATGCGGTTTTTAATTGATAGAGTGATTGATTCAAGAGGAAGGTATATAATACGTAGTGTATAACATGCATAATATTGTAGAAGTAGTAGAGATCATTTTCTATTAGACGCTACGAAGTGCGCGCTGGTCCACGAGTATGTCATGAGACCTTGTTGAGAAAGGATGAATTCGCGTAGGGATGATGACTAAAAATAATTTTTTTGTCTATCAAGTACTTAATTCCCGGACCAGTTTCCATTTCCCGGTTTCTGATTGAGCTGAAATTTTGCATGCATGTATAAATCAGATGACAATGCAATATTATTATGACATCGAGCTGATCTGATGATGGAGCTGGAAGGTGGCCATAGGAACTCCGTAATTAAACGACGCAACCCCATCGAGTTTGGGCTCATTTGATTCTTCTCAACGAGTAATTTGGTGCTAGATGGTAACAATAATAAAAGCTTGTTTTAAAAATGATTTATTTTAATTCACCTGTTTTGAACTAAATTATGTTGTAAAATTTGGCAATAAACTAATTTTTTTTTTCTTTCTTTGTACTATAGTGACGTAGCCGGTAGCCGCCACCCAAAAACTTATAAGCGTTACATTTTACTCTTCAATTCGGTTAAATTGAGGAAAATTTCTAAGAATCGAGAAACCATGACAAGGAAAACGTATTGTCAAGGACCTATACCTAATACCACGATAGTATCTCATTACCGTGCTATAATACCTATTTCAGAGTTACTTAGTTACATATAACTAAGTAACTCTGAAATAGGTATTAGTTACATATAACTAAGTTACTCTGAAATAGGTATTAGCACGGTAAAGAGATACTATCGTGGTGTTAGGTATAGGTCCTTGACAATATGTTTTCCTTGTCATGGTTTCTCGATTCTTAGAAATTTTCCTCATATTTAACCGAATTGAAGAGTAAAATGTAACGCTTATAAGTTTTTGGGTGGCGGCTACGTCACTATATAGTACAAAGAAAGATCAAAAATTAGTTTATTGCCAAATTTTACAACATAATTTAGTTCAAAACAAGTGAATTAAAAAAAATCATTTTTAAAACAAGCTTTTATTATTGTTACCATCTAGCACCAAATTACTCGCTAGCTTAAAATTTTTTTTATGCTCAAAACAAAAAAAAATACTTGACGTTTTTTAAAACTAACGTGAGTGTTATCCCATATAAACCAACTGGATGCTAAGGCTCTGCCGATTCCCAGTCCTCCGTCACAAAGACGATGCGGGAGTGCCGCCGGGTTGTTTTAGTGGGTATACCGTGCAGTCGCTCTGCACGGGGAGTCCTCCCATACCCCCGTATGGAGGGTATGCGTAATACATTTTTTCCCAGCGAAAACAAAAAAAAATTCCATGTAAACCATGTAAAGAAACGACTAAACTCACGAATATTATAGTCGAAGCTAGGCTCGACCCTGGGTTTCGGACTACAGAAGCCTCAGGAGCTCACGCCTCGAGGTCACGACGCTACCTTGGGTCAGGGTGCCCAGGGTCGAGCTTCGACTATTTTATCCTTGAGGTTAGTCATTTTTTCACAAAGTTAAGAGCGTATATATCGAGTGACGCTCTCTCGCTCGCAATATTCGACAATTTTTGAAATATACATTCATAGAATTAATTTATTGAAAATTCCTTAAGAACAGCCCTCCATAATATTATTGCACACATTTTAAAAGTGATATTATTGCACACATAATATTACACATACACATTACACATCTACACATACACATTTACATATTACACATTTTAAAAAAATTCAAAAATTCTTTTCATGCCATTTTTAAATAAGTAATAGTTCACACTTTTAAAATGTGTGCAATAATATTATGGAGGGCTGTTCTTAAGGAATTTTCAAAAAATAATTCTAATAATTTATATTTCAAAATTTGTCAAATAGTGCGAGCGAGAGAGCGTCACTCGATATAGGTACGCTCTTAATATAAAAAAAAACTTTTAACCAAAAAAAATATCGAATATTTTTTATTATTAAAATTACGGACTATAATTATTATGTATAATTTTTTTTGACCTTGTCCGATCCCCTATTGTATTTACTTTAAAAATAAATAATTTCATTGAAATAAATAAAATTAATAGAGTAGTTTTTTTTGACAGGTGAAATTAACGAAATTTATATCTAATATAGTGAATCTAATCTAATCTAATCTAATCGACATGTGACCAAAATGCTGGGATATATTTGGCCCAACGTATAAGTATTGCCATTCAACGTGGCAATGCTGCCAGCATTCTGGGCACTCTGCCATCTGACAGTGGTTTGGAGCATGCGGATTTTCTGTAGATCGGCTTTTGGCCGATCTGTGGTTAATAAAAGTGTTCTTAACTGCTGTAGTAGCTGTAGTATTGTTAGTTTGTTTTTCTCAATAAAGGCATTTGCCATTTCTAAAAAAAATAAAAAAATATAGTGAATATTTTAAAAGTGTCTAATGTTGTATAGAGAAAGTACGGAACCCTTCGTGACGAGTCCGCTTCTGACTTGGCCAGATTATTTTTTATTTTTTTTAATAATTATAGGTTTTTTTTTGCATTATAGGTTAGCCTTTGACCACGATCTCACGTGATGTTAAATGACGATGCGGCCGTAGGTAGCATAGCAAACGAAACCTAGAAGGAGCGAAAAATTCCTTGCCTCCTTTTTTTAATTAACTTTTTTTAATTGTTTATAATATTCTAAAACTTACCTGTGTTATCACTACTCTAATATATTTAGTAAACTTGCGACCGACTGGTGTCAAGATCGACCTAAAACTGAGTACAATAGGTAGTACAAATTTACAGACTATTTGAACGTACAGAAGGACGACTCTTGCAGTGTCGGAAATAGGATAATGGACTAAAAATTATTTTTTTGTCTATGGACAAAAATATAATTTTTAGGCATTTTTTGATTTTTTTTTACATTAGGAATTAGGATGTAGATTATCAAAAAATATTGGACACGTATTTTTTTATTTGTAAATCTGATAAAAAACGTGAGAGATATAACGCACTAGAGTTATTTTGTGGGGGTGATGACCAATAATTAAATGTTATAAACTTAATAACAATAAAGCCTAACTAACTTTGTCGCTGTAATGTAAGGTAATTTGTTCTGTATACACCCCAATAATAATAATTTATCTAAAAACAAAATTATGCTTGCCGCATAAACCTGTGTCTGTGTTCCAAATGTCAATCCCAATCCGTTCAGTAGTTTGATCAGTTAGTCAGTCAATCAGTCACTGTTTCCTTATATTTAGATATATCAATACCCTTTATTTTTTTGCCCCAGGAAAAATTCATTACGCATCATCACCCCACGCCGGGGGGTGCGGGGCGGTATGTGGGACTCCCCCGCCAGAGATGGGAGCGGCGGGGATACCCACTAAAAAACCTGGGGATGTTCCTGCGGGACGCCATAATGCGGGGGCAGCGGGTACGTCGAAGCACTCATCCGCGACCAGATATCAATACCCGACTTTACTCGAGATTCACCGTAAAATTTATGTATGTGTGAGTGTAACAGCGCTCTATATATTTTCTGTAAGTTTTAATTTTACATCATGTCATTAAAGTCGTCAACTTTTAGTGCAATGACCCATATAATATTATTGATAAAAATCTTCTAAAACTTAAAAATATTGGCTAAACGGGCATAACAGCTGGACGCAATCAGTTAACTTTTGAAATGTGTGCAATAATATTATGCAGGGCTGATCTTGAGGAATTTTCAATAAATTAATTCCATAAATTTATATTTCAAAATTTGTCAAATAGTGCGAGCGAGAGAGCGTCAATCGATATAAACGCTCTTAACACTTTGTACCTCTATAATGCCGTCTTTCTATAATTTCTTACTTAGTGATTAACTTTATTTCATATAAAACCTGAGTTTACTCGAGATTCTTTAAAGTGCTTTCGTCTGTCTCGCGCAGACCACGCCCTCTTCGTATAATGCTGCCTTTCTTTAAGTTATTTTTATAATGTGATTTGTGACGTCATATCACATGTCCTTGAGTTCGCCACTTTCAGTGCATTGACCCTTTTAGTACCTTAACGTGTTTTGGCAATGGCTCCAGTTAGGAATTAAGTATCAAATGAAAGGCCTAACATTGACCTTTTTAGGCTTCCGTAGTCAACAAGAAAGCCTTAAGATGACGCCACATACAGGCGGGAAAGAGGTCGCGTTGCGGGATGGAATTTTCGTAACGTTCGAATTTGTACGTAACCTGTCACATATAAAGCGAACGCGGGCAGGAACAAAATGAAGATCGCGACCGCTTTACCGCTCCGTCCCGTCTCTGTCTGTCGGCAGCTTTATAGTTTCGCGGTTTTGCAGAGAAACTATAAAAGTCATAGTAACCCGTAATTTTTCACAGATAAGGGCACAGGTAAGGGTAAGAGAACTGTACAAAAAATAATTTAAAAATAATTAATTTAGGGTACCTCCCAAACATGTAAGATGGTGATGATTTTTTACTGGCTGATCCCATCATGTGGGGTATCGATGAATAGGTATTTTAAAATTAAGGGCAGGTTTCTAAGAAACATCCAAGTGCTCCAAACCACTGTCAGATGGCAGAGTGCCCAGAAAGCTGGCAGCATTGTCACCTATAATGAATAAAAAAAACGCGAGCGAAGTGAGCGTGCTCCGGCAGCGGCCGCCTAAGCGCCAAGAGTAGAGTGTCAGAGTATTTCTTTAGTCATCAAAATTGAACAGTCTACGACAATACTCGTATGTACGATGACAAAGTATTTCATTCTGTATATCTAACTATTTTGACTTTTTAGATATATTATTTAGACTAGGCCATACCAGTTTATCCTAAAGTATACTTAGTAGGTATATTTTATAATAGATATTATTTGTATAATATATTTAGTAGATATGTAGGTAAGATAAAAATGATATATGTAATATATTATTAATAGGTTAGTTTGACTCCTCTGCTAAATTACACCCTACTCTTTAATTTATAACTTTCCGTGCAAAGTGGGTTGCCTAGAAGAGATCGCTCAAAGCGATAAGGCCGCCCATTGTGGACAATAATATTAGTACTTTTATTTAGTTTTAAGTCTATTTTGTTATTTTTTGTCCCAATAAAGAGTATTGTATTGTATACTTATTTATATCAGGATCAACTAATTTGGCCTAGCCGGAACTGGTTTATCCTATCGGCCTTAGGACAAACCAGTTTAGCCTAGACTAAACCAGTTTAGCCTAGGCTAAACTAGTTTGTCCGGAAATCGGGTTTGGCGGTAATAAATCCACAAATGACGTCACGCGTCCTCACCGAAAAACTTATAAGGCTATATCTCAGCATCTCAGCACAGGCCTCCGACCACAACAACGGAGGTAGGAAGAAAAAAAAAATTTTGTATTATCCTCAAACAAAAACACGTATAAATTTTTTTTTTTATTAAAATTTTTATTACATAATATTTTTGACCTTGTCCGATCCCCTATTTCGTAAATTAAGTGTAAAAACTGGCAGTCTTATCGCTAAAAGTAGTATTAATTTAAAAATGCCAAACATGTGTACTCACCAAGAGATAAGCACTAACTGAACATAGCTTAAATAATATACTTACACTACATTATGGACATGTATGTTTTATCAAAATAACGCCGATAAGAGTATAGAGGGGTTAAATGGGCTTAATAATGGTGAACGCACAACTATCCGCATTAATCGCGCAAAAGCACGGTAAAGAGATATACAGTAATTTGACTCCCTAAAAGTTGAACTCAAGGTCGCACGAGTTTGCGGTCGACAGGGATCGTCAAGAAGCGAGGTGCCGAATAGACGTTTTTATGCAGTAAGCTTCCGAATAATGGTTGTGAATTAGTAAAAATATCACAAAGTATTTAATTCTTTTTGATATTTTGAGTAATTCACAATAATAACGCCTATTCGGCACCTCGCTGCCTACCGAACCCTACCCACAACGTTGCAAACTCGCGCGACCTTGAGTTCAACCGCTTCTAGGGAGTCAAATTACTGTATTATATCTCTTTATCGTGGCGAAAGAATCGAATTTTGAATTCTTTATAATATGAAATGTTATGAAACCTCGCATACTTGCTGGAGTTAAACCGTCCGAATCGGAAGAAGATTTCTTATACAAAAATTCTTTCGGCGCGGTCAATGCGGGTAGATGTGCGACCACCATAAGGATGATTACTGGGTCTGAGGTGACCATAATAAGACCATAATGGGTAGGATAGACTAATGTGACCATTTATATTATTAAATAGCTGCGCCCAGCGGTTTTACCCGCTGTACTTATAGCTTATGTGTTATTCCAAGGTCTAAGCTATCTCTATACCAAATTTCAGCTCAATCGATCCACCCGTTAAGGCGTGAATGAGTAACAAACATACATCCAGACATCCAAACAACCAGACATCCCGACATCCATACATTCTTACAAATTTTCACGTTTATAATACTAATAAGATATAATAGAAAAACACTGATAATTTTTTGTTTAAGCGCTACGAAGTGCGCGGGTCGCGGGTGTACTAGTAATGTAAAGGAGTGGGAAGACGGGAGACGAAGTGACAACACCGAGTGGCATGCAAAGACTACTTTATTCACAACTACCCACATAACATAATAATCTAATAATATAAAATCATCATCTACCTACAACCCCCTTCTTTAAAACATAATCAATATATATAATATTATATATAAATTCCACATTCTATTATTTTTAATATTACAATATTTTTATATTCCTTCATCTTCTTCTCCTTGACGAGAAAAGTATGATTGATAATCCCATTACATAATTACAATTTAAATTCATTACAAAATTAATACATGAAAAATCTAAAATACAATTAATTTATTTTAAACCATTACTATACATATTTCATAATTCAATATCAATTCATCATTATTTAATAATAATAAAATACTAAATAATAATATTTAAAAAACATTTCATTAAGCAAATTAAAAATCAATATAAAATAATATAATAATAAAAAAAACAACAATTATTATTAAATTGTATAATTATTTTTCCCAATAAAAAAAATCATTAAATTCCAATCATGTAATTCATTTTATTCTATTTATGTCTTTAATAATAATTATACATTTCATAAAATAACCTGTGCATTAATTTATCTAATTTTCATGCTAATAACAAATTTATAATTATATGCTATACTTTTTATACATAATCATTATTGTTCTTATCATCACCATAACGCATCACCGGAGGCCATCAAGAGTATCCCCAACGATCAGGCTGTCTAACGGTCCTGCCATAGCGAGTTACATAATCATTATCAGTTGACTGTGCTTCTGTTAGACAATTATTTTGTGGCGCACTGGAGCTACGCGGTGAGGAGATGCGTGTGCCTGTCATTACGTCATCGTCATAGTTATAGCTATATATTGGATTGTTATCATTGCGTAAATAGCTGTCGAGAACGATTTGTCTCCGATTTCTACGAATTGTATTGCCCGTGTTTATTAATTTAAGCAAGTATGATCTAGGGCCACTCAAACTGGTTACCTTTGCATTAACCCAATTTCTTCCCATGCGAACTTTGACCTTATCACCTACAACTAACGGTTTAAGATTCCTGCTGCCTTTATCGAAGTATTTTTTCTGAACAACTTGTCGTCTTTGCAATTCGTTGTGTATTTGTTTACTGTCATGCAATTTCGGTTCTAATAACAGTGGTGAACAGGGGATTATGCTTCGTATTTTCCTATTGTTTAATAACTCTGACGGAGATGGTAATTTATCACTTATAGGAGTGTTTAAAAATTCTAATAATGCTAATCTAAAATCCGATCTTTCATACAGAGTCTTTCGTAACATACTTTTAACCGTCTGAATCGCTCTTTCCACTTGACCATTCGACTGCGGATATCTAGGTGATGACGTTTTATGTTCAAATTTCCATTCTTTTCCAAATTCTCGAAACAAATCCGATGAAAATTCTGGCCCATTATCCGAAAAGAATACCTCTGGAATACCCTGCCTGCTAAATATATTTTTTAACCTATCAATAATGCATTTTGAGCTCAAATTTCCAACCTCCTCAACCTCCACATATTTACTAAAGTAGTCAACCACCAAGAGATAACTTTTATTATTAAAGTGAAATATATCGCCTGCAACCTTTGCCCATGCCCGTGCAGGTATTTCGTGCGAGATAAGCGGTTCCTTACTATTTTGTTTTTTATACGTTAGACAAGCTTGGCAATGAGAAATCATATCTTGTATTTGGCTATTCATGTTTGGCCAAAACATTAACTCGCGCGCCCTTAATTTAGTTTTTTCCGCACCTAAATGACCTATGTGCACTTTCTTTAGCATATCCTTCCGCATGCATCTCGGAATCACTATCCTGGTTCCTTTCCACACTAAACCATATGCCATGGTCAGCTCATCCCTAGAGTCCCAATAGGGCGTTATCACATCCTTGACCTCACTCTTATGTATCGGCCATCCCTCCTCTATTATTCTTTTAAGTTCCTGCATCTCGTCATCATCATTTGTGTATTTTTGCAATTCAATAAAATGTGTATCTGTCAATGAATTACTAGCTGCGATAGCACACACTTGCGCTGTCACGTCCAGCTGATCGCGCGGACCGCTATCCTGCTCATCGCTCGGTGCCACCGCGCGCGACAGGGTATCAGCTATATACAAGTATTTGCCCGGTTTATATACTAACTTAAACGTATATGGTTGGAGTCTTATCAGCATTCTTTGTAGTCGCGCAGGTGCAACTACTATCGGTTTATTAATTATACTCACCAATGGTTTGTGATCAGTCTCTATTGTCACGTCACTCTTACCATATATATACATATAGAACTTTTCGCAAGCAAAAACGCACGCATATAACTCTTTCTCGATCTGTGCATAGTTCTGTTCAGTCTTTGTCAGAGACCTCGATGCATAACAAACTGGCATTCCATCCTGCATCAAACAAGCGCCTAACCCATTCTTACTCGCATCTACCGATACTGTCACCGGCTTGTTCACATCATAAAACTTTAAAACTGGCGGGTTCGTGATACACTTCTGCAGATCAAGAAAACACTTATCATGTACTTCATTCCAATGCCACGCAATATCCTTCTTCAATAATTCTCTCAGCTTGTGTGTTTTTTCCGACAGATTAGGAACAAAGTTGCCTACATACGTCACTAACCCTAAGAACCGTTCCAAGTCCTTAACATTCTGCGGCACCGGCATGTTTTTTATAGGCAGAATGTGTGAATCATCCGGCCGAATACCAGACCGTGATATTATATGGCCTAGGTATTTAATCTCAGTCATACCAATCACGCATTTTTCTTTATTTAATTTTATATTTATTTCCTTACACCTTTCCAACACCCGACGCAGACATGCATCATGCTTTTCCTTTGTCTCCGCATAGCACAACAAATCATCCACAAATAGTGTAACACCCTCTATATCATCGAAGTATTCATAAAGTCGCTTATGAAATACTTCAGAAGCCGATGATATCCCGAATGGCATTCTCAAGAATTTGTATCTACCAAAGATCGTATTAAAAGTGCAAAGGTCAGTGGACTCATCGTTTAACTTAATTTGCCAGAATGAATGTTTACAATCTAATGTGCTAAAGAATTTCGCTCCTGATAGTTTTGCCGTAATCTCATCAAGTGTCGGCAACCTGTAATGTTCCCTTTTAATATACCTATTTAAGTCACGCGGATCTAAACAAATACGCACATCTCCATTGGGCTTTCTCACCACTGCCATACTATTCACCCAGTCCGTCGGGCCTTCCACTCTAGCTATTATTCCCTTTTCAAGCATTTCATCCAATTTCCGCTTAACATCATCCTTCAACGAGATAGCCAACTTACGCGGTGCGTGTACGACCGGTCGCGCGTCTGCGGCCAGCCTTATTTTATATTCACACGGCAGACATCCTACTCCATCAAATACTTCTGGATACTCGTCAAGCAAATTTCCTAACTTCTCAGTGACCGATAATACTCGCTTCACTAAATTCATTTCTTCACACGATTTCTTTCCTAGCACGGGCGGTGATGTCACATCAGCTATTATAAATTCTACAATGAAAGGCCTATCCTTGTATAAACATTTAAGCCTACATCGACCTAACACTTTTATCTGACCGCCCGAGTAACTGACTAATCTCACCGACGTCGGCGTCAAATCGCTCTCGACAATACCTACCAGAGACATAAACCCGTACGGCAAAACATTTACATCCGCTCCAGTGTCCAACTTAAATTGAATCGAATTATTATTTATCAAGATATCCGCACACCAGTCATCTTTAGCCTTAAGATTTGACCCATGTACCTGATCCGTTGAGTTACCCTGGACGGCGTATACGCGGCACACTCTCGCGAAATGATTCATACGTTTACACTTCGCACATCTTTGACCATACGCGGGACACTTAAACTTTTCGTGTGAACTACCACAATACGCGCACTGATGTTTCATATGTTGACCTCCTCCTGCGTGCCCCGTCCGGGCGCGCTGTCCCGCCACGCTCACCTGCGGCGGCCGGTGTCCGGCGGGCGGCGGGCGCGCGCTCGGTGCGCTGCCGGGGCGCCCGCGCTGCTGGTTCCCTCCGCCTCCTGTCCTGTGTCCGCCGGGTGCGCGCGCGCTGCATTGGCAAGCGCCGCAAGCGCCTCCCGGCTGCTGTCTCTGCACCCAGTGCATAGCCAGCTCGGTGTTGCCGTCCCACTCTCTCACTTCGTCGATAATCTTCCCGTCCTGCTCCAACCCCATTGTGCTAGCTTGTTTCCGGGACATTTCTGCTATGTTACATATATCTAATGCTTTTCTTAGCGTTAAATCATATTCACGTAATAACCTCTCACGGAACACCTTCTCTCTGAGACCACAAATCAATCTATCCTTTATGAGATCTTCCTGTAAATCCTTGAACTCGCACGTCAACGCCAACTTGTTTAATTCAAATGCGTACTGTTCAACGGTCTCATTTTCACCCTGGTTGCGAGTAAAAAATCTGTGTCTTTCAACTGTGAGGTTTTTCTTCGGAATAAAAAATGCATCAAATTTTTTGAGCAAGCTATCCACCGTAACGTTCGCTTCCGCCGGGAATGTGTCACTGACATCACGACATTGTTCACCGATGATGTGTAATAATATGCTCACTTGTACATCTTTGTCTTTTGATCCTAATTGACACGCCTTAAAATATATTTGAAAAGCTTTCTTCCATTTCGTCCACTGCAAACTTAAATTACCAGATGTAATGTTAGTTAAGTCCTTCTCAAAGCAAAATGGCGGGGGCGGTTGGAGCCGTGCACTGAAATCCATTTTTTCTTGACAATTTCTTCTTGATCCGCGACGAATATTATATCACCGTGCTTCTCGCGTCGTACTGTACTCGTTTTTAAAGGTTTTTACGCGATTCGAATCGACTGCGCCATGTAAAGGAGTGGGAAGACGGGAGACGAAGTGACAACACCGAGTGGCATGCAAAGACTACTTTATTCACAACTACCCACATAACATAATAATCTAATAATATAAAATCATCATCTACCTACAAGTAACATGCATTTGTTTTGCACAAGCTAGTATTCTTTTATCTGTGCACAAGTAAGTAGGTATATAATAACTTCAGCTAGGAGAATATTGAGTTAGTTATATTATATACTAGCTGACCCGCGCGCACTTCGTTGCGCGTGAGAGTCAATTAATAAAGCGAATTCGGTGCTGCTATTTTGACTATGATTGTATTTCCATCCCCGCGACTTTGTAAGCGTAAAATAAGGCATGGCTATAATATTTGCTCCCGCTGTGGATAGCGAAGAATATCGGGCTGGATATTTATATGCAGTTTTGTTCGCTACCGTAGGAACCAATGCTATGTCCTTTCTCAGAGATCACACTATTTAAGTTTAGCGGTTATTGATTTACATCACAAATTTTCACGCCTCTCCTCAGGAATTAATACTATTTGTGGTCCTTTCCCGGTAACTCTTTAACTTATCTCTATTATAATTTTTCTAAGCTAAATTATAATTATAGGTTACTAATTTCTCACACCATCCTTCCCGCGACTCAAATCAATTCCGTGGTTCCTGAATTTCCATTAAAACTCTGACCCTGAAGGTGGGGGAAGGATCAATACTGAGTCTCCTTAAAAGTTAATTTCTGACATAACAAACTATTCATTAACAGAACCAAAATTCTGAGTACTGGTGAGTTCGCAAAATCTCTTCTTATCGGTCGCCTACGTTACATAAAATATAAGTTGTCCAAATTTTAGCTTAAACGAAGAAGTGGTTACCGATATCCTACACAAACTGCACCCCCTCTTTCCTCCCCTCAAAGGTTGATTTCTGGGATAAAAAGTATCCCATATTTTTTTTAAGTCTCAGTCTACCTTTGTATCAAATTTTAACTCAATAGGGTCCTATTTCCTATACAAACTTTGACCACCTAACGCTTCAATTCGAAGGTAATTTTTGACGTAAAACTTTTTATTATTCCTCAACACATCCCCAATAATCTTATTGTGGATTTGTATACAAAAGTTTTTTAGGAATAATAATTCCCGTTCCCGTAAGAATTTCGCAAAATCCCCTCCCCTCTTACGGGTCGTGAAAGTCACATAAAGAACACGCTGTCTAAATTTTAGCGTAAAATATAACTGGTTACTGATTTCCTACTCAAACTTCTACCCCCCTTACTCCCCCGCACCCCTCCCTCTTAAAGTAAATTTCTGTCTAAAATAATATTCAGTGTTCCTAAACAAAACTCAAACCATGATTCCACAAAATTTCACCTGAATTGGTTTAGCGGTTACGGATTTGCATACAAAAGTTTTTCGGGAATAATTCTCGTTCCCGGGGGAATTTCGCAAAATACCTTCATATCGGTTGCTTACGTTACCTAAAGAATACGTTGTCCAAATTTCAGCTAAAACAAAGAAGCGGTTAACGATTTCTTACCCAAACTTGCATCCCCCCTTTATCCCGCCTTTGAGGTTGATTTCTGGGATAAAAATTATCCCATATCATTTTGTAGAACTCAGTCTACCTCTCTACTAAATTTCAGCTCAATAGGGCCAGCGGTTCTAAATTTCCCATACAAATTTTGTACCCCCCTTACCCCCTCTTAGAAGTTAAATTTTGTCATAAAAACTATTTAATGTTCCTCAAAACAATCCCAACAATCGTTTTACAAAATTTCAGCTCAATCGGTTCAGCGGTTAAGGATTTCCATACAAACGTTTTTCGGGAATAATTCCCGTTCCCGGGAGAATTTTACAAAAATCCCTTTTTATAGGTCGCTTACGTTACCTAAATAACACGCTGTCCAAATTTCAGCTAAAACAATGAAGCGGTTAACGATTTCTTTCACAAACTTGCAACCCCCCTTTCCCCCTTTTAAGGTTGATTTCTGGGATAAAAATTATCCAATATCTTTTTGTAGGACTCAATCTACCTGTGTACCAAATTTCAGCTCAATAGGGTCAGCGGTTCTAAATTTTCCATACAAACTTCGACCCCCCTTTACCCCCCCTTAAAAGTAAATTTCTGACAAAAAAACTATTTCATGTTTCTAATCACAATCCTAACAATAGTTTTACAAAATTTCAGCTCAATCGGTTCAGCGGTTACGGATTTGCATACAAACGTTTTTCGGGAATAATTCCTGTTCCCGAGAGAATTTAGAAAAATCGCTTCTTATTGCACGATGAAGTTTTCCAAAGAATACGCTGTCCAAATTTCAGCTCGATCCGTCCAGCCGTTTGGGCTGTGCGTTGATAGCACGAAAGTGAACGAACGATTTTATATAATAAGATAAGTAAATCTTTAGATTGATATAACTCTTTTATTTAAAAACCGATTTAAATAAAACCAATACTATTTAAAAATTAGAGAAATTTGCAACGTTTTAGCGAAAACTGCATACAATTCGGTTGTGCCGTTTTATCACACATAAGTAATAACCTTTTTACAAATTAAGCCTAATAAAACTACTCTGGTAAATTTTCGTTTATGGCCACATCGATAGATGGCGTATTTTTATTTTGTCGCACTTTTTGCTTTTTGATTTTTTTGAATTGAATTTACTTTATATTCTATTACTTTTACTTCAAAATTTTGATGTAAATTAGGGGCGATGTGTCCGATATAAATGATTATTATTTATTTTATTATTTTATTTTACGTTTCCCTAGGAAAAATTGACAAAATGTTTTACGAATTAGATCGCGCAAGCGACTTTTTCGCGTCGTTTTGTTCATATGCGTATTTTCACAGTTCACCTTAGTAAAGGATCACAATGAATGGGAAGAAATTTCCATTCTTATTATATGTATGGATATCATTCTTTATAATTATTTTTTAGTACTTTGTTGCTATAAGGGATTGTGTAAGTGGCTTTATTATAATTTATTTTATTTATTTATTTAACATGTAAGATAGTAAGTTTACAGTGAGAACCAAATCACTTACTACCGAAATTTATCATATAAAACATAATTATGTACTTAACTATAGCTTAGAAATATCCTAATTCTGTTTACAATAGAGTGCATATTGTCATCGAAAAATGTTAAATAAATAAATAAAATAATATTGTCTATTTACACATAATAGGTTTTAAGACTGCTCTTGACTCTGTTTAACGCATTGTTACTATGTTGTTGCTAGCCGCGAGGACCTATTATTGGCTTTTTGTTACTAACTGTAAGTTTTTTATAATTTTGTTTGTAAGCTGTTGGTCTTCCTTAGATGTATTAAATAAATAAATAAAAAAAGTAAAATGATTGGTACTTAGAACTTATACATTCTCCCTAATTCTAGAACGTAACCAGTCAATATAAGTAGGTACCTACTTACACTAGGTTATATGTTACTTTATCAAAATAACACCGATAACGATATGGGGGGTTAACATGGGTTTAAAAGGATGATTACGGGGTCCGAGGTGACATAATAATACTTACAATCGAGTTATTCTACCGCCTGAGCAGTGAAGTGCAAACATTGCTGTGCTTCGGTAGGGGGGCACTGTAGCTAGTGAAATTACTGGGCTTCTTAACATCTTATGACTCTCAAGTAAGAAGCGTTGGCGAAGTGTACCCAGAATTTTACCTTTGTAAAATCCTGGGTAGCACTGAGCACTGTACTAATTATGGACAGCGTTAACAAATTACAATCAGTTTTTAACAATAATGATATCTTAAACTAAACTTAGTTCTAGATTGTAATTCAAGAGACTGTACATTCAGAAAAACTAATTTATATAATACGAAATTTCATCTCAATCGGTCCACCCGTTTAGGTGTGAAAGAGTAACAAACATACATCCAGAATTCAGCCCACAGCCGTACGAATCTTGACATTTATTTTATACTAGTATTCTTTTATCTGTGTTTTAGCTAATACTTATAGGTATACATACCTACCTACTTTGTTTAGCTAGGTATATTTTTGGGTGGTAATAGCAGTTAATTACGCTTATTATCTAAATCAACACGTCTTTATCTCAATATTATATAATAAAAATACCGTGTGTTAAACACAACGCTTATCTCAATACAAAACTATTATTTATTTTCCTTGAGATAAAATATTTATAATTTCTGTCCATTTTTCATTTTATAACTGGATTAAGCGTCATCTAGTGATCATTTAGTACAACACCATGTAGTGAAAAATAATTGATTTTAATGCCATCTAGCGTGGAATAGCAGAACTATTATGAGCGAGCTGATAAATCTTTTTTTTGTGTGATTTACGTTTCCTTATTGTATTAAATTTATTTAATAACATAAAAAATAGTGATAAAAAATCTAGGCAAATTGTATAGAAAATGTTTTCTTTAGAAAAATACCATAATATTAACATGGCAAATACACTTATGTGCTAGTCTATATTCAGTATCTAGTAGGAAAAAAATAACTGTTGTAGATGGCGCTGTAATCAACTGTAATAACAATAAATTTAATCTAATTTATACTTTAGCTTCTTAGCAAAAGAGTTGAAATTATATTTTAACTCAATTTTGACAACTAATAAACCGAATTTTCCATCTCTTTCCCACATTATTTATTTTCAATCGTGTATAGAAGATGGTCGTGTTGTTATTTCAATAATAAATCAAATAAATAGTTTGAAATTATTAATTAAAACCGCGACAATGGCGCTGGCCGCCGCCGCTGAGCAGTATTTCAAAACAATGAACCCGCTCGCTTCAAAAATATTTGAGGACATAGTTGAAGCGAAGAATTCATATGAAAATATCTGGGAAACGCTTACAGAAAAAGAAAAAGTGAGTAAAACGCTTCCTGTTTAATGTAATAATAGTTTTGTAACGTGATTAATGCGTAATTATTGCGTGTTTGTTATTAATTTGTTTATAGGCGTTGGTGACTCTACCTCTGACTGCTGAATAGCTAATAAATTACTCATCGCTTTATCTTGTGTTAATGACAATAGAATAAGGTGTTAATCATGTATTAATCCCGATTTACATGAAATAACTTGATGGAAAATTCATATATTCATATTTTAGTTCTTACAAAATGTTAATACATTAAATCAATATTTCAGGACATTACACACAGCACATTACATTATTAAGGGTTAGGGTTGTTATTATCTATTAATAATGATTCAAATATAAGCTTTTGACTATAATGAAGAATTAATAATACATTATGATGTTTTTAATTATAAATTTTTAATGTTGTTTATGCTGAATATTCTAAATTTTCATATTAATGTATCATAATAATCATATTAATTAATAAAATTCCATCGGTGGTTTATCTTTCCACTTTCCACGAGTCATTGGCAAAGTTGTGGTGCTATTGCACATTCACAAGTCACAAAGTTAAGAATAACCTAAACAAATAAAAAAAAATATACATTTACTAGCTCACACTCGTGGCTTTGCACGCATGGCGAAAACCAATTTTCGTGGAGTTCTACATCATAAAACCTATCTGTCTTCCAAATTTCAACCCAAGCCGTCCAGTGGTTTAAACTGTGCGTCGATAGATCAGTCAGTCAATCAGTCACCTTTTCCTTTTATATATTTAGATGTATTTATATTATAGGGCTAACAACTGCTACAATAATATTTTCTATCAGTTGTAACTTACAAAATGGACAAAATCAGAAATGTGCATGTGAGAGGAAGCCTGAAAGTTGCACCAGTGACAGAGAAATTAAAGAGTGGAAGATTGTCCTGGTATGGACATATTATGCGGAGGGATGAAAATCATGTTACCAATAAGTCCATGAATATGGTGATAGGTGGTAATCCGGGAAGGGGGCGCCCGAAAAAGGTTTGGATGAACTGTGTGTGCAGGGATATGCGTGCTAGGGGAGTGGATGCAGATATGACGGATGATAGAGTGGAATGGAGGAGAACAACGTGTTGTGCCGACCCTACCTAGTGTGGGATAAGGGCAGGAAGAAGAAGAAGAAGTTGTAACTTACCATCAAATGACAACAATTTTCCTTCCAGGATGAAATCGTGAACGAAACAATAATCAAACCGGAAATATCACTAAAATACGCACTCCTAGACAATCTAGACTTTGACCTGAATGACCCACCAGTCAGAAAAGATGACTTGATGTCATTCTTCGGTCGGGACCACGGTCAGAAGATGATTCATGATGATCATGGATCGTACAGAGACGAGCACTCGGCACCGTTCTTGTATCAGACAAGGAGTCAGCTCAATTTGTGCGTCGAGAGGAGTAGAGAAGTTAAGGCTGCGTCACCACCTCCAGTGATGTCCGAGTTGGCTTTGTCACACTCTAAAGTTGTGTCAGGTATGATTTTTTTTTCTTGTATTATCCACGATCAGTCGCTAACTATAAGCAGATGTGTTGGATGGCTATGTCATTTGTGGCTCTGACTCATTAGTCCCTCTTCCTTTTGGTAGTAGGTTGTCAAAGATATGTCTTCTTTTCAACCGCTTTGTTATCTGCGGGCGCTCTATTAACGTCCTAACCAGTGGGTTTGAATGTAGCCTAAATTATGTTTAACTAGTACACACAGCAGTTTTACTTGTTGTACTGTAACCCATATGTTATTCCAGGGTCTAAATCTACCAAGGTCTACAGCTTAGACCCTGGAATAACACATAGGGCTTGTTCACGTGTACCCGCGGGCGTGGGCGCGAAATATCAAACATACGACGTGCTATGAAAGTGTTCACGTACAACGCACGTGCGGTGTAAGCAAAGTCTGCCGCGCCCGCTCCCGCGTGTTATAGCGTGAACAAGCACATAGACTACAATACAGTGGGTAAAACCGCTGGGCACAGCTAGTATAAAATATATTTCAAATACTGTTATCAGGAAGAGATCGCTTTCAGCGATAAGAAGCCTGAACCCACCCATTACAACATACCCACCCATTACCCATTGCAACATTTTTTAATACTTTGTTTTAATCTACTTAACGAACAATCTTTTCCATATTAAACACATACCTAAGAAAAGAAATTATCTTCTTACAGAACTGAAAAACGCACTCAAATCGCACGAGCTAAGAAACCAAGATCGGGAGATAACATCCCCAAATTTCATCAGCAAATTCATGGGTAACTTCAAAACCAAAGACGAGGACAAGGAATGTCTAGTGGAGAGTGGCGCTAAAAGCCAGATCGTGGCCTCTTCCGAGAACTTCTTCAGAACCAACTTTAAAAGTCCAGAGAAATACGAGAAGGAATATAGGAGCAGTGTTGTTAAGTCTAGCAGTGGTATGTAATCCTTTTTTTTTATTTATCCTCCTTTTTTATTCCTTTTTTTTACTAGCTGCCCAGCAGTTTTACCCGCTGTATTGTAGATGGCTGCAGACTATACCTAGAAGGCGGGATAAATCCCCCCTGGCTTCATTGAAAATCATGCCGGAACACGGTCACAATGACCGCTTGACGACACGGTTTTGTCCAGTGGGTGGTAACTAGCCACGGCCGAAGCCTACCACCAGTATTCTTTTATAGATATACAAGATTTTTTTTTTATAAAACGAAGTAAGATGTCAAGCAAGACGCTCTCCTGATGTTAAGAGATAACGCTGCCCATAATTAGTACAGTGCCACTTAGGATTTCACAATGATGTGAAATTCTAGGTGCACTGCACCAACGCTTCTAACTCAAGAGTCATAAGATAGTAAGACTCTTTAGCCCAGTAATGTCACTAGTTACAGTGCCCTACTGCACACCTGTGCACAGTAATGTTTGCACATCACTGCTCAGGCGGTAGAATAACTGGCACTGTTGGGGTACCCCACCTAGACGACCATGTCGATTCTTTTTTTTAGGCTTCCATAGTAAGGAAGCTTTATAGTTTCGACTTGCCCGTCTGTCTGTCCACGGTTTTGCGGAAAAACTATAAGTTCTAGAAAGCTGTAATTTTGCACATATAAGGGCAATAGTAAGGGTAAGAGAATGGTGCAAAAAAATAATTCAAAATTAATTTAGTGTACCTACCAAACATGTACGATGGGGTTTTTTTTTTCGGGCTTATCCTATCATGTGGTATAGGTCTTTTAGAATGAAGAACGGGTTGCGAAGATATTTTTTCTGCCGATTGAGCTGATATTTGGTATAGAGATAGCTTAGACCCTGGAATAACATATAGGCTACAATACAGTGCAGCATAGCAGTTAGTTGATTATAAAAAAATACAATGTATGTTTATTATAATATCAAAACAATAGATATGTAAGTTATGTTATGGTGCAAAGAAGGCGTAAATGACGAACACAGTTCCATTGTTCTGACTTATTATTTATTAAAATTAAATTAAGACTAACAAAGGGTTCTCTTATACTAATGGAATGCCGTGCGATATGAGATATGGCACTTCTTGAATGAAACAGTCAATTGAATAAACCACTACAGCAAGTGTTGGTTATTAATTACACTGTGAGGCGTCGCAGGCGTCAGCAGATTTAATATATTATTGTGCGTGGCTTGGCTCTCTTTGTTGTAGGTACTATAAAATATCCTAACATGTACCTACATGTTTTATAAACAAGACCATTGTTCTCAATGTGTTGAATAGCCCATTTATTATTGTTTCTAGTAACTAGCTATGACCCACGGTTTCACCTGCCCGAATTTAAAACCTACTGAGAAACACCAAATACATTTTAATTTATTTTAAGTTTATTAGGACTAGCTGCGCCCAGCGGTTTTACCCGCTGTACTAAAGCCTATGTAATAACCTATCTCTATAACAAATTTCAGCTCAATCTGTCCACCCGTTTAGGCGTGAAAGAGTAACAAACATCCAGACATCCATTCTTACAAACTGTCACGTTTATAATATTAATAAGATTTATTTATCCTAGTTCTTACTAATATTATAAACCTGAATGTTTGTAAGAATGTATGTATGGATGTATGTTTGTTACTCTTTCAACTCTATCTGGTGGTGTATAAAAATCGATTTTGGAAAACATGTGTCTTGCAATCTTTTAAAGAACGGACGACAGCGGATAAAAAAAATAATTGTTTTATTGCCAAAAAAAATACAATTTACATTAAGCTTATAGAAGAAAAATTAAGGAATAGTATTAAAAGAAGTGTGATACTGTTAAATTAGGCAAAAGGCATATGCTCTGCTTTATGCTGGCAAGGATGCGCAGCGCTGATAATGAATTCCATCATCATCATCAATATTTCTTCCTCTAAGTGGGACCACCGCCTTAATAACCCACTTCTTCCATGATTAGGGAACGATAATGTAGGGGAAAACACAGTAGATCCCAATGGGTCGACGTGTTGCTGGCTCATTTGCCAGCCCCCGTTAAAGATAGATAGATCATCATCAGCCTATGTTCGTCCACTGCTGGACATAGGCCTCCATGTCACGCCACTCAACTCGGTCCTCCGTCTTCCTCCTCCAACCGCTCCCCGTTCCCTCCGGATATCATCACCCCATCTCGCCCAAGGACGCCCCACACTACATTTGCCGAGACGCGATCTCCACTCTAGAACACGTCTACCCCATCGGTTATCGGTTCTACGGCAAATGTGAGCCCATTGCCACTTCAGTTTGCTAATCCTTTCGGCTATGTCGGTAACTTTGGTTCAATTATTATAAAAACTTATAGGTATTGTATTATTTCATTGGTTCTCTGTGTACATTATGGAATACTAGCAGCGCCCAGCGGTTTTACACACTGTATTTATGTAGCCTATGTGTTATTCCAGGGTCTAAGCTATCTCTATACAAAATTTGAGCTCTATCAATCCACCCGTTTAGGCGTGAAAGAGTAACAAACATACATCCAGACATTCAAGCATCCATTCTTACAAACTTTTACGTTTATTATATTAGTAAGATGTATTCATTATGTATTTTTAAAAGTAACAGCACGAATTGCGCACCCACCGTCTGTTAAAGTATATTTTGTCCTTTTCCATTCCTAGGTTGTCTGCAAGAAATTGCCTAGTGCGATAGGACCGCCGATTGTTAACCTACGAGTACTTACATATAGTAATAAGTTCTATTGTATAATATTGGTTTGCAATAAAGTATTATTCTATTTTTATAACTTATTTTATAATTTATCTGAGCGCTTGGTCGAGGCGACGTGTGACCAAAATGCTGGGGTATATTTGGCCCAACGTATAAGTATTGCCATTCAACGTGGCAATGCTGCCAGCATTCTGGGCACTCTGCCAACTGACAGTGGTTTGGAGCACTTGGATTTTCTGTAGATCGGCTTGTGGCCGATCTGTGGTTAATAAAAGTGTTCTTTACTGCTGTAGTAGCTGTAGTATTGTTAGTTTGTTTTTCTCAATAAAGGCATTTGCCACTTTAAAAAAAAATAAAAAAATTATAACTTATTATTTTTTAATTTTCAGATCTATCTGAAGAGAATCGCGGCCTCCTTTCGAGTCAAGCGTCCTCAGGCACTGATTTCCAATCAACCGAGACTCTAACAGACTCTTTTGTGCCAAAGACTGGATACGATTTCCTTGACAACTGGTAATAGAGTATAGAGCCTACATCGCAACATTGACATAAGACTATCAACTCCCGTCCCACTGTCGCAAGTAATTGACGTGTTGTAAGAGCACAATGACATTGGGAGTAGCTGCACATTGTATGCAATGACAGCGCGAGTAGTAGCGTCTTCAAATATTGATATAATATGTCAGATTACTCTTGAAGCAGGGGTCACAACATCATCGTGGCCACCTATGAGACAAAAAACAGTTTACGGATTTTCATTATTTTATGAAAATACGCGATATATTGATATTTTAGGTCATAAACTAGTTGAATAACATTGTATTGTCTCAAATTGCTTGAAAATTTTGGAAAAAAACGAAACACATAGGTATTATTGTCACAGTGAAGCAGTTTGACAGAGTTTGACAAACAACATAAACCGGCCTCGCTGAAAGGGACGGGAACGCTGAAGGGACCTTTTTCTTCACACAGAATTTTCCCTATTGCCATCACACAAACACAAAATGGCTACTTCTAGTTGTATTACTTCTGTGCTTTTGACAGTGGGACGGGAGTTGCTACTCTTACGCCGAACGAATCGAATTCTGTATATGAAATCTCATGAAACCTCTTACACTTCGCGTCGAATCGTCCGAATCGGAAGATTTCCTATACAAAAACTTAAATACGATTCTTTCGGCTCGGATAGATGTGCATTCGGGGTTACCTTTAAGAGCGTATATAATATCTAGTGACGCTCTGTCGCTCGCACAATTTGACGAATTCTGATATATAAATTCATGGAATTAATTTATTGAAAATTCATCTATACCAGCCCTCCATGGTATTATTGCACACATTTTGAGTTTTTTTTTTTTTTTATGTGATGAAGTAGAAGACGAGCAAGACGCTCTCCTGATGTTAAGAGATAACGGCTGCCCATAATCAGTACAGTGTTACCTAGGATTTCACAATTATGTGAAATTCTAGGAGCACTGCACCAACGCTTCAGTTTGATATAATATTTAAAAATGTAATGGGGTGTAATACTGAAAATAATATTTTTTTCACAAAATCTCATTAAATGCCATTTTTTAATATATCTAACTGAAAACACTTTTAAAAGGTGTGCAATAATATTATGGAGGGCTAGTATAAAGGATTTTTCAATAAATTAATTTCATGAATTTATTTTTCAAAATTTGTCAAATTGTGCGAGCGAGATAGATTCACTCGATATATACGCTCTTAATATGAACTATACACACTACAGGCGGATAATGCGACCTAACGCTGCGCACGTAGTGTGTTACTTCATAGAAAATGTTCAAAAGTGATCATATTTGCTTCTCTTGTCATTATCTAAATATATAAAAGGAAAGAGTGACTGACTGACAGAGGGCCTATTGGCTATCTTCAAACAAAATGTATAAAACTAGAATCCATAGACAAAATTGCGTACACTGCTTGCTTAAACCTCGTCACAAATATGAGTAGTATAACAAACGCAGCAATGTTTTTTTTTTATGTTATGAAGTAGAAGACGAGCAAGATGCTCTCCTGATGTTAAGAGATAACGGCTGCCCATAATCAGTACAGTGTTACCTAGGATTTCACAATTATGTGAAACTCTAGGAGCACTGCACCAACGCTTCTTACTCAAGAGTCATAAGATGTCAAGACTCTTTAGCCCAGTAATTTCACTAGCTACAGTGCCCTCCTACCGGAGCACAGTGATGTTTGCACATCACTGCTCAGGCGGTAGAATAACTGGCACTGTTGGGGTACCCACCTAGACGACCTCCTGCAAAGGAAGTCTACCCACGGTAAAACCCGGTATGTACATTGAAGTTGTCATCAATCGTAGTAGGTGAGAATTAGCCAATAGGGCCCCTGATCTATCAACGCACAGCCACCGCTGAACCGATTGGGTTGAAATTTGGAATACGGATGGATTTTATGACGTAGACCTCCGCTAACAAAGGATTTAGCCCCGCGGGCAAAGTCGCGAACATAAGCTAGTATCCTACATAGTTGCGCCCAGCGGTTTTACCCGCTGTACTGTAAGCCTATGTGTTAATCCAAGGTCTTAGCTATCTCTACACCAAATTTCAGCTGAATCGGTCCACCCGTTTAGGCGTGAAGAAGTAACAAACATACACACAAACTATCGCATTTATAATTTTTTTGTGTGATTATAAACGCGAAAGTTTGTAACAATGTAAGTATGTTTGTTACTCTTTCACGTCTAAACGAGTGGACTGATTGAGCTAAAATTTGGTATAGAGATAGCTTAAACCCTGGAATGACAAATAGGCTACAACGGTACAGTACAACGGGTAAAACAGCTGGATGCAGCTAATTTAAATATAAAACCGGTGGTCTACATCTCGCATATTTTAAAATGTAAAAAAAAAGTGCTGTTGTTTTTGTAATTTGATACTTCTCGCGAAAATTTGCGCTAAGTATAGCTGGTATTATTTTTTTTATATTTTGGCTATAATTTAATACTCTTGCACAGACTGAGAATGGGATAGTACTTAGATTGAAATAAAAAGGGAAGATACGGTACGCGCTGTCGTTGGTAAAGCCAAACTAGAGCCATTTTTTTAACGCCGAGAAAAAATGCATTTTTGTACAACGAAGAAGACGAGCAAGACGCTCTCCTGATGGTAAGAGGTAACGCTGTCCATAATACAGCGCTGCCCAGTATTTTACAAAGGTAAAAAACTGGGTGCACTGCGCCGTTTCTTACTTGAGAGTCATAAGATGTTAAGACTCTTCAGCCTAGTAATTTCACTAGCTACAGTGCCCTCCTACCGAAGCATAGAAATGTTTGCACATCACTGCTCAGGCGGTAGAATAACAGGCACTGTTGGGGTACCCACCTAGTCGACTGCCTGTAGAGGAAGTTACCCCCGGTGCATTACGCATACCATTATTTTCCCATCGGGGGTATAGGAGGGTTATGTGGGACTCCCCGTGCAGAGCGACTGCACGGTATACTCACTAAAACAACCCGGCGGCACTCCCGCATCGTCTTTGTGACGGGGGACTGGGAACATAGATGAGAGTATACTATAGATAGCCCTCTCTAGCATTTTTTTGGGACGCTACTACTAGCGCCACGTAGAGCGTAGCGGAGTGATTCCGCAACATTACAACTTGTATATATATCTATAGATAGGTATTGTACTTTCTATAGGTAGGTTCCTATACTAATATTTAATATTATTTATATAGCGACCTATCCGTAGAACAAAGTTACATCTTAAAAAATCTCTACTGTAGAGAATAATAGAAATTTTCAGATGTAACTTTGTTCCCCGATAGGTCGAATAGGTTTGTCAGTACGGTAAAAAACAACAAAATATAATGACATAACAATCATTTATTTTGAATAAGTATGCACAAAATACCTTTAATATAAATTGACATTTTTATAAAACTAGGGGCATGATGTCTCACAGGCTACTTTTGGTTTTTTTTCACAAAATTTCAATTGGATGATCCTAAATTATGTTTAGTTGGAAGTTGGAACTAATAAGTATGTTATAAAATATAATATATTAAGGTATTCAATGAGTTTTTAAAACAACTTTAAATAAAACTACAACAAATGACAATTATTTGAAGTTGTTACAACATAATTTACATAAAAATATTTATAGATTTTCAATGACCTTTACATTGATTATGCCAAATTTATCATTTTTTACTTGAAATGTTAAAATCCAATTTTACAAAGCTCACATGACGCCTGTGAGGCTACACGTCACTAGTTAAAGGTTAAGAACCTCTCAGAAACTGAGACGTTCCCACTAATATATAGCGACAAAATAAATACATAATTTTAACAGAAAAATTGTTAAAATATATAATTAACTAGTATAATATATAATTAAGACTAAAAATTTTACACTTTTAGGCCACAGCTTTGTATGGGGGAATTTTTTGTGACAGCACGTCTGTAAATTTTGCCTCTAATTGGTAAGCTAAAATTTCCATTTACCGAATCAAATACTTCGTCGAAAAATAGAAGCACTTTTGACGTGTCTTTAGCTTCTGGAGGTAGCAACCCATTTTCTGAAAAAAGAAAACAACAAACTTGAATTTATATCATTTATTTAAATTATTATAATATTTTTGAGACAGATACCTTCTAGGCAAACATGCTACAACATCAACAACATTTTTATTCAAATAATAGTCTAAGCAAGTTCAAACTGTCACAATTAAATTTAAACTATAATATATAACAATTAAAATTTAAAACAAAAATAATTTAAAATAAATTATAAGGCCTGGATGTAAGTTTTATCTTAAAAGCGTTATATTTTTCTTATGTGATGAAGTAGAAGACGAGCAAGACGCTCTCCTGATGTTAAGAGATAACGCTGCCCATAATCAGTACAGTGTTACCTAGGATTTCACAATGATGTCAAATTCTAGGAGCACTGCACCAACGCTTCTTACTCAAGTCATAAGATGTTAAGACTCTTTAGCCCAGTAATTTCACTAGCTACAGTGCCCTCCTACCGGAGCACAGTAATGTTTGCACATCACTGCTCAGGCGGTAGAATAACTGGCACTGTTGGGGTACCCACCTAGACGACCTCCTGCAAAGGAAGTCTAGCCCCGGTAACAAATATCTCAGTTCTCAGCCATTTTTTATTTTATTTGCAAAAAAAAAAGTATCAAATATTTTTATATTATTAAAATTACGGACTTATTATATTTTTTAAATGTTGGCCTTGTCAACATCCCTATTGTGCATAATATACAAAACTTACTAGTTTGCAACACAGCCTGATCAGGATGTGTCCGTTTGTATAGCCTGGGGCTCGTTGTGAATTCTAGATGTTGATGGTGTAGGAACTGTTGAATGATCAGCTGAAAAAGTAATAAGTTAAATGATTATAATATAATAATTTCTGTTCAGAGTATTAAAAATGTAAAATTGACTTGCAAAATTCCTCCATTGTAGCCTATTTGAATAAATGAATTTTGATTTAATTTAATTTGAAATTTTGTGGTAGTGCCCTTTTTGGATTTTAAATTGACCTTAGAGTGTAGTATTCTACTAGTCCCTTAGAGAAGCCCTTTCATTTGATACCCATGTTGAAAATCACACAAAGAAAGAAAATCAAAATCGGTTTATTTGTTCAGAAGTTACAGACAAAAAAAATACTAAAAATTGTATTTACACGATCGCACATTTTGAAGTACCAATATCTATAGAATTTTGTATCCTCATAATTTTCTTGGGGTCCGGGAGCTCACCGCATTTTCCAAAATTTATCTGAGCGCTTGGTCGAGGCGACGTGTGACCAAAATGCTGGGGTATATTTGGCCCAACGTATAAGTATTGCCATTCAACGTGGCAATGCTGCCAGCATTCTGGGCACTCTGCCAACTGACAGTGGTTTGGAGCACTTGGATTTTCTGTAGATCGGCTTGTGGCCGATCTGTGGTTAATAAAAGTGTTCTTTACTGCTGTAGTAGCTGTAGTATTGTTAGTTTGTTTTTCTCAATAAAGGCATTTGCCATAAAAAATAAAAAAATTTTTTTTTATTGAATTGATATTTTCTAAATCATCAATTAAATTTAATTTAGTTCTGCTATATTCCATGGGACTTCTTTTGTGAAAAGCACTTAAAAAGAATCTTGGAAATATTTTACAACTGGTATAGATAAAATAGGTAACTTACCACTTAGGTTTATTGATAGTACTGCACATTTAGTAATCCTTCGATTCGGATATGTGAAACGTTCTTCGAAATGATTGTGACATATTCTTCAGTTTTTATAAATATAGCAGTCATCTCGACAAATGATTTCACCACCAATTCTCATAACCCACATGCGGAACCATTAAATTTGTTTTGGATGCCTGGGATTCGGGAAACGATGCAAGGTCACTGTAAAATATAAAAAAATAAATTATTCTAAGTTTAAATAAAATGACATACCTACATAATAAAGTAGAGAAACACTCATACTTTCTAGATGCTTACCACTATAATAATAATTATTATTATTAGTTGAAATTTTGCTTTTGGACCTGCACTCACTTTTAGCGCTTAGCAGAAAATTATCTGTATTTCTCTACATATTCACACATATCATTAATACAAACCTTCCTCTTGAATCACTCTACATAAAAAAAGACTATTTTAAAGCACACATAGGGACAGACAGACGGGAGGCAACTTTGTTTTATACTACATATGTTGTGATAAATAAATGAAACCAAATACCTAGCTAAAAGTGTATGTTCCCACCACATGACTCAATTAGCACCACTTGTAGAGAATCATGTTATCCATCTACTAACTAGGTACCTACTGACGAGGGTGATTTAGACCCAAAAACATTAGGTTTCAAAATTGCTGTGGGTGAATATTATGATAGCTCTACGATAATCTACTACTAGCAAGAGAGCTAACTACGAGGAGGTACTAATAAAAGGTTCTATAAGATTAGTAATCGTCCGTAGGAAACGATCATAAAATAATGTGTTCAAAAGTTCAAAGCACGTACCATTTTCACGGGTGGATGAGCAGAGAGGTAGTTTTTAACGTACCTAGCACTAACACATTCAACACAACGAAAATACCAAAACAGTATAAAAATACAAGAAATTTCACGCATAACGGTCGGCAGACATATTTCTTTTTCTTTTTTTACAATGGAATTAGACAGTTTTTTTTTTTTTTTTTTATAAATTTATTCTGACCATGGATACAAGTCCTTCAGTCGAAATCTTTATTATAATTTTAAGTTCATTGTTTATTGGAGAGGATATTCCCTCCAAAATTCGATAAAGAGTGGACTTTTATCGAATCACATCGATTCATTTTGTGACGATTCTTGAAAATAGCAGACTGTTGAACTTTTTTCCATTCTTCGACAGTAAATCACATTCACAAACACTCAACGTTTATTAAACCCACTATTAATACGCGTTTAGCACTTATTGCAAAATTATTATCCAAGAACATAAAAAATTTCACCCGCTTTCCAAAAGCGCGGCAAAATGAATCCGGAATTAGACAGTTCTGATTTGTGTTGCCATTATAATAAAAAAATAGTCGCCTAAACCCTACGCTAGATGGCGCTGCTTGTTAAGATCTAGGAACAATGTTCTAAGATTCCATACCATGACTGGGAATCGGCAGAGCCTTAGCATCCAGTCCCCCATTGACAACCGTCCACCTGTACAAAGGCGGCCCTGTCAAACTAGGGCCTGCTGGGTAAAGTGTCATGCGCCGATTGTGACTGAAATAAAATTTTGTGCATAAACCTAATTGGAGCGGTCCATTTGCGAGACGCTTGTACCGTATCTTCCCTTTTATTTTAATTTAAGGCATAGTATTATTTTTTCTCTCTCGAAATTACTGCATTTATACTTTTTATACCTAATTTATTATACTAAATCTAATTTTAGTTATATGTACTGAACATAAAGATTATTTGTATGTGCTAGAGGTTTCCTATTCATTCGCATAAAATGATTATCCTAATTTATTTTGGCATAATTTGTGTAACTTATAATAAGTGTATCAATTAGCATATTAAAATTGAGCATAGAATGTCTGCCTCGTTTAGCATAAAAATACTCCTTTTTGCATAGATGGTAATTTTTTTTATAATTATGACTAGCATAATTTTAAAAATAATAATTTCTATAGCTTTTTGACGAGTTTGTTATGGGACAGTGATGTAAAAAGGCGTTTCCTAACTTTGTCATGATATCGCCGTCCCCGGAGAATAAACGGATAATCACCTTTATATTGCTTTTGATTTTATATCATACTAGTGGACCCGCGCGCACTTCGTAAAGTACCCGCGCGCACTCGTGTAAAGTTGAGTTTTTGTAGTTATCCCTTCATTCTCCGAGAACGGCGATATATCATGCGACAACATTGGAAAATAACTTTTATAATCTGATATTTGTCAACTTTTAGAGGAGTCATATAACTAGATAAGTTAGAGTAACCGAAACTAAACAAAAACTGCATGTCGCATAATGTGTTAAAATATATTAGGAACTCAAAATTATGAATTAAAACCTTATATGTATTTTATTAATTGCTCTCCATTATGCCAAAAAATATTATGCGAATGTTAAGGTAACCGTTATAAAAGGAATAAACGGAAATGTGTACACATCGAAAATGTGTAAAATTCCTTTTTGTTGGAAACTCAGTATTTTTAGAATTTTTAGAAAATGTCAGAATTTTACATATTTTCGTTAAAATTAGCTTAGTATTAGTGATCAAATTTGTAATCTCATTACCCAAAAATAAATAAGTTGCTTTTTATCAAATGTTTTTATTGATGACTAGTAGACCCGCGCGCACTTCGTAGCGCCTATCATAAAATTATAAATATTTCTCTACTATATTATGCATGTATTATACATAAACCTTCTAAACATACCCAATACCTACATAGTGACAAACGAATCAAATGAGGCCAAACTCGATGGGGTTGCGACGTTTAATTACGGAGTTCCTATGGCCACCTACAGCTTCATCATCAGATCAGCTTGATGTCATAATAATATTATGACATGGAGCTGATCATGTCATAATATTATTATGACATTGTCATCCGATTTATATATATATATGTAATGCATTCAAATTTTCAGCACAGAAACCGGGAAGTGGACCGATTTAACTTGCTAGATTTGATTACAGACACACAACAGACAGGTAAAAAAAAGAAAGTAAATAAAAGCTTGTAAATAATATTATATTTGAACTTTCTTAAATTAACCAAAAATCAATTTAGATCTTATAAACTTTACAAACACTTTAAAACGAGCGATTGTGGCGCCAATTTCAGGGAACTTCTTCAACCCATTTTTTTTTAAATATAGCCAAAACAACATTTTCTCTTATTATTTTAACGTTTTTTTCTTAATAATTAGAGATGGTCATTCCTTTTTCGACTTCGTCAGCCTTTTCCTTGTTCACTAACATTTCTATGAGTTTCAAACCAAACCAATACGCTGTGCCGGGACCCTGAAATATAAATATTATATTTTTATTGTCTCATTGTGTATGAGTTATGAGCTAGATCTTTAAAGCTAGGTAAAAAATCGGCGGTCTTATCGCACTAGGCAATTTCTATTTTTTTCGGATAACTGGCAAATTTAAGGCACTTCTCCAGGCGGCCTCTGCAAAACAGAACCTTTTTTTGCCCACGGAAAAGTTACTCATCATCACCCTACCTACGCCGGGGGACGAATGGCGGTATGTGGGACTCCCCCGCCGAAGATGTGTGCGGCGGGGATACCCACTAAACAACCTGGGGGTGTTCCTGCGGGACGACATAATGCCGGGGCAACGGGTACGCCGAAGCACTCATCCGCGGACCCGACGACGATTGGTCCTCACTGACAGAAGGCCTCCTGCAAAACGGAACCTAACCCAACCCTATTTTGGCGACCTCTGCGGCGCAGTGGGCTAATCCCCGCCTGCAACGCAGAAGGTTACGAGTTCGATTCCCGCATGGGACAAACATTTGTGTGATCCACAGATATTTGTTTCTGGTCTGGGTGGCTTTCTGTATCTATTATCAATATGTATTTACAAAAGAAAGAAAAAAGTATTATCGTCCCTTTATTGGTAAAACCGATTATCTACCGTAAACCAAACTTGTGGCAATGACGATTTAAAAGTTTGACACAAAAATTATGTATCTAAATGACATATATCTTACTTGCAATCATGTTTTTATAATAAACAAATTAATAAAGTATGTTTATAAATCTTAATTAAAGAAGTATTTCATTGATAATGCTTGAAAAAATGACAAAAACTATCTTCAGGGAGGTCATTTAGTTGGTTTTTCCTGAATAACAACATAATCATTATATCATTAATTAAGTCACTTGGAGCTTATCTTACAGCTTCACCGTAAACTATAGAAGAAAGTAATAAGGTAGCAAAAACAGCTGTAAAAGCAACACTCTGTAACATTCTACAAATTGAAATTTAAAAAATGTTAATTGGTTTTGCTTGAGTAAAATTAAGAATTGTGGTAGACTACCTGCAAAATCTTCATACAACTAACTACAGCAAGCCTGGTCATTGTTATTTTCATCAAAAATACCAAATAATCATTACTTTATGAAACTAAAAACTTAATTAAGTAGAAAAATAATACGACTGATATATTAGGGAAATGATCAAGTAGGCTTTTATTGTTATTTAAGTAATACAAAACAATTTGTGAAAACATGAAATTAATTCATGTTTTCACAAATTGCTTAGTATAATTAGATCTAACTAATCAAACCTAAGATACATCCTGACGCCTCCCATCCTCCTGGAAAGCGATTGGTCTGGTACTACAACTGTGCGGACTGGGATGGGCTGCGAGAATTCTTCTCGTCCTACCCCAGGAAGCAGATTTGTTTTCAGTCGGGTGACCCTAGTGCTTGTGCTGTGTCGGTTGCCGATGTAGTTCTACAGGGTATGGAGTGTTTCATTCCCAGTTCTGTAGTGCGCATTGGCGCCAAGAATAAGCCCTGGTACAACCGACCTTGTACCAACACGGCCAGCCGTAGGTTGGATGCATTCAAAATTTGGTGCGAAGCATGTGCCGTTAAGGATCCTAACACTGCGGCCTTTAAGAAGCACTACACTACAATTTTATGTCACGACGTTCAAAAAAGCAATTAACAAGGCTAAAGATGACCATATAGCGAGAATCGGCGACAAACTGGCAAGCTACCCTTCTTTTAGCCGGGCCTTTTGGTCACTTGCCAAGGCTGCAGAAATGAACTTTTGTCAGACGTCATTACCTGCACTTCGCAGACCGGACAACACCCTCGCCCACAGCGCAAAAGATAAGGCAGATCTACTCTGTTCGCTTTTTGCAGCCAACTCTACTCTTGAGGATGGGGGCGCTGTACCGCCCGAGACTTCTGGTTGCAGTAGTTCCATGCCAAACATTCGAAATTACGGTTTCTTACTCGACAGGAATCGTTCCATCTTCTTGGAAAGTAGCCTTAGTACATCCTATACCAAAAAAGGGAGATCGAAGTGACCCATCCGCTATAGACCGATCGCTATCACATCCTTACTCTCAAAAGTTAAGGAGCGTGTGATTAACACTCAACTACTCAGCTATCTTGAGGAGCACCAGCTTATTAATGATCGCCAGTACGGCTTTCATCACGGTCGCTCAGCTGGTGATTTACTTGTCTATTTAACTCACCGCTGGGCTGAAACTCTCGAGAGTAAGGATGAAGCACTAGCCGTTAGTCTGGACATAGCCAAGGCCTTTGATAGGGTCTGGCATCGGGCACTTTTATCAAAATTACCATCATATGGACTATCCGAAAAGTTATGCTTATGGATTACCGATTTCTTATCTGGTCGAAGCATTAAAGCAGTTGTGGATGGTTCTAGCTCCTAGACCATGTCAAACAATGCTGGTGTACCACAAGGCTCTGTGCTATCACCGACGCTATTCATTCTGCATATCAATGACATGTTGCAAATAAGCAACATTCATTGTTATGCGGATGATAGTACAGGTGATGCTTGTTATGCAGGCAACTATAATGCTCCTCGGAATAATCAGATATCGAAGACTCTTTAAGTCGGGTCTCGATTTGGGGAAGTACTAACCTGGTCCAATTTAACCCCTCCAAGACACAAGTCTGTGCATTCACTGCTAAGAAAACTGCATTCACAATTGCCCCGTTCCAAGGCATTCCTCTTGCTATATCTGCCAATCTCAGGACATTCGGTGTTGAAATATCTAACGAAGTCCAGTTCCGACGTCATCTGGAAGATAAGGCTGGTCTTGCCTCTAAGAAGCTTGATGTACTTAACAAACCGAAGCGGTACTTCACGTCTGGCCAACGTCTCTTGCTTTACAAAGCCCAAGTAGGCCGGACTCATGGAGTACTGCTCCCATCTTTGGAATGGTGCACCTAAGTACCAGCTTCAGTCCCTTGACGCCGTGGAAAGACGAGCCGTTAGGATCATCGGTGATCCTAAGAGTATAGAACCACTGTCCTTACGTCGAGACATCGAGGCACTCAGTGTGTTCTATAAAATTTACCACGGGGAATGCTCTGAGAAACTTTTCAATCTGATTCCGGCCTCCCGATTTTACCACCGCACCACTCGTCATAGACTGAAGGCTCATCCTCACATTGTTAACGTGTGGAAGTCTCGGACAACTCGCTTTACGAGATCGTTTCTCCCACACACTTGCAGGTTGTGGAATAGCCTTCCAAGCGACGTATTTCCCACTTCCTTCAATATGGGGCTCTTCAAGAGGAGGATAAAGAAGGTGTTAATGGACCGACAACGCGTCTCTAATGCCACTGGTGTTGCAGACGTTCATAGGCGACGGTAACCGCTCACCATCAGGCGGGCCGTTTGCTTGTTTGTCTGTCTCACATAAAAAAAAACTAAATTGATGGATGTTTTCACAAATTGTTTTGTATTACTTAAATAACAATAAAAGGCTACTTGATCATTTTCCTAATATATCAATCTTTTGTTGAGTGTGGATATGTGGAGTAACAAAAATGGACATAATTAGAAATGAGTATGTGAGAGGAAGCCTGAAAGTTGCACCAGTGACAAAAAAATTAAAGAGTGGAAGATTGGCCTGGTATGGACATATTATGCGGAGGGAGGAGAACCACGTGACCAAAAAGTCTATGAATATGGTCATTGGTGGTAATTCGGGAAGGGGACGACCAAAAAAGGTTTGGATGAACTGTGTGAAAGACGATATGCGTGCTAGGGGAGTGGATGAAGATTTGACAGATGATAGATTGGAATGGAGGAGAAAAACGTGTTGTGTCGACCCTACCTAGTGTGGGATAAGGGCAGGAAGATGATGATCAATCTTATTATTTTCCTACTTTATTAAGTTTTTAGTTTCATAAAGTAATGATTTTTTGGTGTTTTTTGATGAAAATAACAATGACCAGGCTTGCTGTAGTTCGTTCATCAAAGATGGCCACTGTCAGACAGAGGTTTGCGCCGCAGAGTGCAAGTGAAACAAAAGATCCATCGACAATAGTTGGTTTTAGCTGAAAATATTTAAGTAGAAATATCATCATACACTTCAGTAAAAAACAACTATTTAAGCATAGTTGCTTTTATTTGTATTTGAATCTTAACGATTCGATCTCTGATGTTATAGAAAAACACAAATAAAGCTGCTTAATATCTTTTAATTGAATTTAAATTTGCATTAGAGCAAAGAATTATGTTCTGTTAAAATCAAGTAGAACTACTTACTTTCTTTTGGATGTGTAAGATTCTAAGTACTTTCCAATGATTCACTAAAATCAGAACCAATTAAAGTATTTAAATTTGTTTTGGTACAATACTACAGTATGTCCAGAACGTATGCAAATTACAACAAAAATAACATATGAAACGGAATGTGTTTTTAATTGCAAGGCTTTCAAAAAATCGTACAGGTATTTGACTGTAGTTGTTATTAAATGCAGATGTTACTTAAAACCTTGTAGTTTAATTGCTTTTTTGCGTATCTATCTCGGAAACTATGCATTGTATCGAAAAATCGGTTTTACCTGTAGATAGAGCTCAAAAAGTTGAGTAGCTTGGTGTAAATAACTCATTATTGTAAAAAAGTGCAGATAATCGGTTTTACCAATAAAGGGACGTTATATCCGTTATCCTAACCACCATAACACAAGCATTAAGTTGCTTAGCTTGGGGTTAGGTGGCGCTGTGTGAAATGTCCTGAAATGAAAATGTCCTGAATTTGTGCCAGTTATTCTACCGCCTGAGCAGTGATGTGCAAACATTACTGTGCTCCGGTAGGAGGGCACTGTAGCTAGTGAAATTACTGGGCTAAAGAGTCTTAACGTCTTATGACTCTTGAGTGAGAAGCGTTGGTGCAGTGCTCCTAGAATTTCACATAATTGTGAAATCTTAGGTAACACTGTACTGATTATGGGCAGCCGTTATCTCTTAACATCAGGAGAGCGTCTTGCTCGTCTTCTACTTCATCACATAAAAAAAAAAAAAAAAAAAATATTTTCACTATTTTCAACTCACCCTGCTAGTGACGACATTGCCATCAGCAACTACCCTTTCTCCCTCCACATAAGTGTAGTCTTCAGGTATTTTGTCCTTAGTGCTAGGGTAGGAAGTCACTTTCTTCCCTTTGGCCACTCCATGGGCTACAAACGCGAACGCTGGGGCTGAAAAAAAATAATAATTGGGGTTTATCGCCAAAACAGCAGGTTACCCTACTTACACTGTCAGAGTCAAATCACAATTTATAGGTTGTGTGGCCAACCTATATGTTGCAGTGTCAAGTCGCCGAGATGACTACTGTGCCTGCAACATGAGCTGACGACTGCCTCCTACATATCTTATAGGAAACAGCTCTCCTAATGTAATTTCACAACCTAGAGGTAGGTGCCCTCCTAACTGTGCACAGTAATGTTTGCACATCACTGCTCAGACAGTAGAATAACTGGCACTGTTGGGGTACCCTAGTCGACCTGCAAAGGAAGTCTACACCCAGCTTCAGAGCGGGTAAAACCGCTGGGCGCTGCTAGTTATTTATATTATTGTGCGATTATTTGTGATATGATGCCCTTTAAAGCCTAATACATACCAGCACATATAGCTGCTATAATTTTGCCGTTCCTCTCGTGTTCTTTCAACAATCTCCCGACCACTTCTGACTTCGCCAGGCGCTCCGAACCTTCAAGACCTCCGGGAAGAATTACCTGAAATTATAACATTTCATATTATTATGTAAACAAACGACTAAAACTCACGGAAATAATGGTCGAAACTAGGCTCGACCCTGACCATTATTTCCGTGAGTTTTAGTCGTTTGTTAACATAATAATTTTACCGGGGGTAGACTTCCTCTTTGCAGGAGGTCGTCTAGGTGGGTACCCCAACAGTGCCAGTTATTCTACCGCCTGAGCAGTGATGTGCAAACATAACTGTGCTCCGGTAGGAGGGCACTGTAGCTAGTGAAATTACTGGGCTAAAGAGTCTTAACATCTTATGACTCTTGAGTAAGAAGTGTTGGTGCAGTGCTCCTGGAATTTCACTTAATTGTGAAATCCTAAGTAGCACTGTACTGATTATGGGCAGCGTTATCTCATAACATCAGGAGAGCGTCTTGCTCGTCTTCTACTTCATCACATAAAAAAATAATAATAATATGTATAACTCTCACGTTAGTTTTTATAACATTTCATTTAAAAATCTATACTTATGATTGTTTAAAACACTTTTTGAAACCACCAATAAATACATTCTTAAAAGTAATGTGTATGTGCATTTCGCTTACTCGAAAAGTGTAAAATCAAAGTGTAAAGTGCATAATCCGCACATCCTGAGCAGTATTGGACTGTATGAGCCTAACAATTATTTGCGGACAGGACGTAGACACCATCGTTTATTGGTGGGTCCGCCGGTGCCTAAGTCGCTTCACGTAATATGCCGACGCAGCGAGCTATTGCCCTGCTGACGGGCTTCCTCACTGAGAACCAGCATGTTGACATATTTCATGACAGTTTACCGCAAATAATAGTTCATATTAAAATGTACTTAAGTAGAGTAAGTCTCTAAAATAATAAGTGAAATCAGTGTAATAGTTAGTACAAGAAGTTATTTATATAAATTTTTAACAACCGAGTATGCATTGTATAAACACGATTTATTCCCAATTTCATTCAATTTGAACTAGTCGTTTAAAAATTATAACTAGTCAAAGTTTTGTAATTTCATCAAAAGATCATCAAAAGTCTAAGGCACTTCTAGCAAACATAGAAGGTTCAAACTTGGAACATACTTAGATTTTATTGTATAAACCATAGGAAAACTAAAAACACATGCAATTTCGGTCTAGTTTTCGAGATACATAAACTGCATAAATAACTTTCTAATCCCTTATAAATGTATAAGATTACAAAGTTACATTTGCAGTCATTATTATTATTGCTAGTCATAGTTAGCGTTTTGGTGTATCTATACTGTAAGCTTTTTTACTGTTGCTTTTGATACTTAAATAAAGAAATTGAAATTGAAAGCCTCGTCACCAGCCCTTATTCTGGTTTAACCATACAACAAAATTTTTCGGCGATTTTGATGAATATTGATATTATGTTTTGTTGTACGTGCTTTCCATCAGGTATGGAAAGCAAAAACATTGTTGGGAAAACATAAAGTGTAGTTTGACAATGTTTTGTGTAAATATTTCTGATCTTTTTGTTGTGTGTTTATTTGAACCAAAACACACGCTGGAGATGCGGCTTAACAGTTATTGTCTTTTTTTTTTTTATGTGATGAAGTAGAAGACGAGCAAGACGCTCTCCTTATGTTAAGAGATAACGGCTGCCCATAATCAGTACAGTGTTACCTAGGATTTCACAATTATGTGAAATTCTAGGAGCACTGCACCAACGCTTCTTACTCAAGAGTCATGAGATGTTAAGACTCTTTAGCCCAGTAATTTCACTAGCTACAGTGCCCTCCTACCGGAGCACAGTGATGGTTGCACATCACTGCTCAGGCGGTAGAATAACTGGCACTGTTGGGGTACCCACCTAGACGACCTCCTGCAAAGGAAGTCTACCCCCGGTCATTTCTATTTATATTGTTTTTCTAAGGTTTTCACATAGAATATCACGAAAGCGGGGTTTTTTGTCTATGAATAAACTTACAGCATCGTAAGTGGGTGAGCTAGCCAATGCGTTGTCCAGCGACTTGTCGGGTACGATGATCATTTGTCTCGAGCACAGCACTGGCAGGTCACCGTCTAGACCGGCTAGAATTACTGTTACCTGGAATAATGCAAATTATAATAACACATTTATTTCATACTAGCTGACCCGGCGAACTTCGTTCCGCCTTAGAATAATAAAATTACCCAATTTTTGTTTTTATATAAATTAATTTAATTATGTGGGGTAGGGGGGGATACAAACTGCAAGGCGATGGTTTATTTACGTGATAGCACAAAATCTCTTCTTTCCAAGTTTTCACCAACAATCAGGATAGCAACTTCATCTATTTGTTGGAGCGTTAAAAGTGCGTTCCATATGGTCGTTTATCAGCTCTTATCACAATTTTGTAGTCATCATTTGGCATGCGCTCCAAAGCGCGTGAACAATCGTATCAACGCATGATGTTCATGAAGTAGTTGCTGCAGATCGTGAAGAATTTCTCTTTTCATTGCTGCATTGATTTCCTGACGTCGATCAGGTTGTTCCACCATGTCACAGATAAAAGAATACTAGTACAGATACCTCATCTCATACATTGAAATCGGACCGCCCTAACTCGGGCTATTCTGCGGGCTATTTAGTTTGACCTCTGTTGTCGCTAGATGGCGCTACGACTTGCCATCTATCGAGGTGCCATCTATCGCGTGCCTATAGATTTACTAAACCCTTAATAGTAGGGAGCCAACAGATGGCGCTAAATTCATCGATTACAGTAGAGTAGGTAGCTGAGCAAGGATTAAGGAAATAAAGAGTAGGTAAACGCTATTTTGTTTCGATATAAAATATTGTTATCTGCGCGTATCTCCCGCCGTTAGAACCATAAGGTTAATTGATTAGGATGTATGATTTATTATCAACTATTGATATCGAACCTTATGGATAGGTATCAAAAACAAGTGAAATTTTAAAAATACTTTTTAAAAACAATCTTTAATTATCATTACCATCATATAGTACTTACTCAACAAGACAAATCAAATGAGCCCAAACTCGATGGGGTTGCGTTGTTTAATGACAGAGTTCCTATAGCCACCTTCCAGCTCCATCATCAGATCAGCTCCATGTTATAATAATATTGCATTGTCATCCGATTTACACACGCATGCAAATTTTCAGCTCAATTGGAAACCGGGAAGTGGGTCAAATCAAACTTGCAAGATTTGATTACAGACAGACAGACAACAGACAGGTGAAAGTAATATAAAGCTTGTAATAAGGTCGGATGTTAAATAAATCTTAGATATTATAAACGTGAAAATTTGAAAAAATGTAGGTATGAATATCTGCTTGTGCGTTTGTTATGCTTTTCACTCCTAAACGTGTGGACTGATTAAGTTGAAATTTGGTATAGACCCTAGTAGTATTCTTTTATCTATGACCCTGGAATAACACGTTCGCATAGACCGATGGGTAGATATAACCGCTGAGCACAGCTAGTTATTTATAAAACAGACAACCGACCTGTACATAGGCACCTACTTAGGTAGGTATCTATAAATAGACATGTCGATCTTAATGCCTTGTTTCACAATAACCCTAAGAATCTACTAAAACAAATTTACATAATATTAGAAAATACTACCTACCTAGCAAATATAAGGCATGTAGGTACATATTATTAGGTCTATCGTTGATGGGAAGGTGAGGTAAAAGAAAGGAAAATTAAAAGAAATAAAACACAATAGTCGAGCTAAAAATTAAATATATATTTAAACAATTTAAGATAAAAACAACATTGAAATAATACCATTTTTTTATTTTTAGTACAAGTACCAGCATCAGCAAGTTGGTACCTGTGCCTGTGTGTGGGTACTGTTTAGAAAGTTGGTACCTGTTTTTGGTATTTTCTCAACGACTCAAACTAGATTCTGTAACACTGTGACTGGTTAAGAAAATAAATCGCATCGAGAATCGAGTCACACTGTTGTCGCAGTGTGACTCGATACTATTTTTAATTCCCGTTTAATAACTCGGAGTTCGAAGAATGTTACTCGAAGAAAGTTAAGTAGCACGGTTTGTACCCTTGCTGCCCATAAGCGGATCCAGGGGGCGGGGGCAGGGCCGGTCAGTGTCGTCGTCCCCCCTCCATGGATAGTAGAAAATTTAAAATGTTTACCACTGAGTTCGACTGGGGTGTAAAAAAAAAATTACCAACCCTGAAAAAGTCCTGGATCCTGCCTGCTGTAATCGACTTATCAAACAAGCAGCTGATTGATTATATTAATCTTGATCACTATTTAAAAAATCAGGTTGATTATACTGTTAAAAAACAATTTATTTGTTTTGTAAGATTTTCAACTTCGATGCAGATTGTAATGATTTTTTACGTGATTTACAATAATCATGAATTTTAACGTGTAATAATTTCTTAATCAAGTAATCAAAGTGATCCAGATCGTGATAATCGCCTGAGAAGTTTATTTCACCTTTTATCCCTAGCATAAAATCCGCCACTAAATTACTTTTATACAATTCGTTAATATTTGCATTGAAAAAATCCAACACCTTATTTACTAATTGAAATAAGTAATCACTAGGAGATTTGAGTGTTGGTGTTAAAATGTTTGAATATGTTTTGTTAATCAACAATAATTGTTTTTTATCTGTTAAATCAACCTGATTTTTTAATAAAATTTTCTTGCACTCTGAACAATCATATTTTTCAATACACGATTTACCCAACCACCCAGCAAAATACACTACCGAACATGTTTCCAATGTAACTGTTCCTTCGGAAGAATCGGCTAATCCTTCTGTGATTACAGTTAAATTAGAACTCGAACTTGCAAGCTCCAAGTTTGAGTTGGGTTTCCAAATTGGAGTGGTGATACCACCAACATCGTCCTTTTCATTTTGTTTTATTATAGACGATGATGTTGATGGTTTTGGTTCTGAAATGTCTGTATCGTCATGAGATAGTACAAACATTTCCTGATCTGATTCGCAATTAGTTTTGTCAAATTTCATTAAATTATTCAATAAACTTGATCGAAACATTCCTCTTAATGATTTTGAAGTTGGATTTTTATTACATCCTCCTTTGATTCGATAAATACCAAATAAATTTTCAATCACATCTTGATTCAATCGATAAGTGATTATAAATTTAACGCCAGTGCCTGCTGTAAATTCTTCAGCGGAGAGTTGAAGTACAGCATTAATTGTTTGAATCATACCATCAAAGCAGGGCGGACGGGTTATTCGTTTCTGATCATTTTTATATGTTATTTTATTTAATTTTGTAAAAATTTCCTTGCTTTTGATTAAAGTTTTATTTACAGCAGAATTTTTATTGTTTGTGATTGCACATCTATGGGGATTTTTATCAAATTTATTTTTTGAATTCAGGCAATCAAATAAATCATTGCACAATTGAACGAAATCAGCAGTGTTTTTTGCAGTACTGCTCTTCAACTCTCCACTATCGATAGCAGTTTTTATGGCCCCAGCCACTGAATTACTTAAAACTTGTGTTGCAAATTTGACTTTCATTTTTTGAAAATTATTTGGATTGATGTGCACTGGCGTCAATTTTTTTAATGATTTACTTTTATTATTTGTATCTAGATTATATACATTGATTATATCATTGAATGAAATCTGATTACCATCTAATTCAAAATCACCATGCATTAAATTATTTCTAACGTTTTTAATCAAATGGGGAGCATCAAATATTGCATAAATTTTATGCTCTTTTATAAAATAGAAAGGAGAATCAACACTCGCTCCCAAATTTTTTATCATTTTCACATTTGTAGTGGCTTGATCACATACTGTTACTTTTGGCAACAAGCCACTTTCAAATAATTTATTAATCACTGATTTAACAATTGTACTCAATTTATCAGAATCAACAGTTTTTGACGATAAAAAATATGCCACGGGGATTTTCCAATTATCATAAATCCCCCTGGCAATAAATACTAATGCATATTTCGATTCCTTAAGGCTACGATCACCATCACCAAAATCTTCAAATCCCTCTATTAAATCATATTTATTAGTATATTCTAAATCAACCATGATGCTCATTTCATCGAAACACACAGCACATGCCCTCTCTTTGATTGTTTTATGAGCAAATTTATTTTTAATGTTTTCAAATACTTCATTATTGATTCCCGGCAGACAATTTGTTTCTTGAAGCCATCGTTGGATCGTAGATGGAGCAGCTAATACTATACCTGATTGAATCATAAATTTATATGCAGCTGGTGATTTATAATATAATGACATGCAAAATTTCTTCTCTTCGTTAGTCCAGCGTTTTTTTGATTTTCTAAATTGCATTGTTGTTAATAATTTACTTGATTCACTCCTAAAGTTGTGTTTTGATAAATCGATTACATTTTTATTGGCACCTTTATTCTTCGTTATTTCAGATTTTAATTTCTTATTTGTATGCACTAATAAAGTTTTCAACTTTTTACACTTTGGCGTGTCTTCATCTTCTTTGATTTGAATTTTTCTCTTCTTCGGAGTGCTCCAGGTAATTTTTGATTCGGTGGCTTCAGCTTCATTAATATCTTCACAGAGCCGTCTCTTATTTTTATAAACTTTTTTAGGTGTCAGCACTTTCAAGTTTGGTGAACCTAAAATAAATTATACCATTATGTTTGTATAAACTACATAATATAATAAATTTGAGTCAAAAGTCAGTACTAGCCCAACCGGGGTAAAAAATTTTTGCTTAAAATCTGTGCCTCCTATGATGAGTGATACAACTCGAGTTGTACCCTTTTTGAGATTTTTACTTACAAATTATTAGATATACAATATAATGATTTTTGTCTAATTCACGTTCGTCTATCTTTTATAGTTTGCCACAATTACCACTAATTTTGCAAAAAAGACGTGAATATATATCAAGTTGTATCAGCGTTTCTACTCACTCAATAAACCAGTTTTTTGTTAGTGGTGCAATTGTGATTATAATCATTTTTAACCCCCGACGCAAAAACGACGGGGTGTTATAACTTTAACTACGACAATAAAAACGGCACAACTCACGTCTAATACTGCCGAGAATATCTCGACCACGGTTCGACCGTCCGTTCGTCGGTATTCTCGGCAGTATTAGACGTGAGTTGTGCCGTTTTTATTGTCGTAGTTATGGAGAACACTCGCGATGATAGACTCGTTTAAAAAGTTTGACGTGTCTGTTTGTGTGTGTGTGTGTGTGTGTCTGTCTGTGGCATCGTAGCTCCCAAACGGATGAACGGATTTTAATTTTTTTTTGTTCGAAAGTAGAGTTAGTCGAGAGTGTTCTTAGCCATGTTTGGTGGAAATCGATCCAAGATGGCCGTTGGGATTGTGTTGAGGAACATTGAACAGTTTTAATGTCAGAAATATATTTTTTAAGGTGGGACAAAGAGAGTAGTTTGTATGGAAAATTTAGAACCGCTGATCCTATTGAGTTAAAATTTGGCACAGAGGTAGATTGTGTAGTGAAAAACGAATGTATGCAAATCTGTAACCGCTGAACCGATTGAGCTGAAATTTTGTAAAACGATTACTGGGATTGTGATTAGAAACATCGAATAGTTATTTGTCAGAAATTTACTTTTAAAGGGGGGTAAAGGGGGCGTTGAAGTTTGTATGGAAAATTTAGAACCGCTGACCCTATTGAGCTGAAATTTAGTACAGAGGTAGATTGAGTCCTAAAAAATTGTATGGTATACTTTTTATCCCAAAAAACAACCTCTAAGGCGGGATAAAGAAGGTAAAAGTTTCAATAGGAAATCAGTAACCGGCCATCTTTTTAAACTGAAATTTAGACAGCGTGTTTTTTTTATTTAACGTAGACGACAGATATAAAGGGATTTTGCGAAATTCCCACCGGAACGGGAATTATTCCCAAAAAACGTTTGTATGCAAATACGTAACCGCTGAACCGATTGAGCTGAAATTTTGTAAAACGATTGTTTGGATTGTATTTAGAAACATTGAATAATTTTTATGTCATCTGGCGGACAACTCCATATAAAGAATACTAACCGCGCGAGGCGAGGCGGTGCCGAGTAGGTACCGGGTGAGTCTGGTGAGCGATAACCCTTAATGTCATTGTCGCATACTCAAAATACGTCTACATAGGCGGATCCAGGATTTGGTCCTGGGGGGTCCCAAGGTGCAGGCGGGCAAAAATATTAGAAATTTTTACTACGAAAAGTGTGTGCCGAGAAAAAAAAATCTTGATCATGCAAATTTCGTAAGTCTACAATGTTTCTGGGGGGGGGGGGGCTTGGCCATCTGCCCCCCCCCCCCTTAAATCCGCCTATGTACGTCTATATAAAATTTTAAGCTCAAAAGGGTTAGTGGTTACTGATTTCCCATACCTCTGACCCCCTTTTCCCCTTAAAGACAGATTTCTAGAATAAATGAAAATGTTTATTTAACATAATTTTGCACATACAACATAGTGTTTACTGTGTTCTCACACTAGACGTGGGTCTGTGTCGTAAGGAACAAAACAAGAGGTTTACATTTTAATTATAGTTTAGTGCTTGGTTGGCTATACAATTTCTGAATTACAATGAAAAATAATATTCAAACTATATATTACAGAAAAAAAACGCAAAGTAGGAATTTTATGCATAGAATAGTACATATTTCAATAAAAACTATTTCATATCCTTATCCAATACTCAAGCTGTTTCTACACCAAATTTCTTGGATATCAGTGCAACGGTTACTGATGACAGGGGTCAGAGTTTTTTCCCTTTCAAAGACTTATTTAGGGAATAAAAACTATTGCATGCCTTTTTGAATACTCAACCCACCTTAATATCAAGAGAGAAGTGGGATAGGAGCAACGCTTACTGATTTCCAATATTAACTCTAACCCCCATTTTCCTCCTTGAGGGCTAATTTCTGGTATACAAACTATTTGATGACCTTTTTTGACATTCAAGCTACTTCTATACCAAATTTTAGGTTAATAATGTCAGCGATTTTTAATTTCCCAAACAAAGTTTGACGCCCCTTTTCTCCCCCTTTAATGTTAATTTTTGACACAAAAACTATTTACTGTTCCTTATCTGTTATCGATATCACCTACTTTTTCCACCTTTGAAGTTCATTATGGGGATATAAACTACTCCATGTCCTTTTTTAAGCGTCAAGATACCTTTATACCAAATTTTAGCTCAATAGAATCAGCAGTTCCAAATTTCCCTTACAAACTTCAACCTCCCCTTTTTCTCCCTTAAAATTAATTTTCTGAGATAAAAGCTATTTAAAATTCCTAAACATAGGTCGAAAAACCATTTTACAAAATTTCAGCGAAATCGGATCGGCGGTTACGGATTTGTATACAAACTCTTTTTGGGAATAATTCCCGTTCCCGTGGAAATTTTCAAAAATTTTGCTTCAAACAGCTTTGCTATGTTGATACAACAATTGCCATAAAATCGTAACTAATAATATAAGAATACATAACACACAAACATACGCACTCGTACTCGCACGCGCACGAACGAACACACGCACGCACGCACGCACGCACGCACGCACGCACGCACGCACGCACGCACGCACGCACGCACGCACGCACACACACACACACACACACACACACACACACACACACACACACACACACACTTGTATATACAATTCCTCAATAACGATGAACATCTTAGATCGAGCAACGGGATATACAGAAAACCAGCGCTGCGCAGGATCTCCTTGCGTAGCACAACGCTGAGCAAATCCCGATTGCCATTCCATTATATTATAAAACATAAATTATATAGTTTCCTATATATAAAGTTTAGTCATATTATATGTATTAAGTACTTAAATCTTTGTAAAAATGGCAATAAATACTTTTTTTTATGGATAAAGATGCAGATACTCACTGGTTTTTCATAAATTACTTAATGTAATAATTTTCAGAAAAACTAAAGCAGCAAACATAGTTTGCCAAAGAGAACTTTTGATATCTTGTTTTTGTTCTCCTGAAAAAGGATTATTTTCGACTTATGTCACTCATCACAGGAGCCACAGAATTATAATTACATATAATAAAAAAAATAATAATATTAATAATTTATTTTAATTATCATGTTATTGGCTCATTCCAAGGGCTGTTGGCATTAATTTGTAGAAAATATGGTTTGTTCTCAACCAGTCAACCAAATCCTGTGACGGGTTGAGAAAAAAATGTCAAACGGTTACTCGATAAGAATTTTCATTCTCATCTAGTAACACTGAGATTAGGTAGAGTCTAAGTTTTTATATTGTTTTAGTTCTTAGGTTCTTTTTTGTATTTTTCTTGTGTTCCAATAAAGTGTTATCTATCTATTTTGTTTGGATAAATAAATCTCAACGAGTAATAGTAAGTTTCGATGCGAAAGTTTATTCTCAGCTAGTAACACTGGCTTTAAAAAAAGTCACTTTGGAGCTTTTGATTTTATATGGCATTATTATTTGTAAGTACCAGTTACTTACAAACAATAATGCCATATAATAGATAGGGTTTTTAAAGTTTTTTTTTTCAAAATTGTGGTATAATTTAACAATAGGAGATGGCGATAAGTTGACCAATGAATTTAGGTGCAGGGCATAGCCAGATTTTAGTTTGGGGGAGGAAGGTTCAAGAGGAGCTCGCTGCCTTGGGGGTCAACTCCCTCCCCTGGCTACTATGGTAATGGTGCAGAGGCAATGTTCACAACCAAATTCTAACTGAAAAATCACTAGCTGAGAATAAATATTTGCATTGAATCACTCTTGACTTGTTGAGATTTATTTTTCGGAACAAGTAACACTATCTAAACTCCGTGTGACTAGATTACAATGAAAATTCTTATTGAGTCACACTTTTACAAAGGTGTGACTCGATGCAATTTTGTTTTCTTAACCAGTTACAGTTACAGGATTTAGTTTGGTTATTAAAATAATTATGTATGAAAGAGTTACTATCAAAGTAAACAAATGCTTACCTAGTACAGTAGTGGATGAATGATCCAGAACCTCAGGAGCCTGATAGGGATTTGGTATTGCTGTTCTTCTTAGTCTTTTTCTGTGTCCGGTCTCATTGCGCACATATTTTTTGTCAAAATGGTCAATACATATATATCTTGACCGCAGAGATTCAGGAGGCAGATGAGTGATGGCCATATTACCTACATTAAAAAAATATGTTAGTATGTATGTGTAATAAACATAATAATATATTATTAACATACTAAATGCAAATTATTTTTGTGTGTGTTTGTTAGGAAACATTTGTTGCTGCACACATAATTTCTCATAGTTTAGTAACACTTTTCATCCTGAAATAGCAGACGAAGTGACAGGGTACCACACCTAGTTATTGTGTATCCTCTTATCTGTTGTAGGCACTGATAAAAAGTATAATAAATGCTAGTATAAAAGTAAGTACTTGCTTACCACAATTCTTCAGCCATTCCTCCAAGCGATTTGCATTATTCCAAGGAAATCGAAACATTGACTTCAACTCTGAGGTGTTATTACACATAAAAAAGGAACACCGGTGCGAAGGCATGTTTTGTGTCGTAAAAACTTGTCCTGTTTACTAGCCGAGTCGTCGTATGTGCAGATAGGGTCAGGGTCCAGGTCGGAAAGCCAAATATTATTCAAATTAATAGCAGAGTCAGAATCCGTTCACGTGCCAAAAGTCAATCGAGAAAAGAAGCGTTATCAAAATCCAATTTAAATCCAGGTCACTTATTTGCGATAGTATTCAAAAATCCTCAATTTGTTTATTTAACTCTAACCGAATATATTGACTATTGACGTGTGACACTCCACAGATTAAATAATTCTTAGACTGGTGATAATTATTTAAAACGAAAATAAATTTATAATAATAATATGGAAATCAAGGAAAATAATGTTAAATAATTTTTTTAAGTATCTTTGAAGCATGTCATAACAATTTCATATTAATTTACTTAATTTATTATAATAGGTTCGTGCAAAAAAACACAAGATATTAGAAACAGCGCCACCTACATTACGAGGCAACTATTTTGAACTAAGTGAACAGTATTTGTGTGCCAGTCTCAACGTAGTACAAAAGAATTTCCGCCAGGGGAACGCCAATAATTATTGAATTTTGTTAAATTATCGAAATTTAAACTTAAAATAAATTGTTTTCATTTATCTATGCTAAGGGGATTTTTTTTAAGTAGTAAAATCATTCTATATTAGTCTGCTCTGAATTTTTCACAATCGTTATTAATAAATCGATATAAGTAACGCCATCTAGCGAAATTATTTTGAACTAATCTGCATTTCTTCCTTTCGGGTCCCCATGACCATGTTGCCCATAGGGTATATTTGTAGAAATCTATGCTGTGCATCTTCGACAGGTTGCAATGATCCAATTCTATGGTGAATCTGTCCTTGTATCTAAAAAAAATAAAAATCCTTTATTTTCGCCTAAGTAATCTTTGCTCAATAAACAATTTCTTTCTTTCTTAATTTTTTTAAAACTTTTTTTAAAGTTTGTATATATACGTAACAATAAATGCCTTGAATGTCGGATTAAACCCTCTTTCTTCTATAATGTCTGCCCCAAATGATATCATTTGGAAACAACTATTACATTTTTGAGTTTTTGCTAGAAAATGTCGTGATTCCCATTCGGGTGTTTCGCCACGAAGCAATAAATGTAATGGCTCAGCCTGAGCCGCTCAGGTGGTGGAGTCAATAATGGCAATTTTACTTTCCCACTAAGGCAGCATAATCCTTGCGTTTCTCCGGAAAACTTCAATGCGTCACAATACTCGCAATGTCCATTGGCCCAATTTGAACGCTAGTATGCAGGCAGTAATCAGTGGTGTAATCGTATCGAAACGCTGCTCGGTTCAAATCAGGACTTGATACATTTATTCTTCTTGTGCGTCTTACATTATCTAACCGTTCAACTCTGAGATTTGCTCGATGATTTCGCATTGCCAAGCGTGCCGTTTCACGCTGACTCTCTTTGCTCTTGTGATTGATAAGTACGCAGCCGAGACATACTAACGCGGCTTTCTTCACGTGCAATTTCTTGTTCTTCATCTGTCCTTTCATTCGCAATGTTCCGAATCCTAGTCGCATTTCGGCTTTGTCGGTAAAGATTCGATTGTCTTGGTTGCGGCATTGTTAATCAAATTTTCTTAACTATCTGCAAATATTATATTTTCCAACCAAAACAAATCAAACGTTAAACTTCAAAATTTATAATTGTCTTTATGACGTTTTGTTATACTTCCGCAAGTAGTTTATAATACAAATAAATTTATCAAACCATAACTTCAAAAAATGAGCCGAACATCTCCTACATGTTTCTGGTGTCCTGGTACTTCGTAAAAGTTTCAATACTACCCACCTATTTTCATCCAAATCTGTTCGGCCGTTCTCGAGTTGTAAATAGTCTTACTAACACGACTTTATATATATATATACATAGATTTCTCGGGTACCGCTTGGAGCACTTGCCGTCGATCATATAGGGTGAGTTGTTGTTGACAACTCCGCATGGTCCATGTATCATGTGTTTAGTTACTATTGTATGCAATTTTGTGTCAACCATTTTATCAGTAATTTCGGCTGAAATAATGGAATCAATTTCTTCTTGCCTTATTTTGTCAACCAACCAGACTGTGAGCATGTGGCAAACCACGCTTTTGCCACTCAACAGAGTACATCCAACAATGTACTTGGCCATACACACGATGCTTTGTAATGAAATTCATTAAAGATTTTTCATCCCCCCACCTCGGAGTGTATTTTTGCGCTTCGATATCTGACTGGAAAAGTCCATTTTATCCTCTAGAGGGTAAAGTAAATTTGAATTTAGAAGATCGTGTGGACCGAGTTTGTGAGTGAAAAACATCATTAAACCTATTTACTTCCACCTCTATGGTACAGAATTAAGCATACAATTTTTAAAAACTCAGACGTGGAACCTCCTTGGTATACTTTTTTTTTATTTGCGGCAGTATTTGCATAACGTATGCCTGTCATAATTTCATAAGGTTGGCACCCGTCAAACATGTCAACCCATTAATTATTTTTATATTTTGATAAATACACGATGTTATGAGCAAAGTTGATATTATGTTGTCGATTCAAAAGTCTTGTTTTAATGCGTTCTTCAATTCGAGTGGAACTTAGAGTACAAATATCGTCACAATGTTTGACAGAAGTAAGTGGTCAACTTTTATATGGGAAAATGGAATTGTCGTTTTACTCCATCTTACTCGCAATTTTTCCTTATTTGCTCACCGTTTAGACCTACCCTGGACTACGACAAACATTTCAAAACCAAAATCAGCTCGATCGGCACAGCCGTTCTCGAGTTTTAATCAGACTAACGAACAACAATTCATTTTTATTTATATAGATTATAAATACGACACGGCTGTACTCACGTTGACTATTTGTTGAGATACGTCTCAACCACGGTTTCGGACAATTACGATGTCCTTCATCAGGAGTTCACGCCTGGCACCAGTGGTGGCAAACATTAAACATCTTTATGGAGTACTTCGAGAGCCTGGTGCTCACGGATGCACCGTTGAGACCACGGTATTGGTGGCGGTACGTAGATGACGTCTTTGCCATAATATCGAGGGATGCCTTGGATGGGTTTGCGTCTTTCCTGAATACTGTGCACGAGAGGATACAATTTACAGTTGAAGAGGAACAGGATGGCCGGATACCTTTCTTGGACGTGCTGGTGATTCGAAAATCAGACGGGACACTAGCTCATACCGTGTATCGAAAGCCTACCCATACCGATAGATATCTGCGGGCGGACTCACATCACCATGTGTCTCACTTGGCTTCGGCGCCGAGATCCCTGATTGGTCGGGCTCTTAACCTGTGTGACCCGGAATATGTCCAGGAAGAGCTTAATCACGTCAGGTGCGCGCTGGAGAGCAACGGGTACAACTGGAAGCTGTGCCGACGCTGGGCTAACCCTGATAGGACGAGGCGACGGGAAGTGCCAGGACGTGCACCAGTATATTTGCCCTTTGTCGGGGGGGTGACTGACAAGATCGGTCGCCTGTTCGACCGCAAATATGGTATCCGAACTAGGTTTAGACCGCCCGGGAAACTCCGTCAGCTGCTGCGGTCGCCGAAAGACAGAGAGCCGCTAGGTGGGCCGGGTGCGTACAAGATCCCCTGTGATTGTGGTCTGTCTTATATTGGTGAAACCCAGCGGAATATCTCCACCAGAGTCTCAGAGCATATCAAGTCGGTGAAAAACTTGGAAACCGTTCGATCGGCGGTGGCGGAACATGCTCACATCACTGATTCGAGGCACTTTCTGCGGTTCGATAAGGTCTCAGTGCTGGCGCGAGAAAAATTTTTCGTGCCGCGGAAATATAAAGAGGCTATCGAGATAAACCGCAACCCTAATTTTAATCGTGATCGTGGCTGGGGCATACCTTCTGCCTGGGTGCCGGTCCTCGGTAACAATGGTGGTCGTGCGGTGACATCAATTCGAGAAAATGACACAATGAGCGCGGTGTGTCTACAGCCTAGTGGAGCGCTGGACACCGGTAGTAACAATAACAGTGATAGTGAAGGTGGCAGTGACTCAGGCGTGTTGGTTCCCCCCCCGCTCTCACAGCGCGCGGCGCGCGCGGAGGCGCGGGCGCGTGCCAGTCAGCGTCGGTTACTGCAGGCGTGAACTCCTGATGAAGGACATCGTAATTGTCCGAAACCGTGGTTGAGACGTATCTCAACAAATAGACAACGTGAGTACAGCCGTGTCGTATTTATAATATGGATAACACTCACGTTAGTTTCCAAAATCACATTTATTTCAGGCAATAGAACAACAAATACAATGTACCAGAGGCCCAAGTTGTGTCCAACAAATGACATTTTGAAATGAGTAACAGCCCTGATGGGGTATGTTGGACCTTTTTTAATAGTATCACCCGCCCCACCAAAACGCGATCAGTGGGGCACGTGAGATGCAAATTTTTTTGACAGTCTCGCATGCCCCACCATGTGGGCGGCCGGTAGGGCAGGCGGGAACTACTTCGGATTTTGATGCAGTTTTAATAGATAGAGTGATTAAAGCAGGTTTATATGTATAATACATGCATAATATAGTAGGAAAAACACTGCTGATTTTAGATGTTTACTAGCTGACCCGGCGAACTTCGTTCCGCCTTAGAATAATAAAATTACCCAATTTTTGTTTTTATATAAATTAATTTAATTATGTGGGGTAGGGGGGGATACAAACTGCAAGGCGATGGTTTATTTACGTGATAGCACAAAATCTCTTCTTTCCAAGTTTTCACCAACAATCAGGATAGCAACTTCATCTATTTGTTGGAGCGTTAAAAGTGCGTTCCATATGGTCGTTTATCAGCTCTTATCACAATTTTGTAGTCATCATTTGGCATGCGCTCCAAAGCGCGTGAACAATCGTATCAACGCATGATGTTCATGAAGTAGTTGCTGCAGATCGTGAAGAATTTCTCTTTTCATTGCTGCATTGATTTCCTGACGTCGATCAGGTTGTTCCACCATGTTGCCCATAGGGTATATTTGTAGAAATCTATGCTGTGCATCTTCGACAGGTTGCAATGATCCAATTCTATGGTGAATCTGTCCTTGTATCTAAAAAAAATAAAAATCCTTTATTTTCGCCTAAGTAATCTTTGCTCAATAAACAATTTCTTTCTTTCTTAATTTTTTTAAAACTTTTTTTAAAGTTTGTATATATACGTAACAATAAATGCCTTGAATGTCGGATTAAACCCTCTTTCTTCTATAATGTCTGCCCCAAATGATATCATTTGGAAACAACTATTACATTTTTGAGTTTTTGCTAGAAAATGTCGTGATTCCCATTCGGGTGTTTCGCCACGAAGCAATAAATGTAATGGCTCAGCCTGAGCCGCTCAGGTGGTGGAGTCAATAATGGCAATTTTACTTTCCCACTAAGGCAGCATAATCCTTGCGTTTCTCCGGAAAACTTCAATGCGTCACAATACTCGCAATGTCCATTGGCCCAATTTGAACGCTAGTATGCAGGCAGTAATCAGTGGTGTAATCGTATCGAAACGCTGCTCGGTTCAAATCAGGACTTGATACATTTATTCTTCTTGTGCGTCTTACATTATCTAACCGTTCAACTCTGAGATTTGCTCGATGATTTCGCATTGCCAAGCGTGCCGTTTCACGCTGACTCTCTTTGCTCTTGTGATTGATAAGTACGCAGCCGAGACATACTAACGCGGCTTTCTTCACGTGCAATTTCTTGTTCTTCATCTGTCCTTTCATTCGCAATGTTCCGAATCCTAGTCGCATTTCGGCTTTGTCGGTAAAGATTCGATTGTCTTGGTTGCGGCATTGTTAATCAAATTTTCTTAACTATCTGCAAATATTATATTTTCCAACCAAAACAAATCAAACGTTAAACTTCAAAATTTATAATTGTCTTTATGACGTTTTGTTATACTTCCGCAAGTAGTTTATAATACAAATAAATTTATCAAACCATAACTTCAAAAAATGAGCCGAACATCTCCTACATGTTTCTGGTGTCCTGGTACTTCGTAAAAGTTTCAATACTACCCACCTATTTTCATCCAAATCTGTTCGGCCGTTCTCGAGTTGTAAATAGTCTTACTAACACGACTTTATATATATATATACATAGATTTCTCGGGTACCGCTTGGAGCACTTGCCGTCGATCATATAGGGTGAGTTGTTGTTGACAACTCCGCATGGTCCATGTATCATGTGTTTAGTTACTATTGTATGCAATTTTGTGTCAACCATTTTATCAGTAATTTCGGCTGAAATAATGGAATCAATTTCTTCTTGCCTTATTTTGTCAACCAACCAGACTGTGAGCATGTGGCAAACCACGCTTTTGCCACTCAACAGAGTCCATCAACAGAGTACATCCAACAATGTACTTGGCCATACACACGATGCTTTGTAATGAAATTCATTAAAGATTTTTCATCCCCCCACCTCGGAGTGTATTTTTGCGCTTCGATATCTGACTGGAAAAGTCCATTTTATCCTCTAGAGGGTAAAGTAAATTTGAATTTAGAAGATCGTGTGGACCGAGTTTGTGAGTGAAAAACATCATTAAACCTATTTACTTCCACCTCTATGGTACAGAATTAAGCATACAATTTTTAAAAACTCAGACGTGGAACCTCCTTGGTATACTTTTTTTTTATTTGCGGCAGTATTTGCATAACGTATGCCTGTCATAATTTCATAAGGTTGGCACCCGTCAAACATGTCAACCCATTAATTATTTTTATATTTTGATAAATACACGATGTTATGAGCAAAGTTGATATTATGTTGTCGATTCAAAAGTCTTGTTTTAATGCGTTCTTCAATTCGAGTGGAACTTAGAGTACAAATATCGTCACAATGTTTGACAGAAGTAAGTGGTCAACTTTTATATGGGAAAATGGAATTGTCGTTTTACTCCATCTTACTCGCAATTTTTCCTTATTTGCTCACCGTTTAGACCTACCCTGGACTACGACAAACATTTCAAAACCAAAATCAGCTCGATCGGCACAGCCGTTCTCGAGTTTTAATCAGACTAACGAACAACAATTCATTTTTATTTATATAGATAATGTGATGTCGTAAATAACACATTTTGTTGAAAAAAATTAACCATGTATCTCCGAATTCACTGGGGTATTACTGTATTGTATATATAACAAACATTGTAACTTACTCCACTGCGTCGGAGCATATCAACAGTGATGACCGTCTCCATCTCCTCAGCTCCCTGCGCCAAGATCACCAGAGCTGTTGCCATTTTGCACGGGTACGGCCTGAAATACAAATATTTTTATATGTAACTAGCTGCACCCAATGTTTTACCCGCTGTACTGTAGCCTATGTGTTATTCCAGGGTCTACTCTATCTCTATACCAAATTTCGGTCAGAGGATACCAAAGGGGGCACTGAGGGATTTTTTTTTTTTTTTTTTATAAAATCATGGAATTTATAATAGTTTCTAAACACTGAAATTATTTAGGAAAAAAAAAAAAATCATGTACAAAAAATTTTTTTTTTGTTTTTTTCGTCATCATCATTGGATCGCGGCATAATAAGCTGTCTACAGATAAAAATCATTCAGCTATCAAAATCAACTCGTATCTGGCGCTTCGCCGGCCGCTTCGCTCGTCGTCGTACCTATATTATAATGTGACTGAACTTGACCCAAAAGAATTTCGATGTCAATAGAACACCACTGACATCGAAAAATAAACAAAGTCTTTTTTCCCTGTAAAAATCGTGAATATTTTCGTGGAAAATCATTTTCATGAAAAATGGTCTATGGCAACCTTGGTCCTGAGCCGCCCCTCTACCCATTTCCAACATAAAAAAAGGGTGTCAATAGAACACCACTGACATCGAAAAATAATCAAAGTCTTTTGTCCTTTATAATCGCGCCCCCTTACCTACTCAAGCACCGAAAAAAAAAATGAAGGACTAACCGGAGGTCAAAATGGTCTATGGCAACCTTGATCCTGAGCCGCCCCTCTACCCATTTCCAACACAAAAAAGGGGTGTCAATAGAACACCACTGACATCGAAAAATAAACTGTCTTTTTCCTCAGTGCCCCCTTTCGTACACTCCAACCCATGAGCATGACAACATCCAAAAAAAATCTCGGCCGTTTTGACTTCTTGTTTGCTCCAACAATATTTTTTACAAGCTTTTATTACAAGCTTTATATTACTTTCACCTGTCTGTTGTCTGTCTGTCTGTCTGTCAGTCTGTCTGTAATCAAATCTTGCAAGTTTAATTTGACCCACTTCCCGGTTTCCAATTGAGCTGAAAATTTGCATGCGTGTGTAAATCGGATGACAATGCAATATTTTTATGACATCGAGCTGATCTGATGATGGAGCTGGAAGGTGGCCAAAGGAACTCTGTCATAAAACAACGCAACCCCATCGAGTTTGGGCTCATTTGATTCGTCTTGACGAGTACTTTATGATGCAAGATGATAACAATAATTAAAGCTTGTTTTTAAAAAGTATTTTTTAAATTTCACTTGTTTACTTTCACTTGTCTGTTGTCTGTCTGTCTGTCTGTCTGTCTGTCTGTCTGTCTGTCTGTCTGTAATCAAATCTTGTAAGTTAAATTTGACCCACTTCCCGGTTTCCGATTGAGCTGATATTTTGCATGCATGTATAAATCGGATGACAATGCAATATTATTATGACATGGAGCTGATCTGATGATGGAGCTGGAAGATAGCCATAGGAACGACACAATACAAGTGGCGGCCCCTGACGGCCACGCGGAGCACGACTTTGCCATTTGCTTGGGTTCGGGAATTGAGTGGTGATATGATAAATTCGCTACTCACTGCTAGATGGCGCTGTTTTAAGTTGTGGTGTGTTTACGTTTATCACAGATCATAAAGCTAGAGATGGAAGCTAAAATGAGGTAACAGTCGCCAAGTCATATGCCTGAATCAACATAAGCTCGTAGCTCCGCCTCTTTTTCGTGTTCATTCCACGGCCGACATTGACAGCGTGACATTCACATACTTAATGAAAAATAATTAATAAAAATGCCGTATTGTTCAATAAAAAGGCGCAGAAAGACTAGCGCTACATTCAGTTACGCAAAAGACGAAATCTTATTACACAGGCAAGTTATTATTCCGATAATAATCATTGAAAAATGTTTAACATAAAATGCAATATAAAAATGGCCAAGTTTCTTTTCATCTCATTCTTTCTTGGTAAATTTGTATAACATTATCTCGTTCTCTCTTACGCCCGGATAAACTAGTGATAAGACACAAATTTAAATTTACACCACAAATTTTATCGACAAAAATGTTATTGAAATTTTTGAAGTAGGTAGGTATTAGGTATATTAAGGTACCAAAATTATCGGGGTTTAATATTATACAGGGTTACTGGTATTTAATTCATGAATGGTTATTATGAAGCTTATAATAAGAGAAGTGTAAAGAAGCTTTTAAAATACATAATGTTAAATTTGTCACTAATTTAAAAACAAATAATTCGCTATCTAACATACATTGTTTATTCTTATAGGGTGCGTATTCGCACGCATAATTTTTTAAAATTAGGACTAAAAATTTTATGCGAGCGATGGACCTATTTATATTTTAGTGAAACCATATAAAATGTTTATTCGGGTACTTTGGGAGGTAATAGATATGAGAAAATATTTAAGCTATAATAAAACTTCAATGAAGTTATATTAAAATATCTCTCGTATACAATACAACGAACTTTCTCATTAAACTTAAGAATAACAGTAACTTATATTTTCTTATCGATACGATATAGCGACTTTACCACATCACTAGAAAGTCATGTTATGCCTCTAACTATTACCTAATCTGTGGCGTAATTGTGACGTCACCTTGAACGAGCCAATCAAATCTAGCCACTCATCCCCCGCACCCCACCATGTTTTGGTGACTTTGTTTTCATACAAAAAATGACCTAAGCGCGGTATATATCTCTCTTGTATATGACGTTTATATAGTGCTTTTCACGAAAGGAGTCCTTTTTGCGGGGCGCCACTATCGCAAATTTTAAGTTAGCATTTTTATAACTTTTTAACGCCTCATATATTTCTTAAAATAAAATTGAATTTCTTAATTGATTATATATATTTATTTATCAAACAAATAATAATTATTTAGGGAATGAAGACCAGTAATTATCGAAAAATGAAATTTAGTTCCGCAAAATTCCGCGGGACCTCTTTCGTGAAAAAGACTACTTGCATTGTACAAACCTATTCAAAAGTGTTTATTAAAATTCATAATCAGTACCCATCATTATTATGGGTACTCGAGTCGATACAATATAATGCATCCACAAATGACGTCAAGCGTCATTATCGATAAACCTATAAGCGCTATATCTAAGCTATTTTTTATTTTTATTCTCAAGCAAAAAAACGTATCGAATATATTTTTATTATTAAAATTACTGCCTAATATGATATATTTTATTTTTTTGACCTTGTCCGATCCCCTTTTCCCCGTTACCAATTTGTATTCATGTATGTATAAATCGGATGACAATGCAATATTATTATGACATGGAGGTGATCTGATGATGGAGCTGGAGCTGGATGGAAATTTGAGCACGTTTGATTCGTGCTGACTCTTGACGAGTACTTTGGTACTAGAAGGTAATAAATAAAAGCTTGTTTTTAAAAAGTTTTTTTTAATTTCACTTGTTGCTACCTACAACAAAGCATAGTATCAATATTCATCAAAATCGCCGGATTTTTTTTGGATGTTGGCCTGTTTTGGTTCAAACATGCATGTTTGAACCAAAACAGGAGTTGGAGACGCGGCTTCATCTTGCTGTTTTCAATTAGTTATCTTGGAACATCTAATTATTATCATCGGTACAGTGCGTTCGATTCTACCTTTCCGCATGCAATAGAAACAATGAAACAAATAGATGTACCTATGGAATAACAATTGTTTACCTTGAACCGGCGAAAATTTCTAGAAATTGATACGATTTTTGCATAACGATGCGTTGTAAGTTCGATGTGCTTATTTAATTTAAACGCTTACCGTTTCTTTTTCTCTTCACTGAAGCCTCTGGTAATAACTCGACAGCTACGTGAGTTCAGTATCAGTATTTGTGGAATTCTTTTCACAAGAATATTCATAAATTAAATTGAAAATTTTCTGAAGGACAAACAAGGAGGTGGACGGTGGAGAAAATGTTAATGTCATATTGACAGTGACAATCAGTGACAGCTGACAGCAGTTGTCAAATTTTCTATTGTCTATGATTCTCACAAATGTTACCAAATTTAAAATTTACCCTGTAGCATTTCTTACAAATTTTAGGTACACAATATTATTATAAAAAGCTGCGTCTCCAGCTCCTTTTTTGGTCTACACTCTCAACAAAAACACGTCAACACACAGCAAAATTCCCCTACACAAATAAATAATAATGTCTATGCTTCAAGCGTCAACAAATGTTTTTGCTTTCCATCGGCTATGGAAAGCAAAAACATTTGTTGAAGCTTACCGCCGGGCTCAGCTAGTAAATAAATAAATGAATAAACAAAGCAAAAACATTTGTTGAAGCTTGAAGCATAGACATTTTTTTTTTGTGTAGGGGAATTTTGCTGTGTGTTGACGTGTTTTTGTAGAGAGTGTAGACCAAAATAAGAGCTGGAGACGCGGCTTTAACAAAGGGGTTCGTCGTTGGCACTTGTTGGCGCTGCATCGACGATTTTGTTTTTTTTTACTTTATATAAGAAAAGAGGATGCGGAGCGAACACTAATTTTCATTCATTGATATTATGGTAAAATTATCCCAAAAATTATCAAGGTTAGAGCGAGACAATAATATAATAGAATAAAAAACTCTTTATTGAACACCATAGATAAGTACGATAGAATAAGCTTAAAACAAAATACACATCAGAACAAAAAATATTACAACTGGCAGTCTTATCGCTAATAGCAATCTTTTCCAGACAAACAAACAGGTAAAAGAACGACAACACATAACATTATTAAATAGTTAAACGCAAAACTTAAAAGGGACAAAAATAAATTGATCCAATACTAGGCACAGTTAGTGCGCGTGATTGATTTTAAAAGTCTATAATATTTTTACTATTTTTTATTAGTCTATTCTGTCCCACTGCTCTTGGACAAAGGCCAAATTATATTTAGGTTTTTTTTTTTCTTTTATGGGTATTTGATACTTGTTAGTGGATAACCCTGACAGGTGTTCGCCATTTGACATTTACCATCGGCAAATCATTTTGCAATTTATCATTTGTCTATGAATAAACTATTTCCTTTCTTTCGTCTCAAATCAAGGAAAGAAACGATTTTATTTCGATTTATTTCACTATTTTTAATTTGTGTTCACATAAAAGTTACGTAATAGTTTTTAATGTTTAATTTAGTGTATATTTTAAGACGAAATTAACATAATAAGTGTAGCTTCTATCAAGTCTTTGTTAGGTTATAAAATGTTCGTTAGAATAGATTAGATTTATTTTAAGTGTAATTAATTAAATAGTTGATTTAAAATGGATTTTGTGAAACGAGAAGACTCCACGGTGATCGACGAGGCTGCTTACAAAGCGTACATGGAAAGTGTGAGTGAGGATTTTGAATAATTGGTGATATTTTGACATCCTGTTTTTTATGCACCTTTGAACTTGCAAAAAAGTTACCGCTCCCTAAATGAATTCAAAACTAAGATACACGTTAAAACCTTAATGTACTCAACTCTACAAATACCTACAATAATTAGTTTGCTTTGTTTTATTTAGCTAAACATAAATTAAAATTTTTGTGTTTCTGAAAGTTAGATAATTTTATCAAGGACACAACTTTATAAAGTCGTTTGACCTATAAGTATGAACATCTCTAAAAATATTTCACAATTATTATCAATACAAAACAAATTTGGCTGTTACAAATCCTATGCATAATGTTTTGTTTAGTAGCTATTAAGTCTTTTCTTTCTTTTGTGGCTTTTAATTTTACAAGTCAAAATTTTAAACACTGGCACTGATATAAGCAACAAGCAATAATGCTTTACCTATTTTTTATATAACTTATAACGTTTTTTTTTTGTTATCGCCGGGAAAAAATGCATTACGCATACCCTCCCATCGAGGGAATGGGAGGGTTATGTGGGACTCCCGTGCAGGATAGCTGCACGGTCTACCCACTAAAACGACCCGGCGGCACTCCCGCATCGTCTTAATGACGGAGGGCTGGGAATCGGCAGAGCCTTGGCATCCAGTCCCCCGTCGACGACCGCCTTTATAAAGACGGGCCCTTCACGCCCCTCTCATCAGGGAGGGGCCCGGGAATGGTACCCAAGTGCTCGCCCGTTCCCACCGACGATGGTGGTGAATTGTGCAATGCGGATGAAGGCGCCCTCACATCAATCATCCGCTATTCACCACCGGTTCATTATAGGTTAGCCTTTGACCAGCAGTTATCTTTAGACAATTTGAAGTGATGTTGAGTGATGATGCGTCTGTAGATGGTAGCGGACTGAACCTAGAAGGCGAGATTAAACCCTCCCTGAACACATTCTCCCTGGTTTACCTGAGGGCCTATTGGCTAATTCTCACCCACTACGATTGATGGCAACTTCAATGTACATTCCTGCGTTTGTTACTTTACTCATATTATTAAGGAGGTTTAAGCACGTAATGTACGCAATTTTGTCTATGGATTCTAATGTTTTACATGTCGTTTTGCGATAGCCAATAGGCCCTCAGATTTGCTTGTCTTAACACTCATTGACCAGGGCAGGCTCTAGGGCCAGGTTCTAGCATTATGTTGAAATGAAGCCAAGGAGGTATTTATCCCTCATTAAAATGTAGAAAAACTAAAGTCAGAAGTCTATAGGTGACGGTAACTTTTCACTATCACCCTTTAAAACAATTAAAGATTATTTGGCGTGTAATAAAGACATAGGCAGGGCCGGATTTAGCCATTAGCCAAAATGCCGCCCCCTCCACCGCGGCTTTGTCTTGGAGGCGCGCGATTACATTAGATTAGAAATTTGCCGCCCCCAGTTAAGTTAATTTGCCGCCCTGGGCACTCGCCCCGAATGCCCCTAGTGTAAATCCAGGGCTGGACATAGGTCATTATTACACACCAAATAATCGTTTTTTTTTTATAATATAAAGAAGTAAAAAGATGAGATGTTAAGACATAATGCTGCTCATAACCAGTACAGTGCCACCTAGGATTTCACAATGATGATAAAATTCTAGGTTCACCACACCAAAGCTTCCCACTTAAGAGTCATAAGATGTTAAAGACTCTTCAACCCAAAAATTTCACTAGCTACAGTGCACTACCGAAGCACAGTAATGCAATCACTGGTCTTACGAAGGTATTGTATAAAAATAATAATCAAAAAATACATCTTCAGTTACAGAAAACCCATCAAGATCAAATAGAGTACGCGCACACGCCAATATCGATGGAAGAGCTCCATCAAGTCATGCAAACGTCTTTATCCAACAATATCAATTTTCCCCTACCGATATCACCAAGACAAATGTCAACTTTAATGTTGAAGACCAATCACTTGACCCGATTCGCCGAAATACCAGCTCACTTACCCCGAAACTTGGATTTGGAGTTACCCCACATAGAATTACCTCAAAACCTCTGTCACGATGACATATTGAGTCAAAATATCAATAGGAGCTTAGATATAACACTGGCAAGGACTTTGGGCAACGAAATAGACCTACAGAATACATTATCTCCGCCCGTTCAAAATCTAAGTGAAAATTTGAGGATTACCAATGCTACGCAGAATCTAAGGCCCGATTTACACATTAGTCACGAATTAGATCTGTCTCACCATCTGAATAGGAATTTAGAGGGTGATATATTTAACGAAGAGAGACGTACACCTATGGTCATACAATGTGTGCCCGATACGCATATAGAAATGCGTATGGACCCTGCGAAAATTGACCAGAACTTGCACATACAAAGCGGGCAAAGATTGGAACAACCCATGCAGAGATTGGAACAAAGGTTTGACCAAAATATGGCTCAAAGATTGCACCAAACAGTCGTGCAGAGATTGGATCAAATCGGGCAGAGGTTGGATCACAACTTGGTGCAAAGCTTGGAGCAAAGATTGGTGACCAATATGGAGAGGCAGGTCAGTCAAGACCATGTTTTGCCGATGCAGTTCCATATAAAATCGGAGCAAGAAGACGACAGCTATTTCTATGATAACATTAACCAGGGAATTTCAAATGTTGACGGAATGAATGGTAAGTTCCATCTATATTTACAATTTTTTTTTATAAAAACCTGCTCTGCGTTCTTCGGCGTAGGGTTAAGATGCTTAACGTATTTTCCTAGGTATAAATTTTATTAAATAATTGAACTGATTGGGTTTAACTGTTTAGATAAAATACAATTACTCTTTGTGAGCAATAAGTGTTACAATAAATGACTTAAAACAAAATGTAATATGCCTGAATTTAATACATATTGGGCGGGCTTATCGCTTAGAGTGATCTCTTCCAGGTAGCCTGGTAAATGTAAAATTGTAACATCTTACTAATGTTATAAAAGTGAAAGTTTGTAAGATTGTACGGATGTCTGGATGTGTGTTTGTTACTCTTTCACGCCTAAATGGGTGGACCGATTAAGCTGAAATTTGGTATAGAGATAGCTTAGACCCTGGAGTAACTCAGCTATAGTACAGCCGAGTACAGCGGGTAAAACCGCTGGGCGCAGCTAGTATAATATAATAAGCATAGATAGATAGAAAACCCTTTATTGAAACACAAAAGAAAATGTACAAAAACAACTTAAAACTATAATATAAAACTAAGTGTTACAATTGGCGGTCTTATTGCTAATAGCGATCTCTTCCATACGACCGTGCAGGGAGAGGAGAACAATTGATATTCACATGGGTTAGGTGGTGTGTTCAAATTTACAAGAGCATACATAGGGGCAGACAGACACGAGAAGCGACTTTATTTTATACTATGTAGTGATTATATAGGTAGGTACAGTATTTATTAAGAGATAGTGGTCTTAAGAGCGCATATATCGAGTGACGCTCTCTAGCTCGCACTATTTGACAAATTTTTAAATATAAATTCATAGAATTTTTTTTTGAAAATTCCTTAAGACCCCCATAATATTATTCCACACAAAAGTGTTTACAGTGTGATATATTAAAAAATGGCATGAAAAGAATTTTTGACATTATGAAATATATCGTACTGGAAACACTTTTAAAATGTGTGCAATAATATTATGCAGGGGCGCTCTTGAGGAAATTTCAATAAATTTATGTTATGAAGTAGAAGACGAGCAAGACGCTCTCCTGATGTTAAGAGATAACGGCTGCCCATAATCAGTACAGTGTTACCTAGGATTTCACAATTATGTGAAATTCTAGGAGCACTGCACCAACTCTTCTTACTCAAGAGTCATAAGATGTTAAGACTCTTTAGCCCAGTAATTTCACTAGCTACAGTGCTCTCCTACCGAAGCACAGTAATGTTTGCACATCACTGCTCAGGCGGTAGAATAACTGGCACTGTTGGGGTACCCACCTAGACGACCTCCTGCAAAGGAAGTCTACCCCCGGTAAATACAGTAGGTATGTATCAAGGTTATATAAATACAGTAGGTATGTATCAAGAGATAGTGAATTAAAGCAATAAATGTATTAAAAAAGCAGATGTAAATATAGCGACCTTGAAAAGAATTATATAACCTTTCTATATTTTTGTAGCTCGAATAAATTATGTCCTCTCATTTAAAAGATCACTGAATTGGTTTTCTTAATTAATTGAAAAAATCATAAATACAGTGGGTTTACTTTTTCGTATAACCTAAATAATTTTTTAATTGGGTTATACAGAAACTAAGAAACTTAAGACGAATGTTGGGTAAACACAAGCATAATCTTAAAAGTACGCAAAAAACATAAATACAGTGTGACTTTTTTGTATAACCCAAATATTTTTTTATTTGGGTTTAAAATAAATAAATATGTAAAAAGACGTGCAAGACACTCCTGTCACCCAGATTTCACAATGATGTAAAATTGTAAGTGCACTGCGCCAACGCTTCTTACTCAAGAGTCATTAGATGTTAAGACTCTTCAGCCCAGTAATTTTTTTGTAATATTAATCCATAATATAACATACTAGCTTATGCTCGCGGCTTTGCCCGCGTGGTAAAATCCTTTCTTAGCGGAGGTCTACATCATAAAACCTATCTGTGTTCCAAATTTCAAGCGAATCCGTTCAGCGGTTTGAGCTGCGCGTTGACAGATCAGTCACTCTTCCTATTATATATTTTAGATTAAAGTTTAAACAAGTGAAATTTTAAAAATACTTTTTAAAAACAAGCTTTAATTATCATTACCATCTTGCATCATATAGTACTCGTCAAGACGAATCAAATGAGCCCAAACTCGATGGGGTTGCGTTGTTTAATGACAGAGTTCCTATAGCCACCTTCCAGCTCCATCATCAGATCAGCTCCATGTCATAATAATATTGCATTGTCATCCGATTTACACACGCATGCAAATTTTCAGCTCAATTGGAAACCGGGAAGTGCGTCAAATCAAACTTGCAAGATTTGATTACAGACAGACAGACAGACAGACAGACAGACAACAGACAGGTGAAAGTAATATAAAGCTTGTAAAAAACAACCTCTTTAAGAGCGTATATATCGAGTGACGCTCTCTAGCTCGCACTATTTGACAAATTTTGAAATAAAAATTCATAGAATTTTTTTTTGAAAATTCCTTAAGAACAGCCCTCCATAATATTATTGCACACATTTTAAAAGTGTTTTCAGTTTGATATATTAAAAATTGGCATGAAAAGAATTTTTGAAAAAAAATTTAAATATTGTTCCCCTTGCCATTTTTTAAATATATCAAACTGAAAACACTTTTAAAATGTGTGCAATCAATAATATTATTAAATTGCAATATTATTATAAGGAATTTTTAACAAAAAAAATCTATGAATTTATATTTCAAAATTTGTCAAAAAGTGCGAGCGAGAGAGCGTCACTCGATATACACGCTTTTAAGCACCCCGTATATAAAAAAAAATACATAATAAATAACTAGAAAGTGTCATCCACATGAAATTACGAACAGGTTACTTCGAGTATTTTTGTGTGTGATCATATCTGACCTTTTATTTTATACATATGTATGAGGTTGGTTGAAAAGTCAATTTGTCTATGGTCTAGACCGGACGTTGGAACTCTTCTGCTTCTTTTTAAAGCTATTTTACAGTGAATTTTTAGTCTTCGCTTTGTCTGTCTATCCCTCCGTCCGTCCGTCTGTCTGTCCGCGGCTTTACGGAGAAACTATAAGAGTTGGACTATAATTTTGCACAGATAAGGGTGAAAATGAGGGCAAGGGAACGGTAGAGAAAAATCATTAATTTTTTTTTCCCCCATCTAATCCTATAATCGTTGAATAAGGTTTCTTAAAATGAGGTATGGGGCGTAACTTTATCGACATAGTTTTCCGTTTGAAAGATATCCCAGTTTATACCTTTTTTTTAAAGTGGAAAGTAGTTTAGATTTAAGGGGGGGGGGGGGGGGGGGCTCTAAAATCTAAACTACCTTCTCCGCTCCAGTACAAAATCAAATGCGATTTCAATTATTTGTCTCTATTTTGCATCTTTAGGTAACTCAAATTGGCGTTATTAAAAAAAATACCTACTTACCTACATCAATATTATGTCTTATAGGTAAACGCGTATCGCTTTGCTTCGAATTCGTCTCGTCTTCTTACTGAATATACATGCAGGCTGTCTGGAAGAGATCCCTCTCAGCGATAAGGCCTATTGTAGACCTTACAGAATCTTCATTTTTAAAAGAACCAACTGACAACCGATAACCTGTCTAAATCATTCTCAATGGAATCTTATACATATTAAAATATTTAAAAACTTGTTTATGCACTGTCAAGTTCAAGGATATATAATATAATAAATATAACATAATGTTTAGAAGGTCATATTATGTTAATATTAGTCGTTATTTAATGTTTCGATTGAAACTTGATTTTTATATGTTATAATGGCGGACCGACCATCTTAGATTTAAAAAAAGGCAAGATACGGTACGCGTTATCGTTGCTATAAACAAATAAAAAACCATTTGTGCCCAATTTAAGAATATACAATTTTAGTGCTTAAGATATTCTTACTAAACTAGCGGTCCCGCGCGCACTTCGTCGCGCTTAATAGAAAATTATCAGGGTTATAATAATAATAAAAATGTTTATTTCATCCACAAGATCTTAAGTACAATACAAAAAATAAAGTTTAAGGTAATTTTTGACGACGTCTGTGGTGCAGTGGGCTGATACCCGCTTGCAACGCAGAAGGTTGCGGGTTCGATTCCCGCATGAGGCAAATATTTGTGTGATCCACAGGTATTTGTTTCTGGTCTGGGTGGTTTTCAATATCTATTATAAGTATGTATTTACAAAAGAAAAGTATATAAGTATTATATCCGTTATCCTAATCACCATAATACAAGCATTAAGTTGCTTAGTATGGGGTTAGGTGGCGCTGTGTGAATTGTCCTGAAATATTTATTTATTTATTTTTATAAAAAAAAAAAAAAAAAAGTATCTTGTGGAGGACTGGTGCCCACTATAAGTTTATAGAATAAACCTGTGGTGCAGGTCACCAGTGCCGGTTTCTCTACTATATTACGCATGTATTATACATATAAACCTTCTTCTTGAATCACTATCTATAATGAAAATCGCATCAAAATCTGGCGAGAACGATATTTGTTTTGGCAGGTAGTGTACATAAAAAAAACATGAACTCTAATAATTATGCAGTATGTTGTTGTTTAGCTATAGTCAAACTTAGCCTGCTAAGTCGGAAAGTGTCGGTTGCCGCGCCGAAGTAAAATTGTGTGCATGAACCTTATTGGAGCGGTCGGTTGCGGGACGTCTGGACCGTACCTTCCCTGTATATTTTAATCTAAGCGGACCACAGATAAATTCCTTTTAGTATACAAAATATCTTGACTCGCTGGTTTTTTCGCTGAAAAGTTACCTATGTGTAAATAAATAATACTTAATTGGGGTTTATACTCCAATAGAACAGGTTAACCTACTTTCACTGTCAGAGTCAAATCACAATGTATAGGTTGTGTGGCCAACCTATATGTTGCAGTTTCAGGTTGCCGAGATAACTACTGTGCCTGTAACAAGTCCTGACGACTGCCACCTGCATATCTTATAGGAAACAGCCGGGACCCACAGTTTTGTGTCTTCCGAAACACGGTAGCGTCCAGGCGAAAATGTTTGCCACACTGCGATTTGAACCCAAGTTCTCCGGATTAATAGCCGGACTAGGGATGAAAATTTCCGGAAATATTCCGAAAGTTTCCATTACTTCCATGAAACTTTCCAAATTTGACAGAAACAATGGGGAATAAACCCCAAATCAGAAATCTGATTTTTTTAATGAAAATGCTAAGTAAAGTAAAATTACTGCTGATAGGAAAGTAGGCTTAGTGCCTGTCTACAATACTCAATCAAGAATTTGACTATAAAATTAAATTTCTAACTGATATACCAAGGAAAAGAAATACGCTGTTCATTGATGGAAAAATCATACCAATTACCAAAAAAACATTGTATTTTTGTTTTACTTTGTTAAATAGACTTATTCTTGTGCATATGAAAGTATATACACGTGTCTGTATGTAAAGGGTGAAACAGTGCAATGACTGATTCACAAGTAATAACCTGGCTGCTTGGTGAGCTAATGTTAAAACAGAATTATATGAATTATGTTTATATAAGTCGGTATCAATGCCCTCTTTGGTTGTTTATAATCTTTATAATTATTGTAAGTCAAAAAAAATGATGGGTTCAGCTATCATAAGTTACCAGTATCATAGTTTTCACTTTTTCTTTGTATATTTCCATCGTCAATTAAATATTCATGGCAATTACCATCATTTATTATAGTTTTGAGATAGATAAGTATAATAACAAAACAAAAATAAACCCAAAAGGCCGTAGTAGTAAAAAAAACGCATTCAAAAATTCAGTGTTAATCTGGAAATTTTGGAAAGTTTCCTGCAATTTTTGCCTATATTTCCGGAAACATTGGAAGTATTCCTGGAAAGTTTCGGAAACATTCGGACATTTTCATCCCTAAGCCGGACGTACGACGCTTGGCCACGGACGCTAATCTTGACCCATTTACTGAATGTCCTAATTTAAATGTAGAGTCGTTTAGTTGTTAAAATAAAAGAAAAACACTTGAATTGGATCCCTTTATTTAATGCGTACGCGGGAACAATGAACATAACATTTATAATTTAACTAGTTAACCGCTGTACTGTAGCCTATGTGTTTTTAGGGTCTAAACTAACTCTATACCAAATTTCAGCTCAATCGGTCCACCCGTTTAGGCGTGAAGAAGTAACAAACATACAAACTTTTGCTTTTATAATGTTAGTATGATAACATAATATTTACATTACATTTCATCTTGATAGCTCATAATTATCTGTGTCCCAACAAAGTCGTAAGTTAGACTTTATTTTTTTAGTAAAAAAAATGTATTTTTTTAATTTCAGGTCATCTGCAAACTGAATCTACGCAATCTTCCCAATCAGGAGTTCAAAATGACAATCAAATATATCCAATTTATAACCCGCATATACCCGCACTAAACCCTATAGATTTATACAGAAACCAAAACTACCCCCAAAATTATACCAGAGACAACCCCCAAAACTTAGTCATCCATAGACAATACGACGAGGAGCTAAAAAATAAAAGACAAGATGGCGACGACGCCAAACCTAAAAGCGAGCCGAAGGAAAATCAAAAACCCACAGAGAATAAAATGTACGAAACACAAAAGGAAGACAACAAACTGTCAGAGGAATTGTCTATGAACATCAAAGGGGAATACACATGTTATAAGTGCAACGAGATTTTTCCGTCGAAACGGGGATTGAAACAGCACGCAAAAGCGTGTGTAGACGACGAGAGTTCAGAAAAAACTGGCAAATTTGGATGCACACAGTGTCCTTATAGGTGCCAGTCGCCCGCCATTTTGAAAATTCACGAACGGACACATTCCGGAGAGAAACCATTCTCTTGTAACTTTTGCGATTACAAGTCCGGTCAAAAGAACAACGTGGCCAAACACATATTAGTGCACATGAAAGAAAAACCGTTTCGTTGTCAATATTGCGATTATAGGTGTGCTCAAAAGAATAATTTAGTGGTTCACGAACGAACACACACGGGGTATAAGCCTTTTGCCTGCCCGTATTGTGATTACCGTACCGTTCAAAAACCAAATTTAGTAAAACATATGTACTTGCACACAGATCAAAAACCTTTCAGTTGTGATCTGTGCAGTTACAGGTGCGTTCAAAAAACTAATTTGACCAAGCATAAACAGCGCCATCTTAACGATAAGGATGTAAAAATTGTGGTGAAAGACCAAAAACCGTATCGGCCTAGGCAAAAAAGTGTAAAATGTTCGCACTGCGCTTACAGGTGCGTTCAAAAGTCAAGTATGGAAAAACATATACAATTTAAACACCCGGGGTTGGAATTTAATAGTGAGAATTTCGGAAAGAACGATGATGTGCAGAATTTGAGTGTTAAAGATGGCGTTTTCACGCAGGTTTTGCAAGAACCCGTTCAAATTCAAACGTAGGTTATCGTCTAATTAAAATTGTGCTGGCATTTATTTAAGGTCTTAAGTCTTAACACATGCTAGGCGACTGTCTCGCTCGCACTATATGACGAATTTTGAAATTTCAAATTGTACATTTCACTTTCTGAAAAATGTTTTCTGAACAAAGATTTAGGTCATATTTTTTCACTATTTTTAAAAGTATTCCCAGTTTGCTAGCTTAAATAACAACAATGTCATTCTAAGTAACATAATTATATCTTTAACTTGCGAGCGAGACAGAAGCCCAGCGTGTCATTAGGCCCTTAGGCCCTTAAAGTGTACTCGGTGACTTTGGATAAAGTGAAAATTGACGGACGATCTTTTGCTATCATTCCCAAATTCTGGCGGCAACACAACCCAGCAGGTCTATTGGCTAATTTACACCCACTAAAATCGATCCACTTCAATGTACATTGCTGCGTTTGTACTCATATCAATGAGGAGGTATACAGTATACATGTGGGTGGGCGATAACATCAGAAGAAGCATCGAATAGAAATGGCAGACTGTCGAATGTCATTTTCGAGTGAGCGAAATGCATCTATACATTATTCCCAACACAGAGCTAGATCAACAATTTGTTGTCCCGCTCAGAGTTCAGAGTTTGTTTGTTGGACCACATTCACTTTTCCATGAACTGAGGGCCTATTAACTAATTCACACCCACTAAGATTATAGTGGATGTCCACCTGTACTGCGTTTATTTTACTCATTTTAAAAAGGGGGGTTTAAGAAAGTATTGTACGCAATTTTGTCAATGGTTTCTAGTGTTTTACATTTCATGGCCAGAAGGCTTATTGGCTATCGCCAAACGTGGCGATAGCCAATAGGCCTTCTGGTCTATTGGCTAATTCACACCCACTAAGATTGATGACCACTTCAATGTACTGCGTTTAATATTTTAGTCATTAATGAGGAGGTTAAACAAGTAATGTACGCATGTTTGTCTATGGATTGGGCGATATCCAATAGGCCTGCTGGTATTGTAGACGTCTATAGGCGACGGTAACCGCTCACCATCAGGCGGGCCGTCTGCTTGTTTGTCTGTATTTAACAATAAAAAAAATTGTTGGGTTATGAGTCCTACTTCTGAATGAATTTTATTACTTAGAATAAATTATAAGATAGAAAATTTAATGAAATTGTTTTTTTTTTCAATAGGATGAAAGACGGTTGTGTGTTTAACAAATCAAAGACAATCACGATTTTTTCTTATCTTTGAAGTTTAAGTACAAACTTTGTATTCCTTGTTTATTTTTCTTGTGCCGCAAGTCTGTGCATATGCCAGTAATGAAAATAAAATGTTTTTCCACTTTTGTGAAAAATATAGAGTTCTAGGTAATAAGTTTAATATCTAAGGGTTATTTTAAAATTGTAAATTAGGTGCTTGTTTTAAAAAAGCTTATGTCGATAGGCTGTGATGTATTTCCGCTGTATTTTTTTAATATTAAAATTGTTACCAAGAGATTTAATGTACCTCACTTGTGCATCACAATTTGTGTAAAATTAAGTTTAGTGATATTTTTTTTATTTTGTATGATTTTTTTAATAAATGCGCTTACCAAAGTGATGTTGTGTTTTTTTAAACCGGGTTCTCCAGCGCGTGTTTGGTTTCAACATTCAACAAAAACATCACAACATTCAACATAATTCTCGGCGATTTTGATGAATATTGATATTATGAATTGTTGTACGTGCTTTCCATCGGATATGGAAAGAAAAAAACATTGTTAGAGCTTTGATGTTTTTATTGTTTTTTGAACCTTTTGGTGCAACAAAAACAAATTATTACAAATAATTAGGAAATAATAATAAAAACACAATATTTCAAATAATAATATTTATTCATATATCACATAAGGCGCGGTCGCGATATTCACGGACCAAAAACTAAACATACCTTACATGTATTTAATACATAATATCTACACTAGTACTATATAAATTGACGTATATAATTGGCTAACATAAATCATAAGCACCTTTTTTACATGAATGTAGAGTGCTTTTCACGAAAGAAGTCCACGAACCTAGGGGAACTAAATTTAATTTAATCGATAATAATTACTTAACAACAAAAACGGCACAACTCACGTCGAATATTGTCGAGAATATCTCGACCACGGTTTCGGACAATTACGATGATACGATACGACGACGTACGATCGTAATTGTCCGAAACCGTGGTCGAGATATTCTCGACAATGTTAAACGTGAGTTGTGCCGTTTTTGTTGTTTTAATTATGGAGAACACTCGCGATAGTTTTAATAATCGGATATGGTAATAATTACTCTACAGTACCTACGTACTTCATGTCCAAAATTATTTTTAATTGTTATATAAAGTAAATATCTATTTAATAAAGAAATTAAATATGAGAAATTATGAGGAGTCAAAAACCAATAACTTTTAAACTATCGCGATTGCGGCGCCCCCTCTAAGCGACTCTTTGTGAAAAGCAATATTTCTCTAGTAATATTTAATGTGCACGACAAACTGAAAAAAACAACGTTTTAAAGTGTCTTTCTTGTTCAGTTTAAGACACTTAAGTATCGCCATACCTTTTTATGGCAGTTGGATTGCCATTAGGTGGTCGCATATCTATCCGCAATCCGCATCGACCGCGCCGAAAGAATTTTTGTATAGGAAATCTTCCGATTCGGACGAATTCGACTCCGGCAAGTGTGCTTCATGACATTTCATATAAAGAATTTAAAATTCGATTCGTTCGGCGCGGTCGATGCGGTTAGATGTGCGTTCACTATAAGTTATTTACTTTGGAATGCATATTAGAATCTTTGTACAGTCAACTACAAAGAGATGTATCCATGTTAGGTTTACAAAATGAAGTAAATTTTCATTTGCCACAATGAACTACCCTTGGTTCGTGACATTTCTAGTAGCAATCAAACTTTATATTATTATCATCGACTCGTTTAATATGCAACAATGATGTATCCCACTAATTTTCCTTAGGTGATACATAATAATAGCATTTAAAATGAATCGAATATAGTATAAGATTTAGTGGATACTGAAAATGTCACGAAGGGTAAATAATTTTTGCATACTAAAAGTTCCTTCATTTTGTAAGACTAACATGGATACATCTCTTTGTAGTTGAATGTACAGCGTACTTTTTTTAAATTTTTTTTTTATTCGTTATAGGTTAGCCTTTGACCACGATCTCGCCTGATCTTGAGCGACGATGTGGCCGTAGATTAAACCTAGAAGGCGGGACAAATCCCCCCCACTTTCACTTTTGTTTTCATAATACGAATGTACGAAAACGTTTGTTCTTAGTATACGGTTCTTAGGCACTGTAGTAAATTATGCCTAAAGGCAAGATTCAAATCTAAATTTGTACTTGCAAAAAATAGTCCCGATTTTGTCCTTTTCTTTTCATAGTTTTTTTTTTCGATTGGACGGTAAAAAGTTGATCAGCTTGACTTTAAAAAGTTAGCTTTTTTAATAAATTACCTATATATCTTTGTTTTTAAATAAATGTATATATGTCACTGGAAAATAACAAGATCCGGAAATTTATAAACATTCGTAGGATTCCAAACGAGAGATAAATTGTATTATTTTACGCCCAAATTTTCGCAAAAAAATTATAAATTTCCTTTTTTTTTTTTTAAATCTTTATTTAAATAGGGCTTTTTCGCCACAGCGAATATGCCACCCTGTACTTAATCTAATTAACAATATTTTATAATCATTAATCAACCAACAAATTTGAATTATAACTAAACAATAAAAGTTATGAGATTTCTCCCCTTTTTTTAAGGCCAAATTGTACAATTTCTAATAATAATAACGAGTGTGTAGTAAATGGCAAACATGAATAGGTATTACACAATCCAATGGAACATTCGTTATCACTAAAGGAAAATTTATAAACTTCTTTTTATCTTGTTGTATTCCGGTGACATATCCATTTTTTTAGAGGTACTTTCCAAATGTATGGTACAAAATTCAGACTTTGAACTTATGATTTTGAAAAAGGGATTCTAAGGCATTTAAATTTATTATATTCAAAAATCTAAATTATATTTTGTATAAGTAATATTATATTTTGGGACCATTTTCTGCATGAACAAAAATTATCTAAATAAGTACATATTATAAGTAAGAATTGATTAATATAAATTGACATTTATCCAAATTCGAGGTGAGAATACTATTTTGTTCGTAATAATGTTTATGATTAGTATTATATACAGAAAAATATTTTCACAATATTCTGTTCAATTCGAGAAAAAATATACTAGGTTTTTTTATTCGGGAAAATAAAATTAATAGGTATTTTTACAGTAAAATTTCTTTAAAAATTCAAAAACAACTAATTCTGAATCTTTTCTTGCTAATTATTTAAAAATGGAGTGAAAATTTTGCTTTTTAGTGGGCTTTGAACCCACTAATTTAGTATCTGTTGTATTCCTTTTTTCTTTTCTTTTATTTTTTTTTATTTTTCACCCGATTTTCATATTATTAAATAAAATAGGCACCTATTAAAAAAAAGATTACGTTAAATTTTGTAGTAAAAATTGAATAATTTACGGAAAAAAATCACTAAATAAATGCTTTAACATTTGTAAAATTTTCTATAGGTAAATAATTTAAAAAATATTCGATAAAAATTAAGTGGAGAAACAAAAATACTGGTAACGATTTCAAATATCACAATATTTTAAATATATATTTTTTATATTAGTATATATTTTTAATCATATTTTTATGTATTTATATTTTAATATACAGGGTTATTAGTATAGTTATTTAGATGATATACCCATATGTTGCAAAAAGGATTAATAATATTAATTAATTTACTTTTTTTCTTATAACCCTGTATATTTTTTCCTAAAATTAAAAATTGGGACAATTTGTAATGGCAAGTAGCAAACATTTTTTTGTAAACAAAACTTTTTTTTTTCATATATTAAATAAATGCATAATATAAGGCATTTGAATTGTGATATTAACTATAACGTGTAACAAAAAGATATAGCAATACTTAAATAGGCGTCTGGAAGATTTTGCTTTAAGCGATAAGGCCGCCGCTTGATGTAATGTTTTAACTTTACTTTTTGATTCTGTGAGGCGATGTTTTTTAAACTAATTTGTAATTTTTTATTTACCTTTTAAGCATTGCTACAACTTTTTGTTTATTTTTTTATATTACTTACGTAATTTGATACATATATTACAATATAATTATGTTTTAAGTTTCTTTAAATACTGTAAATTCGTATAAAAAATCACATTTTGTGATTATTTGTTGCTAGAAATTTGTTCAGGAATTTTTCTTTTTTTCCAAGTACCTCTTGTAACTCTGAAACAAAAATAAATTTTAAAGCGACCTTTAAATTAATTATTTTTATTAATTTGCGCGATCTCTTTTTTTACTTAAGCTAACAGCTTGGGTAAAAAAAAAAAAAGTGTGTGCGTGTAACCTTTACGCGCGATTGAAGTAAAACTTCAATTTAATATCCCGTGAACATTCACGAATTTTACTCGACACTGGCAAAATGCACATGTTGCCATATTATTAAAAAAAAAAAAAAGAAATTAGACAGACCATAGTATATGACATATACTTACAACCAATCAGAATTATTATTTTTAAATGGCGGAAACTACACAGACTATAGTAAGCGTTACTTCCGTCAGAAAAAAAAAAAAGTAAGCGTTACTTCCGTCAGAAAAAAAATCTGAGTTACTCCCTAGTCGCGCCTAAAGAAGTTTTACTTCAAAAGGACGCGCAAATCTTTTTGAATGATCTGAAATACAGAAATAAACAATAATAGCTAGAGACCGGGGGTAGACTTCCTTTGCAGGAGGTCGACTAGGTGGGTACCCCAACAGTGCCAGTTATTCTACCGCCTGAGCAGTGATGTGCAAACATTACTGTGTACAGGTAGGAGGGCACTGTAGCTAGTGAAATTACTGGGCTGAAGAGTCTTAACATCTTATGACTCTTGAGTAAGAAGCGTTGGTGCAGTGCACCTAGAATTACACATCATTGTGAAATCCTAAGTAGCACTGTACTGATTATGGGCAGCGTTATCTCTTAACATCAGGAGACCGTCTTGCTCGTCTTCTTACTTATTCGCATAAAAAGTGAAATTATAAAATTTTTTTTTTTAAAAAAACAAGCTTTTATTATTATTATCATCTAGTCAACTCCCTGTAACTCCCTTACTTTTTCTGCAAAAACGTGGTCCCAAACTCACACCACTAAATTATAATACTCACGCGACACACGGACTTTGATAAGGCATAACCATGCTAAATTTATTTTCTGTACATGAACTCGCCCATTCATTCATTTGGGGTGTCATTTTACTTAGTCGGATAGTGTTGAGTGAAACAGAAATATTCAATTAACATGTGCAAACGGGATGGACAAAACGAAGGAGTACAAATTTAATAAGAAAAAACTAAAATAAAAATGGCAACATTCTACCTATTTCTTTCAAACTACTTCTGTCAAATTTGACAAAAAAAAAGTAAACAACATGTGTTGTTCGTATTTTTAGTGATTAATAAGTTATTTCGAAGATTTTTCACAATAATGTTGATGAAAATGAATAAAATAATCCGTGGCGATGCTTGCCAAATGAATTACAAAATGTATATATACGGCGTATACAGCAGTTGCAAATAGAAAAGTGGTTGCTGCTTTAACTAAGTGTTTCTAAGAGAACAGCGTATATCTCAGGTACGTTTAAGTTAGATTAACAGTACATCATCAAGCTCATTGAATCTTATCATTGAAAACGTAAAATAATCGTTATTTTGTCCATAAATATCTATTTTGTGTTATATATTTGTTTACAACTAAAGTCATAAAATACATTATAGTATGACTGAAAATTTTTGATACTTTTCATATTGTCCAAGTTTAATGATGATATTATGTGTATGAAAAATTGCGTTTTAGGGTTCCGTACCCATAGGGGAAAACGAGACCATATAACTAAGACTTCGCTGTCCGTTCGTCTGTCTGTCTGTCATCTCACGAACCGTGATAGTTAGAAGGTTGAAATTTTCACGGATGTATTTTTGTTGCAATACTAAAAATAGAATAAAATAAAAAAGGGGCTCCCAAACAACAAAGTGCTTTTTTCCGTTTGTTTTTGTATATATGAGATGTTTCAAGAAAGAGTTCAATTCAAACGAGTCCGACTTGCACTTGGCATTTTTATTTTGTTTTAATGTCTATAAGATGTCCCTACGTACAAGTACAAATACAATTGCTTTATTTGGGAATTTCTTTTAACATTATATTCATGGCACCCATTTTACTGTTACCATACTGGTACGCCTTTTTTACTTATAAAAGATGATATTAATCTTATTTATTTTGTATTTTCTAGGCGAATCGAAATCATCAGTCAGAAAATTTGTTTTGGAAAGTATTAAAAATAAAGGAAAATGCCCGCCTACGAGACATCGAAAAGACCACCCCACCGCAAAAAATAAAGAATTGGATTACCCTGTATAAACGATTTATTACTTTATTTTATGTATTTTTAATATTATATTTGTGTCATATAACACATCGTCTTTTATTATCATTTTATAAAAGTATCATTATTAGACGCATGTCTGTTTTATGTGAAGCATGTGTGTTACTTTTTCGCGCCAGAGCTACTTATCTGATCAAACAGAGGTCAGTGACCAAGTACAGTAGCGATTTTTTTTAAAAATAATTAAAGTATCAAAATTGTTTATAGTTAAATTCGGTATTGCCATACGGGTAACTCAAATATATTATTTTATGTCAGACTAGGGTAACCTTGGTATGCTTGAAACAAAACGAATATCTCATCAACCATGCGTTCGACAAGGTAATGGCAAATTTGCCAAATTTGGTACAGAGGTAGTTAGAATCCCCAAAAAGGATATGGAATAAGTTTTATCGGTTTGTACGACAAATGTCCAAAATCCAAATTGTCCAACTAGTATTAATGTCCAATACTAATTTGGTCAAACACTAATTTGGTCCAACATGGCTTACGTCCAACTAGGAAAAATGTCCAACACGAATAATTTCCAACATGAATTTGGTCCAAAATGAAATATCTCCAATTAAGAATAATGTCCAACACGAATTGGTTTATTTCTGACGCTGTCATAGAAGAAATGAAAGGTCTTAGGAAGATCTACCTTTCAGATGACAGCTGTCAAACTTGAAATATCAAAATCTGGAAGATCTTCAAAGTTTTTTCATTTCTTCTATGACAACGTCTGCTTAGGACGAGTATTTTTCGAGATATTGACGTTTCAAGTTTGACAGCTGTCATCTGAAATGACAATCTCTCCAAGACCTTTAATTTCTTCTATGACAGCATCAGCCTAAGACGAGTATTTTCCGAGATATTGACATTTTAAGTTTGACAGCTGTCATCTGAAATGACAATCTCTCCAAGACCTTTAATTTCTTCTATGACAGCATCAGCCTAAGACGAATATTTTCCGAGATATTGACGTTTCAAGTTTGACAGCTGTCATCTGAAATGAAGATCTCTCCAAGACCTTTAATTTCTTCTATGACAGCATCAGCCTAAGACGAGTATTTTTCGAGATATTGACATTTCAAGTTTGACAGCTGTCATTGCATTGGAAATAGAGATTGTTCACTACGTGACACTTTTTATAGGACTACGGGATTAGCTATTGATAGAACCACGGATAAAATAAAACTTTATTGGACATTTTTACGAATGGACGTTTTAGAATGGACAATTTTCAAATTGGACCTTTTTACGATTTGACATTTTTATGAGTGAACTATTTTCCGAATAGGCATTTGTATGATTGAACGTCTATAATATTTGTCATTTTTCATAATTGGACATTAGTCGTATAAACCTGGGCTTTCGATCGGTGTCGGCTCGTGCGGTGATAAAAGCGCGATGCCAGAATCAGGTCGAATCAGGCCGAGCCGGGGGGGCCGGGTCAGGTGAATTCTTCACTTTAGAGGTTTTTTCTTTCTTTCTTCAGACTTTTATAAAAGTCATTATTGATTTAATTCAAAAACAAATGCTCTTATTTATTGTACAAAAATAACATTTTTGTAGCGGGGGTGAAGCCGTGGGTTTAGCTAGTAAACAAAATAAATATAACGTTACCTAATCGAATGCGAATGCAATGAACGACAAAAATAAAATTGTTTCAGCCATGCCTAGTTTACCCCATATTTTTATGTATTTTATGTCAACTAAAATCGAAATTATATAATTTGGTTTAAAATAATATTTGTTAGCTGTGATAAGTTTTTCCTGCTTTTTACTGCCTTCTTTCCATTTTTACACCAATTTACCACACAAGAGGTCATTTTTGTCCGTTAACTATATTATTTTGGATATTTTTAAAGATCAAACGATGCGTGCATCTGTCGCTGAGCGCGTTGTGTGACTGAGCGGCGGGTGAGTAGTACTTTTTACGCCCCGCCCATATAGTTGTACTTTGCGTTGAATCACTTTTTGAGCTGTGTTCGACTTCTATTATTTCCCTAATTCGTTGCATCTAGTACCAAAGTACTCGTCAAGACGAATCAAATGAGCCAAAACTCGATGGGGTTGCGTCATTTAATTACGAAGTTCCTATGACCCTCCAGCTCCATCATCAGATCAGCTCGATGTCATAATAATATTGCATTGTCATCTTATTACATGCATGCAACATTTCAGCTCAATCGGATGGGAAGTGGGTCAAATTTAGCTTGCTAGATTTGATTATAGACAGATCACACCTGCAAACCCCTAGACCTGGACCTTCTTGCCGTACACCTGCAAAATGTAGAATGAGCTTCCGCCCGCGGTATTTCCGATGAGATTTTTTTTTTTTTTTTTAAATATTCCAGGACGTTTAACACAGCGCCACCTAACCCCAAACTAAGCAACTTAATGCTTGTAATATGGTGGTTAGGATAACGGATATAATACTTATATACTTTTCTTTTGTAAATACATACTTATAATAGATATTGAAAAACCACCCAGACCAGAAACAAATACCTGTGGATCACACAAACATTTGTCCCATGCGGGAATCGAACCCGCAACCTTCTGCGTTGCAGGCGGGTATTAGCCCACCGCGCCACAGAGGTCGTCTAACATGGGACTCTTCAAAAGGCAAGTGAATAGAGTGTTGTTCGGTAGGCAACGTACCAGCGGTACCCCTGGTATTGCAGGTATCCATAGGCGACGGTACCCACTCACCATCCGGTGGGCCGTCTGCTTGGCCGTCACCTATTACATATAAAAAAGACAACAGACAGGTGAAAGTTAATAAAAGCTTGTAATAGATACCTCTTCCGCCATTCTGTACAGTAATGCGGCAGTTTCCGGTCCGGTTTGTTCGACGAGTGTCTTGAATATTCCCGTTGTTTCTTGATCGCTCGCTTCCGATCTGTAAATTATAATTATTATCAACAAGTGAATTAATTTTATGAGCGTATATATCGAATGACGCTCTCTCGCTCGCACAATTTGACGAATTTAAAAATATAAATTCATGGAATTAATTTATTGAAAATTTCTCTAGACCAGCCCTGCATAATATTATTATACGCATTTTAAAAGTGTTTTCAGTTTGATATATTAAAAATGGGATGGAGCAATATTGAAAAAAAAAAATATTCATAAAATCGCATTATGCCGTTTTTTAATATATTATCTAATTGAAAACACTTTTAAAATGTGTGCAATAATATTATGCATAGAGGATTATGGTATAGAGGAATTTTCAATAAATTAAATCTATGAATTTATATTTCAAAATTCGTCAAATTGTGCGAGCGAGAGAGTCGTCACTCGATATATACGCAGTAGCGGCGTTAGGGTGGGGCGCGGTAGGGCGACCGCCCAGGGCGCCGGATAAAAGGGGCGCCACGGGCGCTGGATAAAAAGGGCGCCCCATTCGTGCTGAAAAAAATCAAAATTTTCTCGGCGCTCGCAGCAAGCTGGAAAAGTGGATTTTTTTCTGGTTACGCTCATGGTTTTGCCCATCGGATTCGGCCCAGAAAAAAATCCTGGATTATATTCCTTTTTCGTTTTTAGTATGTAGTATGGGTTTGATTTTAAATTTCTTTTTAGGGGGCACCGTATAAATCTCGCCCAGGGCGCTGGTAATGTTAAAACCGGCACTGTATATACAATATACGCTCTTAATAAGTGTCTCAAATTGGCTCAGGCTCGGAAGAAATGTATCAATTTCAATGTGATCATGTAGAAATTCGATTTAAACTCACCTATTAGAATATGTTCTGATCCTTTCTCGTGCTAGTACAAATGTTTCGTTTTGGTCCTCACTTCGCTCCACGTTGTTGGATTCAAATGTGAAATTCTCTGGGATTGCAAGCGGAGCCTGGGGATAATATTAGTTAAGTTAGGTTAATATTCGTAAGAGTGTGCGTATGTATGCCCGCTGTACTGTAAGCCTGTGTGTTAGAAGCTAGTTATAAGCTATCTATCTTTCTAGCTATCTTTACCGGGGGTAGACTTCCTTTGCAGGAGGTCGTCTAGGTGGGTACCCCAACAGTGCCAGTTATTCTACCGCCTGAGCAGTGATGTGCAAACATTTCTGTGCTCCGGTAGGAGGGCACTGTAGCTAGTGAAATTACTGGGCTGAAGAGTCTTAACATCTTATGACTCTTGAGTAAGAAGCGTTGGTGCAGTGCTTCTAGAATTTCACATCATTGTGATGCTAATAGCACTGATCCTAAATAGCACTGTACTGATTATGGGCAGCGTTATCTCTTAACATCAAAAGAGCGTCTTGCTCGTCTTCTACTTCATCACATAAAAAATCTCTATACCAAATTTCACCTCAATCGGTTCACCCTTTTAGGCGTGAAAGAGTAACAAACATACATCCAGACATCCACACATTCTTACAAACTTTCACGTTTATAATATTAGTAAGATTTTAGGTTAATGTTTGTAATGTATGTTTGTTACTCTTTCACGACTAAACGGGTGGACCGATTGAGCTGAAATTTGGTATAGAGACAGCTTAGACCCTGAAATAACATATAGGCTACAGTACAGCGTGTAAAACCGCTGGGCGCAATAATAATTTAATTAAAACTATACATTTTGTAACATACCTGACTCTTGGATAACAGCGATCGACGCGGTATATTCTCAGTTTTGTTCGATGACTGGGTTAGCAGTTCAAATGGATGCCCTGACTCCGCTACTCGACCTCTGAAAATATTAATAAAATAGGGTTTAAAGAGGAGGCCTATGTCCAGCAGTGGACGAACGTGGGCGGACGATGATGAAGTAGATTAAAATTAACACATGAGAAATTTAAAAAGAAATAATTAAAAACAAGCTTTTATTATTACCATTTAGTATCAAAGTACTCGTCAAGACGAATCAATTGAGCCCAATTTAATTACGGAGTTTCTATGGCCACATTCCAGTTCCATCATCAGATCAGCTCCATGTCATAATAATATTGCATTGTCATCCGATTTATTATACGCAAAATTTCAGCTCAATCGGAAACCGGGAAGTGGATCAAATTTAACTTGCAAGATTTTATTACAGAGAGACAGATAACGGACAGGTGAAAGTTTTATTTTATACAACGAAGTAAGAAGACGAGCAAGACGCTCTCCTGATGGTAAGAGATAACGCTGTCCATAATTAGTACAGTGCTACCGAGTGCACTGCACCAACGCTTCTTACTCGAGAATCATAAAATGACTCTTCAGCCCAGTAATTTCACTATACTTCGTTTCAAAAACAAAGATAATTTTTGCAGGGTTCAAAGGATCAATATCTTAATAAATTCGATATATATCGAATATTTATCAAAATATATCAGATATATATCATAATATATGTACATATATCGGGTATAACAGTTTTTGTAAATATATCAATAATTTATTTATTTTATTTAATTTTATAACTAAGGAAAACTAACAAATACATACAAGAATAAGAACTGAAGGCCAATTACAAGTTTTCACAAATAGATAATATTTTCATTGATATATAACCTTCGAACACTGCAAAAAATATCAGTAATGTTTGCACATAACTGCAAACAAGTAAGTAAAAGCTTGTAAAATATGGCATACTTGTCCATAACGATGACTTTATCGTAATCCATGACAGTATTGAGTCGGTGAGCTATAGTGAGTACGCTCGACATCGCGAACTTGCGACGGATCGTCTCTTGTATGTGCTTGTCCGTCCTGAAACAACGAGTACATACAGTGGCGGATTTGCCCTAAGGCCCAGTAGGCCCGGGCCTAGGGCGGCCAGATATTAGGGGCGGCCAATCGTGACAAAAAAATCACTGATGACAAAAAATAACTAAAAGTACGTAAATATTTTAAAGGCTTCAAGGGGCCATGGGTTTTTCTCGGCGGCTCTGCTCTATAATAAGAATATTTATTTTCTCACCGCTCAGAACACATCTTTTGTAGCCTGAAATATAAAATATTCTCGGCACTCGCAGCTAGCTGCTCGCGCAATTATAAATAGAATATTATGTATTTTGCTCACCACTCAGAACGAGCACACAGTACCGGCGTTAGGGTGGGGCGCGGTTGGGCGACCGCCCAGGGCGCCGGATAAAAGGGGCGCCACAGGCTCTATAATGGGGCGCCCCATTCGTTCTGAAAAATATCTCAATTTTCTCGGCGCTCGCAGCGAGCTGCTCGCGCTTTTATAAATAAGTATACTTATTTAGTTTCTTTGCCGCTCGGAGCAAGCTAAACGCACATCATTCGTGCGAAAAATTCAAATTTTTCTCGGAACTCGCAGCAAGCTGGAAAGGTGGATTTTTTTCTAGATACGCCCATGATTTTGCCCATCGGAATCGGCCCAGAAAAAAATCCTGGAATTTTTTGCTTTTTAGTATGGGTTTGAATTGCTTTTTAGGGGGCGCCGTAGAAATCTCGCCCAGGGCGCTCGTAATGTTAAAACTGTCTCTAATTGCACATCTTTTGTAGTCTGAAACGTAAAATTTTCTCGGCGCTCGCAGCAAGTTGCTCGCGCATTACAAGGTTTTTAAAATTTTATTCTATTCGGAACGAGTTTAACGCACATACGTTTATGTCAGAGATATAACATTTCCTATTTTAGAGATTCAAATTATAGGTAAACGTTGAAATGTACAAACCTACCTTGTTCACAAGAAAAAAAATTCTGGATCCGCCACTGTTTAAGGAGTAAGTAGAAGTAGACATGTTATATACGACGTAGGTGCAGGGTATTACATGGACTGGGGCCTAGGGCGGCCTAGACTGTAAATCCGCCACTGAGTACATATTAATATCATCATCACTGGCCTCTTACACCTATGAAAGATTTAAGCAGCGTCCGTAATTATTATTATTTTTAACCCCCGACGCAAAAACGACGGGGTGTTATAAGTTTGACGTGTGTGTCTGTCTGTGGCATCGTAGCTCCAGAACGGATGAACGGATTTTGATTTAGTTTTTTTGTTTGAAAGTAGAGTTAGTCGAGAGTGTTTTTAGCCATGTTTGGTGGAAATCGGTCCAAGATGGCCGCCAGCACAAAATGGCGAATTACACATGTTGAATGCGTTGCGTTGGGGGGTTTTTAAATGTTTTATTTAATTCACTTGTTATTTATGTAGTGCGGCTATGATATCACCGCGGCCATGATTGGCCTATTGTGATTGCCGCTTATTATGATGAGAATGACCCCTAGGCGCGGCGCTAGAGTTCACCACAGACCATAGCAGCTTCTAGAAACTGCAGGATTTTACTAAGGGTCATCTCTCTAAGCTCATTCGGGCTGAGCAGATGCTGTCCCATAATAGAGCTACGTTTACGCATCAGTGCACCACACTTCCCCAGCAGATGAAGAGGCGTTTCATCAGCCTCATTACAGAATCTGCAGGTTTGAGTGTCGCATAGCCCTAGTTTAGACATATACTCGTCTGAAATTATGGTTCGGCACTTCCGTGAGTAGTAAGGCAGATACGTAAGCATAAAGTATGCAGACGAATTGTGTTCCTGGTGAAGATGGAGAACCAGCGGTGGGTTGGTGACGTCACGTTTCTGTGCCAATAGTTGGAACCAGGAGTTATCGTGCACAGCCAAGGGCGGATCAAGGATTTGGTCCTTGGGCCAAGGTGCAAACGGGCAAAAATATTATAATTTTTACTACGAAAAGTGTGTGTTCAGCTCGCTCTGAACAGTTAGATAGTTCAAATGTCCTTAATAAGTGCGCGAGCAGCTTGCTTCTTGCAGAAAAAAAATATAATCTTGCCCATGTAATTTGCAAAATTCGTAACTCTACAATGTTTCATGTAAGTGACGTCGGTGTTGGCTGACTGATGATGTGGCCACTAAGATGTCATCTATGTATACGAAGATGAAGTCCATTCCTGCTGTTGACGGGGCTTCACACTCGTCTTCTTACTTAGCAAAAAAATACGAAGTGCGCTCGGGTCCACTAGTTATATAATAGACTCACTCAGTATCAACATTAGCCGTCGCCTCATCCAACACGAGTACATTAGCTTGGGCGAGTGCTGCGCGAGCGAGACAGACGAGTTGTCTCTGTCCTGTAGAGAGGTTGTAACTATTGTATTGTACAAGACTCACTCAGTATCAACATTAGCCGTCGCCTCATCCAACACGAGTACATTAGCTTGGGCGAGGGCTGCGCGAGCGAGACAGACGAGTTGTCTCTGTCCTGTAGAGAGGTTGTAACTATTGTATTGTACAAGACTCACTCAGTATCAACATTAGCCGTCGCCTCATCCAACACGAGTACATTAGCTTGGGCGAGTGCTGCGCGAGCGAGACAGACGAGTTGTCTCTGTCCTGTAGAGAGGTTGTAACTATTGTATTGTACAAGACTCACTCAGTATCAACATTAGCCGTCGCCTCATCCAACACGAGTACATTAGCTTGGGCGAGTGCTGCGCGAGCGAGACAGACGAGTTGTCTCTGTCCTGTAGAGAGGTTGTAACTATTGTATTGTACAAGACTCACTCAGTATCAACATTAGCCGTCGCCTCATCCAACACGAGTACATTAGCTTGGGCGAGTGCTGCGCGAGCGAGACAGACGAGTTGTCTCTGTCCTGTAGAGAGGTTGTAACTATTGTATTGTACAAGACTCACTCAGTATCAACATTAGCCGTCGCCTCATCCAACACGAGTACATTAGCTTGGGCGAGGGCTGCGCGAGCGAGACAGACGAGTTGTCTCTGTCCTGTAGAGAGGTTGTAACTATTGTATTGTACAAGACTCACTCAGTATCAACATTAGCCGTCGCCTCATCCAACACGAGTACATTAGCTTGGGCGAGTGCTGCGCGAGCGAGACAGACGAGTTGTCTCTGTCCTGTAGAGAGGTTGTAACTATTGTATTGTACAAGACTCACTCAGTATCAACATTAGCCGTCGCCTCATCCAACACGAGTACATTAGCTTGGGCGAGTGCTGCGCGAGCGAGACAGACGAGTTGTCTCTGTCCTGTAGAGAGGTTGTAACTATTGTATTGTACAAGACTCACTCAGTATCAACATTAGCCGTCGCCTCATCCAACACGAGTACATTAGCTTGGGCGAGGGCTGCGCGAGCGAGACAGACGAGTTGTCTCTGTCCTGTAGAGAGGTTGTAACTATTGTATTGTACAAGACTCACTCAGTATCAACATTAGCCGTCGCCTCATCCAACACGAGTACATTAGCTTGGGCGAGGGCTGCGCGAGCGAGACAGACGAGTTGTCTCTGTCCTGTAGAGAGGTTGCCGCCGCCGTCGCCCACTTTGGTGGACAAACCGGCCGCCATGTTGGCGACCATGTCGCTTAATTCCACCTGCGGGGAGAAAGGATTTGTAGAGAATAACAATTAATAATTAACTGCTTGAAGATGTATTGTGACTTCTGTTGCTGCAGTAGCAGCTAGCGATGCGCCAGGTTCGACTTGTTTACAGAGTTTACGCACGCGATGAAAGGATTTTTTTATCTAATTTTTCTACACCTTGTGCTACATTACTGCGAATTGTGTAATATATATTATATTTTTTAGAACAAAACATCGCCTATGGCAATCTGTGATAATGTAGCAATATGTTGTGAAAGAACTTTTTAAATCGGATCAGTAGTCTCGGAGATTAAGAGGTACATAGCCACACACACACCCACAAAGGTACAAACATTTCCTCTTTAATTTTTTTTTGGAACGAAGTTCCTTATTTATGTTAGAGACAGACAAACAAGCAAACGGGCCGCCTGATGGTGAGCGGTTACCGTCGCCTATGGACGTCTGCAACACCAGTGGCATTAGAGACGCGTTGTCGGTCCATTAAGATCATTATCCCCCTCTTGAAGAGCCCCATGTTAAAGGAAGTAGGAAATACGTCGCTCGGAAGGCTATTCCACAACCTGCAAGTGTGTGGGAGAAACGATCTCGTAAAGCGAGTTGTCCGACTCCCACACGTTGACAATGTGAAGAATATTTTTTTTTGTGTGATGAAGTAGAATACGAGCAAGACGCTCTCCTGATGTTAAGAGATAACGCTGCCCATAATCAGTACAGTGCCACTTAGGATTTCACAATGATGTGAAATTCTAGGAGCTCTGCACCAACGCTTCTTACTCAAGAGTCATAAGATGTGAAGACTCTTTAACCCAGTAACTTCACTAGCTACAGTGCCCTCATACCGGAGCACAGTAATGTTATGTAGTATATCTATATATACCTGTTCTATACCTATATATACCTATAGTTACCTGTTCCAAAGCAGCATATATGTCAGCGTCGCTGTATTCCCCGGCGGGATCCAAGTTGTCCCTGAGTGTGGCAGCAAACAGTGCCGGCCGCTGCGGCAGCGCACACAATCGTGCCCGCCACCGCCTCAAGCCGGCCTGTTCTGGCGTCACTCCGTCTACTGATATACGGCCTGTCGTCTTACTGAGCCTGCAATACCGAGAAAACAGCTAAAAATACGATTTGGGCAAAAAAAATCGGCGAAAAATCGATAAAAGTAACTAAAACCTAACAAAAACGGATAAAACGGACAAAATGATGATAAAAGTGAAAAAAAACTGACTTGAAATGCACAATAACCCATCAATTTGTGACTTAAAATATAACTCAATAGTGACTCAATATTATATAACAACAAAAATTTAGCAATATCTAACTAAAACCTGAAATAGGTATAAAAAAAATACGATTTCTAAACAAGATTTCGGCTTAAAACTTAGCATTATCGAACTAAAACCAACATCAACAAACATTCCTTGAGCCAAGTGTCATAATATGACAACTGAAAATACGATTTAGGAACAAGAATTCGGCTTAAAAACGCAATTTATCGATAAAAAACACAGAAAAAAAACGATGAAAATCACTGTTACCTATCAAAATCGGACTTAAATCTAGGTATAAAAAACATCATCCTTAAATATGGAATTTAATCTAAAAATCATAAGGGTCAACGCTCATTACACCCACCCGGGACCCACTCAGCACCGCCTCGCCTCGGCGTCCACCCGGCGTCCACCCGGCGTCAACGCGGCGTCCACGGGTGGACGCCGCGTTGACGCCGGGTGGACGCCGCGCGGTCAACCCGTGAACGCCGCGTGACCAACGAGTGGACGCCACTTATCCACGAATTTAATTCCACAATAAAACCTTTTAAATGTTTAATAAATAGTTGAATTTATAATTAACTTAATTTTTAATATTAACTTCGGGTTAAAGATCTTTATTTCTCATAAAAGAATTTACATTCACTTACTATGAGACACATACTAAAACTAAGCATAAGTTATAATAGGGCTAGTCGTACAAAATTTTGCAATGAACTTATAAAATATAAAATGTAGGTAGTCTAAGAAAAAGTTATAGGCAAATATTGCAAAAAACACTTAAACAGGTCCAACGCCGCATCGCGTCGATTGCATTGTTTTGTTGACATGCAGTAAACCACGGAGTCATAAAGTAAGCGCATCAAATCTGGATATGGCAAAATATTCAATTTCAATGTAATTTATTGTTATTACATCATTGTATTCCTTTATTTTTTCTCTTTGTTTAATTTATCTTCTTTGATAATATTTATTTATTTATTCATCTTTAATTCATTTCTTCTGCCTTTTTTTCTATAATATGTATATGTATATAGTATTTTTATATGAATATTGAAGTAAGTTTTGAAGGTTCTGGTGTATTTCTATAATATTATTTGTGTTTTTATATATTCTTTAGTTCCTTTCTTCTGCCTTTTTGTATAATACATAATATGTATGTAATATTTTTATATATGTATGAATATTGAAGCAAGTTTTGAAGGTTGTTGGTGTATTTCTATTATTTGTAAATGTTTCTGTTATATGTGTTTTTATATTCTTTAGTTCCTTTCTTCTGCCTTTTTGTATAATACATAATATGTATGTAATATTTTTTATATATGAAAATTGAAGTAAATTTTGAAGGTATTTAGTAAGGGGTGTTAATATTACTTATTTGTTAAATGTTTCGGTTATTTGTGTTACATTTCACAACTTTATAATCTCAGGTACGCCTTTTCTGTAACGTATGATAAGGTCTTTCTCTCCATCATCACACCGACGTAACATTTCATTCTGCAGAGTTTTAATGTAAGACTGTTGTTGAGGCGTTTGATCAGAATATGTTTTAACATTTGTCAAATTTATGTTATTTCTGTTACGTAAAAGATTAATAACAGTGCCCTGGGTTTTATAATATACTTTGATAGGACGATTTTTGTTCGGATCATATTTTCCGATACGCATGATTTTTTTTGGTTCTGGGCACTGTTTGTTCGCCATTCTTGTGATTTTTAAAACTTCATTGGTGTCATTAGTTTTTCTATCAAACTTATTTCGTGAGAATAATTCTGGAACGCCGGTCACTATAATATTTTTTGCTTCTATCTTCTCGCTCCTTCACTTCATTTACAACGGATTCTAGGGTAATGGATGAAGGAGTCCGTTTCGAGTCATTGAGTTTAAGCTTCACCATTTCTGTCTTGAGAGATTGTATTTGTTTTTCTGTATTTTCGTTCTTTATTTTTAGGTCTTGTATTTCTGATTTTATAGTAATTTGCTCTTGAGTTAGGTGATGTGTTAAAGCTTTTATTTCACTCACTTGATCTTTAATCGAAGCAACATCCATTCTTAGATTTTCTGCGAATTCCTTCTGACCAGCGATCATTACTTCCATCATCTTCATCATCTGTGATAAACAGGTGCGCATGTCTCTGATATCTGGGCTTAGAGAACTTTGCGAGTCACTGCGCGACATACCGCATCCAATAAGTTGATTTGTTGATCCGTGGTCACTCATTTTGACAGTAGAGCAGGCACGATGCATACTTGTCGTCTCCTTCGTTTGACTTGTTTTGCGAGATTAAATGGTGTAACCGGCACAAAGTAATTTTGAGTCTAATTATGATGGTTTTAAAGTTGACTTTGTTTTAATCACATGGTAAAAAATTTGTAACACGACTGCTTCGTACGACGCCCAGTGAGCGTATGAGTGAGTGAATCTAACTATTGAAAATAATATTAGACCTGAAGTAAATAATAATTTATCAATTTAATTTACCTTTATCCTGCTTTTTTTCATGGCGAATTGCGTAATTTAAATAAAACTTTCGTTATAAGAAAAAAATCGTAATTAAATTTAATATTTCGTATAAAAAACTATTACTAAGTACATAATCTTACTAATATTATAAAAGCGAAAGTTTGTGTGTATGTGTGTGAGTGTGTGTGTGTATGTTTGTTACTTTTCACGCTTAATCGGATGAACCGATTGACTTAAAATTTGGTATGAAGATAGCTGAGACTCTGGAATAACACATAGGCTACATTTTATCCTGATAAATGAAACAGTTTCTGTAAAAATCAAAAATATATTTAAAAAAATGACAGTTCTGAAATTTGACATTTATTTTTCAACCATGAAACCATTTATTTTTCAAATAAGGCACCCATAGTAAGCCCATTTAGTTTCAAAAGAAGCACCCATAGTAAGCCCATTTGATAAACTACAAATGAAGCACTCATAGTAAGCCCATTTAGTTTTCAAATGAAGGACCCATAGTAAGCCCATTTGATAAACCACAAATTAAGCACTCATAGTAAGCCCATTTGAGAAACCACAAATGAAGCACTCATAGTAAGCCTATTTAGTTTTTTAAATGAAGCACCCATAGTTAGCCCATTCGATAAACCACAAATGAAGCACTCATAGTAAGCCCATTAAGTATTCAAATGAAGCACCCATAGTAAGCCCATTTGATAAACCACAAATAAAGCACTCATAGTAAGCCCATTTAGTTTTCAAATAATGCACTCATAGTAAGCCCATTTGATAAACCACAAATGAAGCACTCATAGTAAGCCCATATAGTTTTTTAAATGAAGCACCCATAGTAAGCCCATTTGATAAACCACAAATAAAGCACTCATAGTAAGCCCATTTAGTTTTCAAATGAAGCACCCATAGTAAGCCCATTTAGTTTTCAAAAGAAGCACCCATAGTAAGCCTATTTAGTTTTCAAAAGAAGCACCCAAAGTAAGCACATTTAGTTTTCAAAAGAATCACCCATAGTAAGCCCATTTGATAAAATAAAGCACTCATAGTAAGCCCATTTAGTTTTCAAATAATGCACTCATAGTAAGCCCATTTGATAAAATATAAATGAAGCACTCATAGTAAGCCCATTTAGTTTTCAAATAATGCACTCATAGTAAGCCCATTTGATATACCACAAATAAAGCACTCATAGTAAGCCCATTTAGTTTTCAAATGAAGCACCCATAGAAAGCCCATTTAGTTTTCAAAAGAAGCACCCATAGTAATCCCATTTAGTTTTCAAAAGAAGCACCCATAGTAAGCCCATTTAGTTTTCAAAAGAAGCACCCATAGTAAGCCCTTTTGATAAACCACAAATAAAGCACTCATAGTAAGCCCATTTGATAAACCACAAATGAATCACTCATAGTAAGCCCATTTGATAAACCACAAATGAAGCAGTCTTAGTAAGCCCATTTGATAAACCACAAATGAAGCAGCCATAGTAAACCTATTTTATAAACCACAAATGAAGCACTCATAGTAAGCCCATTTAGTTTTCAAATGAAGCACCCATAGTAAGCCCATTTAGTTTTCAAATGAAGCACCCATAGTAAGCCCATTTAGTTTTCAAAAGAAGCACCCATAGTAAGCCCTTTTGATAAACCACAAATGAATCACTCATAGTAAGCCCATTTGATAAACCACAAATGAAGCACTCTTAGTAAGCCCATTTGATAAACCACAAATGAAGCAGCCATAGTAAACCTATTTTAAAAACCACAAATGAAGCACACATAGTAAGCCCATTTAGTTTTCAAATGAAGCACCCATTGTAAGCCCATTTGATAAACTACAAATGAAGCACCCATAGTAAGCCCAATTAGTTTTCAAAAGAAGCACCCATAGTAAGCCCATTTGATAAACCACAAATGAAGCACCCATAGTAAGCCTATTTGAGAAACCACAAATGAAGCACTCATAGTAAGCCCAATTAGTTTTTTAAATGAAGCACCCATAGTTAGCCCATTTGATAAACCACAAATAAAACACTCATAGTAAGCCTATTTGATAAACCACAAATGAAGCACTCATAGTAAGCCCATTTAGTATTCAAATGAAGCACCGATAGTAAGCCCATTTGAGAAACCATAAATGAAGCACTTATAGTAAGCCCATTTAGTTTTTTAAATGAGGCACCCATAGTTAGCCCATTTGAGAAACCACAAATAAAGCACTCATAGTAAGCCCATTAGAGAAACCACAAATGAAGCACTCATAGTAAGCCTATTTAGTTTTTTAAATGAAGCACCCATTTATTTATTTAGAATTTAGAATTTATTTATTTATTGATAATTAGTACGGCATTATAATACCAATTACACTAACTAACACATAACGTACATACATGAAATAAATTACAATAAGAAGATTATGCTAGTCACTACAAAATAATTAAATTTATAAATAATTCAATAATAATCAAAAATAAATGTCAAATTTAATATTAAAATGTCTAAGAAATTATAAATAGGTCTCACAAAATGCCCATAGTTAGCCCATTCGATAAACCACAAATGAAGCACTCATAGTAAGCCCATTTAGTATTCAAATGAAGCACCCATAGTAAGCCCATTTGATAAACCACAAATGAAGCACCCATAGTAAGCCCATTCGAGAAACCACAAATGAAGCACCCATAGTAAGCCCATTCGAGAAACCACAAATGAAGCACTCATAGTAAGCCCATTTAGTTTTCAAATGAAGGACCCATAGTAAGCCCATTTGATAAACCACAAATTAAGCACTCATAGTAAGCCCATTTGAGAAACCACAAATGAAGCACTCATAGTAAGCCTATTTAGTTTTTTAAATGAAGCACCCATAGTTAGCCCATTCGATAAACCACAAATGAAGCACTCATAGTAAGCCCATTTAGTATTCAAATGAAGCACCCATAGTAAGCCCATTTGATAAACCACAAATGAAGCACCCATAGTAAGCCCATTCGAGAAACTACAAATGAAGCACCCATAGTAAGCCCATTCGAGTAACCACAAATGAAGCACTCATAGTAAGCCCATTTAGTTTTCAAATGAAGGACCCATAGTAAGCCCATTTGATAAACCACATATTAAGCACCCATAGTTAGCCCATTCGATAAACCACAAATGAAGCACTCATAGTAAGCCCATTTAGTATTCAAATGAAGCACCCATAGTAAGCCCATTTGATAAACCACAAATGAAGCACCCATAGTAAGCCCATTTGATAAACCACAAATGAAGCACCCATAGTAAGCCCATTCAAGAAACCACAAATGAAGCACTCATAGTAAGCCCATTTAGTTTTCAAATGAAGGACCCATAGTAAGCCCATTTGATAAACCACAAATTAAGCACTCATAGTAAGCCCATTTAGTTTTCAAATGAAGCACCCATAGTAAGCCCATTTGATAAACCATAAATGAAACACCCTTAGTAAGCCCATTTGATAAACTACAAATGAAGCACTCATAGTGAGCCCATTTAGTTTTCAAATAAAGCACCCATAGTAAGCCCATTTGATAATCCGCAATTGAAGCACTCATAGTAAGCCCATTGGATAAACCACAAATGAAGCACCCATAGTAAGCCCATTTGATAAACTACAAATGAAGCACTCATTAAAAAAAATCTACCATAAACTATCATTAAAATTTCCAGCATTTTTCTAAAATTAAAAATCGAATATGTCAAATTTCTCTAAAAAAAATTAAAAATCTAATGTCGAATTTCTCAAAAAAAAAAATGAAAATCGAATACCTATGTCAAATTTCGCGAAAAAAAATTAAAAATCCCAAATGTCAAATTTCTCAAAAAAATATTGAAAATCGAATATGTCAAATTTCTCAAAAAAAAAAAGACAATTGAATACGTCAAAATGACAATTAATTGTCATTTTTTTCAAAAACAATGGAAAATCGCAAATGTCAAAATGACAATTAATTGTCAAATTTCAGAACTGTCATTTTTTAAATATATATTTGATTTTTTACAGAAACTGTTTCATTTATCAGGATAAAAAGGAGCCTATGTGTTATTCCAGAGTCTCAGCTATCTTCATACCAAATTTTAAGTCAATCGGTTCATCCGTTTAAGCGTGATAAACTTTCGCTTTTATAATATTAGTAAGATGAAGTAAATTATAATTTAGTTTACCTTTATCCTGCTTTTTCCCATGGCAAAAAAAATCATTTTGTTGTGTTTTGTTTCGTAGGCTTGTTTTTGTACGTATAATTTAATAAAATCATAGAAATATTCCACGCATTTTTTTCTATTCTAAAAAATGCAAAAAAAAGAAATCGTAGTATAATATTGGAAAAATTGTATAATTTTCATTTCCAAGACAATAATTTTGTGATGCTCTCAATCCGACCCTGCTCATCAACTCGGGACCGACGCAAGGCAAGCATGCGAGCCGCGAGTTGTCAACGGGTGGCCCACCCGCCGTCCGCGCGCGGACGCCTCGCGGCCGAGGCGATGCGGCGGCGTTCCGGAGTTGATGTAGTGAGCGTTAGCTCATACAAATCCATATAAAGAATACTAATCGCGCGAGGCGAGGCGGTGCTGAGTGGGTCCCGGGTGGGTGTAGTGAGCGTTGACCCTAATTCTTTGAACCAAGTGTCACAATACGATTAGGGAACAAAAATACGTAATATTTGGCTTAAAAATGCAATTTTCGATGAAACCAAACAAAATCGGACTAAAACTTAGCAATTCCTTCTTGGATCCGTCTTTCATCAAATTGGAACTCCACCAAAAGGGTCCTGATTCCGCCAAAATTGGTCATAAGTCTGCCAAAATTGGTCATAATTCTGCCAAAATTGATCATAATTCCGCCAAAATTGGTCATAATTCTGCCAAAATTGGTCATATTTCCGCCAAAATTGGTCATAAGTCTGCCAAAATCGGTCATAATTCTGCCAAACATGGTCATAATTTCACCAAAATTGGTCATAATTCTGTAAAAATCTCACCTAAACAGTGCATTAACAAGCGAGCTCTTCCCAGCACCAGTTCTGCCAACCACAGCCACTTTTTCAGCGGGGGCCACCGTGAAAGACACCGAACGTATGGCGTAAGAGGGTTCCTCTTTTATGTCGGGGGTCAACTCCTTGTCGCTCTTGGGTGGACGCTCGTATTCTAACGACACGTCTTGGAATTGGATTTCACCTGAAAATAACAATTTTAACTTCATATATAAATATAATCTCCTTTTTACCACCGAACATCTAGAGGAACAGCGCTGCGTCATCGCTACATGGTTGATATTCCATTTGCCCGTACGAAGCGATTTAGTTCAACCTTCATTATCCGGACGGCGAAGGTTTGGAACTCTCTGCCAGCATCAGTGTTTCCTGTAAATTACAACTTAGGAGTCTTCAAATCGAGGGTTAATAGGTATTTACTAGGTCTGTGTGCAACATCTTCGACCGCGTCATCACTTACCAACAGGTGAGACTGTGGACAAACGCAGCCCTATTCTCTATAAAAAAAAATCTAAATATTTATAAAAGAAAAGAGTGACTGACTGATCTCGCAGTCCTCGTAACGTACATAAATAACGTACCCAATTCGTTCAAATGTATATGTAAATATGTCTACTACTGTCTACTTAATTTTGATTTTTTTTTTACATTTTTCTTGAAATAAATAAATAAGTTATACATGATTGTAGTTCACTGGTATAAAGAAATTGAGGTTTTTTTACTTTTCCTGTAAAATTAAGTTTTTACAGAATTGGCAACTTAGGAAAAATTGGCATAGGTATTATTATGACGTAGACCTCCGCTAAGATAGGATTTATCCAACCTGACAGAATCACGAGCAGCAAGTAAAAAAATATAAACATTCTGAGGGCCTATTGGCTATTTCTCACCCACTACGATTGATGACAACTTCAATGTACATTGCTGCATTTGTTATTTTACTCATATTAATGAGGAGGTTTAAGCAAGTACTGTACGCAATTTTGTCTATGGATTCTAGTGTTTTACATGTCGTTTTGTGATATAGGTCGCCCTCTGGTCTACACATTTTATTAGCTACTGAAAAAAGGGTTTTACCTTTCGTAGGCCATTTATCGAAGTCTAGACCCGGATGGTTCGCCTTGAGAGCTTTCTCGTCCATTTCTAACGGATGTTCTGCCGGTAAGTTTGTGTATTCTAATATTCTTTCCACCTGAAAATACATTATTATTATTAAGAGCCTGTGATGTCCTACTACAGGGCAAATATACTGACCCTACCATCCTTGTACATTTACGAAAATATTATGTATGTTAGGAAGAATCCTGAAAAATTCAAACTAAATAGTGACAAACATAGCTTTAATACTAGAAATAAGAATAAGAAAGTTGTACCTATATAGGTACAGTATCCATGTTAGGTTTACAAAATGAAGTAAATTTTCATTTGCCACAATGAACTACCCTTGGTTCGTGACATTTCTAGTAGCAATCAAACTTTATATTATCATCGACTCGTTTAATATGCAACAATGATGTATCCCACTACTTTTCCTTAGGTGATACATAATAATAGCATTTAAAATGAATCGAATATAGTATAAGATTTGGTGAATACTGAAAATGTCACGAAGTAAGGGTAAATAATTTTTGCATACTAAAAGTTCCTTCATTTTGTAAGACTAACATGGATACATCTATTTGTAGTTGACTGTACAACTTTTTACTTAGATTGTCCAAAACAAACCAGAAATCATTCCTAGGGAATTGTGTTCGTTTCTACAATAAAAACCATGAGGAAATAACGGGGCTCACAGAAAATAAATTCAAAAGCCATGTTAAAGCCATACTACAAAAGAAAGCCTATAATAAAATATGCCATAATACATAGAAATGAGATTTATTTGTCATGAATTTTGGTACAATGTGATCTACTAAACTTTCCTGTTCCGACAAAATTCTACCTATTGAAGGCATCATCATCATCATCATCATCTCAGCCATTGGACGTCCACTGCTGAACATAGGCCTCCCCTTTGGACTTCCATATGTACCGGTTGGAAGCGACCTTGAATTGAAGGCATACAAATATTTTAATAAAATTATAAAAAAAAATGCCTGACAAAGATGCCTGGAAACCTCTGCATGATAAAACAGCTGGTGCTCCTCAAACGCATAATAAATTTATGTAACCATGATAAACATTGTAAACACATATTTAAAAGATGCAATCCTCATGAGTTTCTTGCTCGTTCTTCTCATAGAGGTGCCTTGCGAACGAGCGGTAGAATATTAAAATAGAAAAATGTAAAATTGACTTGCAAAAGTGCTCCAATGTAGCCTATTTGAATAATACAAATTTTGGCAATTTTATGAATCCATAGAACCTAATTGCAAATTTCTCAAAAAAATCATAGAATAAAATTTTAGGCAGATTTTTTAAAAACATTGACGTTTCAGTGGCCTTATTTGGAGATATCAAAATTTAGAATCGGATAAGGGATTACAGAAATATCTAGGTCACAAGTGACCAAGGATGCCCAAAGAAAATTCTTTAAAAGTGACATTTCTTACCGATGTCATCTGGTTCTCAACCTCGGCCGTCTGCCTCATCCCGTATTGACACATCCCGACCAAGCCTATCACTTGTGTTATGGCTAGACCGACACTTCCTCCGATCGTATCTGGAAATAATAATAAAATATTTTATTGCACATCCATATATTTAAGTAGCTCCCTTTAAATTCATCAATGCAGGAAGTCGTCTAGGTGGGTACCCCAACAGTGCCAGTTATTCTACCGCCTGAGCAGTGATGTGCTAACATTGCTGTGCTTCAGTAGAAGGGCACTGTAGCTAGTGAAATTACTGGACTGAAGAGTATTAACATCTTATGACTCTCGAGTAAGAAGCGTTGGCGCAGTGCACCCAGAATTTCACCTATGTAAAATACTGGGTAGCACTGTACTAATTATGGGCAGCGTTTTATCTTACCATCAGGAGAGCGTCATGCTTGTCTTCTTACTTCGTTGTATAAAAAAAAGTACTCGAGCGCCGGTTTTAGTCGAGTAATTAAAAAAGTATTTAATAAAATAATTATTTATAACTTACCGCCATCAGCGAATAGGAAGAAGCTGAACGTTACAAACGCTAGGTACACGCAACAGAGCATATCCATCCAAAAACCGAACGCTCTGTAAATAAAGAAAAAACATTTAAAACAAGTTTTAGTCGCAATCAGGGTAAAAACACAGTAATATGTTATATAGTTGTAAAATAATATTATAGTTAAGTAACATCGGGATAAAATAACATAGTAAACGAGACACATCGGGATAAATGAATGTAGCAAAAAGTAGTATCGGGATAAAACAATGTAGCAAAGAGCAGTATCGAGATAAAACAATGTAAGTAGTTAGTGTGACATCGGGATAAAACAACGTAGTAAAGAGTCACAACGAGATAGTTTATTGTCACATCGGGATAAAACAATGTATGTAGTTAGTGTCACATCGGGATAAAACAACATAGTAAAGAGTCACATCGGGATAAAACAATGTAGCAAAGAGCAGTATCGGGATAAAACAACGTAATAAAGCATCTTACCTGTTAGTATTGAGTAGCAGCGACCAACTAGAACTGTGCAAGTCCTGTAGTTTGTCGAACTCTCGCGCCAATATCTTCTGATGTCGAGTGGAACGGATAGTTGTAAGACCGGACACCGTTGATGAAAGGTGGTTTAGAGATTGGCTTCGGGCTGAAAATAATTTTCATCATTACATACAGATTATCTTCTTCTTAGTCGTACACTCTTGTCAGAGTGTTCGTTTCTGCTCTGATACTCGGTCTTCTGCTTGAATTTTTCCGATATATTTAGCGATGTGACGCCATTTTCTTTGGTCACGCATCTAGATAAGAGCACTCTATGGAGAGACTTGTGCAGGGTCCAATTGAAGGTAAGAGAGCTCTAGGTCGTTCTCCAACTCGCTGGACTGAGCTCATCAAGAAGGCCACAGAGGCATCTAACATCTATGACCCAGTGCTCTTGCAACGCCATTAACAGGCATTCAGATTATTACGTTCACATCAAGTAAAACCATTCTGGACACCATCCGCCATCTGACAGTAGTTTTTTTTGTAGATTGGCGTGTTCTTTATGCAAAGAAACAAAAAAGTAAGACAAGCAAGACGCGATCCTGTTGGTAAGATATAATACTTCCCATAATTTTTATAGCTACTCAGGTCCACGGAAGAAGCTCTCAAGGAGCGAACTAAACTGAAAGCGTCTAAACTGAATAACATAGAAGATATGACTCACCGATAGCCTCAATCCTCTTCAATTCCCGACTGGTGCACAGGAACAGAGCTCTCAATGCGAACAGGAACACGGCGACACAACCGGTCGGCAGTATGAGCCACCAGTTCACCAAACATACTACCACTAATATTGCTATCACTTCTAGGAAGAACTGAAATAGAGAAACACCTTTTATTAAGCTTTTCTCTACAGAGTGGGCACCACAAGACAGAAGGCGTCGTCGAGGCCGACCTAGAAAAAGGTGGCGAGACGATCTAGACGCGCACCAGACTGACTGGCCAGAGGTGGCGCAGGATAGAGACGCGTGGAGGGATTTGGGGGAGCTCTTTGCCCAGCAGTGGGACAGTATAGACTAGAAAAAAAAAAGGTTTTCTTGAAAACTATGAGAGCTAGAATAAAAATGTCAAGGAGAAATTTATTCTCCATAAAATGTTCTACTATATTTTTCTTCAAAGTACCTACATATATTGCTAGGACTTATAGTTTTCAATATATGATTTACATATTTCTATTTTTTAATATTGTCCAAAATGGCAGGACAAAATAAACATTTTTTTTGTGTTTCAAGTCCTAGTAGCCTTTATTATGTAGATTAAATAAAATATGACTTTTCATTAAATTTGTTATTATTTGATGACAAAAAAAAATTTTAACAAAAAAGGGCCACGATTTTTTTGTTACTAAAATTGTAGTTTTTCTTTTTTTTTTTTTCAAAAAGTAATTGCTTAAATAAAAGTGGACTGTTAAACATAGATTGCCTGTTAAATTATCTACAATAATATCCTTGGAGGTATGTTGCTAGCACTTATGGTTTGAAAAATATACCTAATATTCAGAATTGGTGCACGAAAAGGAATCACGTAGTCATCTTTGACGCTTAATAACTCCAAAAGCTGACTCGGTGGGTGGATGTCATAATATATTATATTGTTGTTATTAATGCCAGCTGTCGATTTATATATGTTGTATGTTAACGAATTATTGAATATTTATAATTTTATTGTGTAAGTTCCAACTCACCCCGAGGCAATCGACGAGTGCGACGGGCAGTAGGGTGTCAACTTGTCCCATATCCTTCGAGAATCGGTTGAGAATACGACCCGACGGGTTGTGGTGGAAGAACCACATTGGGGCGTTTGTTACTCCCCTGAAAATAAATACACAAATATATCCTTACGATTTTGGAAACTACCGTGAGTGTTATCCATTATATTTTTTTTATAGGTTAGTCTTTGACCACATCTCACATATCTTAAGCGACGAAGCGGCCGTAGATGGTAGAAGACTAAACCTATAAGACGGGATAAATCCCTCCCTGGCGTCACTAAACAAGCCGGAACACGGTCACAATGACCGCTTGGCGACACGGTTTTGTCCAGTGGGTGGTAACTAGCCACTGTTGAAGTTACCACCAGTATGAAATCTACGAGAATGTTTCTTTTGCCTAATATTCAGTTAAAACTCATTTGAACCCCTCCTCCCTCTTTTTCATTCTTTCTGTCTCTCTCTCTCTCTCACATAAAAAACGGTACAGCACTAGTAACAGTTAAAATACGAAATAAATGCTAAATAAATGTATTTCCGCAAAGTAGCGCCTAATCAATCAAAATTACTCGCTATTAGAATATCAGTCTATCTATGTATGTATATGCTCATAGGCGGATTTAGGGAGGGCCAAGACCCCCCCCAGATGCATTGTAGAGTTACGAATTTTGCACATATTTCATGACCAAGATTACAATTATTTTCTCGGCGCTCGCAGCAAGTTGCTCGCGCACTTATTATTAAGGATATTTGAACTTTCTAACTGTTCAGAGCGAGCTAAACACACACTTTTCGTCGTAAAAATTATATTGTTTTTGCCTTTCTTCCCTCCCAGAATCAAATCCTGGATCCGCCCTTGTATATGCTTATATATGGTTAAAACTGCCCGCACCAAGCGTTTTGCTTCGTCGTTCTTAATGAGAACTGGTCGCGTTTGGAACACTTTGCCGTCATCCGTGTATACCGAGCGGTACAACTTGGGTATCTTCAAGGCACGAGTGAATAGGTACCTTTCTAGGCATCTTACGTGATCCATCGTCGACCGCATTTTCACTTTCCATCAGGTGGGATCTGGTCAAACGTAGGCCTATCTCGTATAAAAAAAAAAAAAAAAAAACTCACCTGAACATAGTATCGTGTAGTGTAACAGAAGCTTTAATGCAGGTGTTGTAGAACACGACCAGTTTGTTCCACGTGAAGAATATACACAGAGCTATAAGGCTGCCGTAGATGTACAAGCACTGTTCTCTAGTTAGGTGGAACGTGTTTGATGGGATGTCTTGGAAGTTGAACTCTGGAATGGAAAAAATAAATATAATCACAAAATAAAAAAAAACTTGAAAGGTGTCAAGGGACACCCGGATGGAACGAAGTTCCTTTCGATTAATGAAAATATCTGGCTTGCTTTCTATAAGAGAGAGAGAGAGACAGACAGACAGAGAAACATGCGCACGCCGCACAGCTTACAATAGCTTACTATAGCAAAAAGTGTCGTGACAACTTTTCGTAAGAATTTTTTCCGTCTAGCCCCCTTTCACAACGCGCGATAAGGAACTTCGTTCCAAAAACCGGACAAGTACGAGTATACCAAATTTCAAAATTCTAAGCTCACGGGAAGTACCCTGTAGGTTTTGTTTATTTTTTCACAGCTCCAATAGGCGGTAGACCTAAGTTTTTCCTATAAATTTCTGCTTGATACCACGCGTTGCTGATAAAAAGGATCTTGACAGATAGACGGACGGACAACAAAGTGATCCTATAAGGGTTCCGTTTTTTCCTTTGGAGATACGGAACCCTAAAAAACACAAATATATCCTACTAGCTGCGCCCGATGGTTTTACCCGCTGTTCAGTAAACCTATGTGTTATTCCAGGGTCTAAGCTATCTCTATACCAATTCCAGCTCAATCGGTCCACCCGTTTAGGCGTGGAAGAGTAACATAGTATATAAGTATTATATCCGTTATCCTAACCACCATATTACAAGCATTAAGTTGCTTAGTTTGGGGTTAGGTGGCGCTGTGGGAATATATATATATATATATATATATATATATATATATATATATATATATACATCCGTACATTCTTACAAACTTTCAGGTTTGTAATATTGGTAAGATAAGTTTTTTTTAATTTGGAATACAGTAATTCCAACTTGAATTCATAAAATTTGAATCAATCATGGCGTGCCATGGGGGCCTGTTAAGAGATAACGCTGCCCATAATTAGTACAGTGCAACAAAGTATTTTACAAAGGTAAAATTCTGGGTGCACTGCGCCAATGCCTCTTACTCAAGAGTCATAAGATGTACGTTACCTGGTGGTGGAATGCCGGAAGTATCGTTTGCGAGTGATTTTTTATACGCACTGCCCGCCTCTTCTAAATTCACCCTGAAATTAAAACATTTATTTAATTACTTAGATAAAAACAAAGCAAGGGGGGCTCTATTCAGTCAAATGTCAACACACACACAAACAACAACAAATCATAACAAATCAACAACCAACACAACAACAAATCACAAATAAATCTACAATAAATTGTAAAAATGAATGAATGAAAAACCCTACTTTTCTGTTAGAAAATGATTATTTATGACAGTTTCCGCCCACTAGAAAAAAAATCTGAAACCACCCATGCGATGCGGTAAAAAGATTTTTATATTGCGAGCATATAAAACAAACAGGAGGGATTTATCCCGATTTCTATGTTAAGTCTGCTCCCATCTACTGGCACATCGTCGCGGCAAAAGGCTAACCTATTATAATAAAACTCTAAAAAAGTTTTAAAAACAAGCTTTTATTATTATTATTATCCCCCAGCAGCAAAGTACTCGTAAAGACGAATCAAATGTGCCCAAACTCGATGGGGTTGCGTCGTTTAATAACGGAGTTCCTATACACCTTCCAGGTCCATCATCAGATCAGCTCTATATCATAATAATATTGCATTCTCATCCGATTTACACATGCATGCAAAATTTCAGCTCAATCGGAAACTGGGAAGTGGATCAAACTTAACTTGCAAGATTTGATTAAAGACAAACAGACAGGCAAATAGACAGACAACAGACATGTGAAAGTAAATAAAAGCTTGTAAAATCTTACCAATCCTTGAGCCATATATCGGTGGAGGAGTAGAATATCTGCGCCAATATGAACAGCACAAACAGTAGCAACATGGACAGCTTGGTGCCGCCACTCTTGATGTAAGACACGTATACACTGCTGTCCACTGAACCCTTGTTCTGAGCTTCACCTGCAATAAAAGAATCCTAATTTACTAGCTGCGCCCAACGGTTTTACTCGCTGTGTTATCCCAGAGGCTTTTTTTTTATCCCAGGAAAAATGCGTTACGCATCATCGCCCCACGCCAGGGCGCGGGCCCCCGCCAAAGATGTGCGCGGCGGGGATACCCACTAAAAACCTGCGGGTGTTCCTGCGGGACGCCATAATGCCGGCAGCGAGTACGCCGAAGCACTCATCCGCGATGTTATCTCAGTGCCTTAGCTATCTGCCGCGGATGAGTGCTTCGGCGTACCCGCTGCCGGCAATATGGCGTCCCGCAGGAACACCCACAGGTTTTTTAGTGGGTATCGGAATGGAATTATAAAAATATACAAGTACCTTCATATTTAGGATCCAAATTGTTGTCTAAGTCTAGATTGAAGGAAAGTTGCGACGCCTCTGACATCGATCTCTGAGAACGCAGCTTGTAACTGTGCTCCTGAAAACATAAATAATATTAGAATCGATTTTGTAGTCTACTTGTGTGTGTGTCTCTAAAATTAAAAAGTAATACTTAAGAGCGTATATATCGAGTGACGCTCTCTCGCTCGCACAATTTGACGAATTGTGTAATATAAATTCATGGAATTAGTTTATTGAAAATTACTCTAGACCAGCCCTGGCTAATATTATTGCACACATTTTAAAAGTGTTTTCAATTTGATATATTAAAAATGGGATGGGGAGCAATATTGAAAATAATATTTTTATCAAAAAATCTCATAATTAAATTTTTTTACTAAAAAGTAATACTTAAAAATATGGTTATGGATTTATCCCGCTCTGACTTTAAATATTTTTTTCGAACTAATAAAAACAATACTAAAAGTTCTAAGTATGATAAGGCACATTATAGTACATTGCGAGCCAATATTATGTTAATTAATTAATACATTTTTGGGAATTTTTTAATTACTTTTTCTAATATTGGTCACAATAAAGAAAGAGTATTTCTACTTTATTCTATTTTACCGGGGGTAGACTTCCTTTTTTTTTCCAGGAGGTCGTCTAGGTGTGTACCCCAACAGTGCCAGTTATTCTACCGCCTGAGCAGTGATGTGCAAACATTGCTGTGCACAGGTAGGAGAGCACTGCTGTAGCTAGTGAAATTACTGGGCTAAGGAGTCTTAACATCATATGACTCTTGAGTAAGCGTTGGTGCAGTGCTCCTGGAATTTCATTATCATTGTGAAATCCTAAGTAACACTGTACTGATTATGGGCAGCGTTATCTCTGAACATCAGGAGAGCGTCTTGCTCGACTTCTACTTCATCACATAAAAACACTATTATTCAAACTAGCATTCTAAAATGTTAATGGTTTCTTATAAAAGTTAACACATTTTTTTACTAACGCTTCTCTTTGCGTCCGTCCGTGTTTCAGGTTTTACCAACACATTGTATACCTACAAAATATACGATTTATTTTATACTATCTCGAGTGTTCTCCACAAATAAAACAACTAAAACGGCACAACTCACGTGTAATATTGTCGAGAATATCTCGACCACGGTTTCGGACAATTACGATGTCCTTCATCAGCGAGGATATTCACTAATCCGTCAGGGAACCTAACCGAAGACCGAATTGACAATTTTTTTTTATTCTCCTCTTTATCTGCAATCCGCCTTTAACAGATGCTCTATCATGATGCCTGCAGTACTCGACGCTCGCGTGAGCATTGTCCGAAACCGTGGTGGAGATATTCTCGACAATATTAGACGTGAGTTTTGCCGTTTTTGTTGTTTTTGTTACCTATAAATATACTTTTATAAAGATGAAAAAACACGAGTTATTCATTATGCAGAAATACCGTAGGAAATAGTATTATTTTAAATACTAGGTGTTATCTTTTATTTTACAAGAGACTAGATTAAAAAGATAGAATAAAAAGCTTACCAGAGGGGACTATTCCAAAAGATTGCAAAAGAAAATAGGTAATTATTACGCGCCTTTTTTTATTTATGCAAAGAAGTAGGAAAGATAACGTTAATGTGCTGAATTTCACAATAATGTAAAATTCTTGGTGCACTGCACCAACGCTTATTACTTGAGAGCTACAGTGCCCTGGCTGCTGGGTACTCTTGATTAAGAAACGTTAGTGCAGCACCCAGAATTTTACATCATTGTGAAATCCTAGGTGGCATGGTACTGATTATGGGCAGCGTTATATCTTAACATCAGGAGAGCGTCTTGCTCGTCTTCTTACTTCTTCCCATAAAAAAACCTAAATAATCAACAATAGTATGAATATTTTTATCAAGACATGTCATTAAAACATACAATAAAATGCTTTCACAAACCCTAAATCTTACTAATATTATAAACGTGAAAGTTTGTAAGAATGGATGTCTGGATGTCGCTCTTTGTGCTTGTTCACGCTATAACACGCGGGCGCGGGCGCGGGCGCGGGTGCGACAGACTTTGCTCACACCGCACGTGCGTTGTACGTGAACACCTTCATAGCACGTCATATGTTTGATATTTCGCGCCCGCGCCCGCGCCCGCGGGTACACGTGAACAACCCCTTTCACGCCTAAACGGGTGGACCGATTGAGCTGAAATTTGGTAAAGAGATAGCTTAGCCTCTGGAATAACACATGGGCTACAGTACAGAGCAAATTAATACACAAGTGAAATTTTAAAAATACTTTTTAAAAACAAGCTTTAATTATTATTATCATCTTGCATCATAAAGTACTCGTCAAGACGAATCAAATGAGCCCAAACTCGATGGGGTTGCGTTGTTTTATGACAGAGTTCCTATGGCCACCTTTCAGCTCCATCATCAGATCAGCTCGATGTCATAAATATATTGCATTGTCATCCGATTTACACACGCATGCAAATTTTCAGCTCAATTGGAAACCGGGAAGTGGGTCAAATTAAACTTGCAAGATTTGATTACAGACAGACAGACAGACAGACAACAGACAGGTGAAAGTAATATAAAGCTTGTAAACAAGCATATTATTACAAATATTATAAATAGAGCATATTATATAGACACCCCGCCGAGACTATTTCTCGGCTATAACACCTGCATCGAGCACGGGAGCAGGCTGAAAATCAGTAGTCAGGTTAGCCCTAGAGTTAATCTAACGAAACGCTGAGCTTGTTCCCATTTTATTTCATTTTTGGAACGAAGTTCCGTATGCGCATGTTTCTCTGTCTGTCTCACTCTCTATCTCTCTCTCTCTCTTTCTTATAGAAAGCAAGCCAGATATTTTCATTTCTATTTCGCATTGAACAGTATGGTGTCGCGACGATTATTTTTGTTGAGTGTATACAGGTTTTTTGTAAATAATAAATCGTGGGAACTTCGTTCCATCCGGGTGTCCCTTGACAACTCTCAAGTTTTTTTTTTTCAGTGGGTTTAACCGCTGAGTGCAGCTATTTAAGTATAAAAACATTCACATACCACTGTGTCCGGTGTTTCGTAAGCAACCGCTTTCTGCTTCTGTTTCTCTTGTTCGTCCCTCTCCGTCATTTCCAGCAGCTTCGCGAACTCTGACACGTTGTTGAGCTCGTTGTACGAACCTTGGGCTACGAACTGTGGGGAAAGGATGAAGTTGTAAGGAAACCGGACAAAATAATAATAAAATAAATAATGGCTACGTTTTGGAAACCTGGCTACGTTTTGGAAACCTGGCTACGTTTTGGAAACCTATTTGGGGAAACCGAGGGTTTTGCCTGTGCAATTGCAGATGAAGTTATCATGACGAACAACTACCGGAAGTATATCCTGAAGGACGGCACTGTTGACGTTTGTCGAGCCTGTCGCCGTCCCGGAGAGTCACTCAGGCATATAACTTCCGGTTGTTCTCATCTTGCTAACACCGAGTATTTGCACAGGCACAACTTAGTAGCCAGGATCATTCATCAGCAACTTGCTCTTCGATATGGCCTTGTTGACTCTGAAGTGCCGTATTATAAGTACACGCCCTTACCAGTTCTCGAAAATGGTCGTGCTACGCTCTATTGGGATCGATCTATTATCACGGACAGGACTATTGTCGCCAATAAGCCTGACATCGTGGTGGTAGATCGATCTCAACGCCGCGCAGTGCTCATCGACATCACTGTCCCCCATGATGACAATCTCGTGAAAGCTGAGAAGGATAAGCTGAGCAAGTACCTTGACTTAGCGCACGAGATTACCGCCATGTGGGACGTTGATTCGACGATCATTGTTCCGATAGTCGTGTCGGTGAACGGTCTAATAGCAAAGAGCCTCGACCAACATCTCGAGAGGCTCGCGCTAGACGGTTGGATCAAGGGCCTGATACAGAAGGCGGTAATCCTTGACACGGCACGCATTGTCCGGAGGTTCCTCACCCTGCGGCCCTGACCGCCGGCAGCTTGGGCTCTGGCCCCGCTGAAGGCGGGTTTTCTTCTAGATTAAGTTTTTTACAATGTTTTTAGTTTTTGTATATATTATTATGTCGCTCTTTAACACGGGCTAAGCCCGGGCCTTTTTATAGGCTTACACGGAGACAAAAAAGTCCAACGCGCAGAGGCCGTTTTGAGCTTTTAATATAAATGTAATGGGTGACACTTATTGGAGTCTGTCTGTGAGTCCATCTATAGAAAATGGGCTCAAAGACAGTCTCCGCCAAGTGACAGGACTATTGCTGATTAATGGAAACTACTTGAACTAGGCTATGGATGTGCATTCTAAATGGATGGTTAATGAGACTATTGCTAGGACTACGGCACCTGCCACTTCCGTCCCATTAGGAAATATATGGGCAGGTGATGACTCGCCACTCACTAAACGGGCCCCCATAAAGGCCGGCATTACATAGCCGACGAGAAGGGCAACGTTGGTGCAAGTGGCTAGAGGGGGAGAGGTGTCCCTGGACTTTAAACACGTAGGCCAACTCGCCACTTATGCTTCACATCCTCCCTCCGAGCGTGCAGCTCTCGCGACTCCACTCTGGCCGGCCAATCAAGGCAAGCACAGAGGTGGGGGACTGTTCCTCGTCAGTGTTCACTCCGGTCGGCCAGTGAAGGCAAGCCGGAGATGAGGAACAGGATCCTCCCCCGGGAGCACTCAGGTCCGTGGGGTCGCTACTCCCCAACAGCTCGCCATAAGCTGCCCTGCGGTTGCTCGGGTCCGTGGGGTCGCTACTCCCCAACAGCTTGCCATAAGCTGCCCTGCGGTAATATTATTATTATTATTATTATTTTTTTTTTTAAATATTGTAAAAAATTTAGTTTAAGATTGTATATAAATAAAGAAAATAAATAATAATAAAACCGCAGAGCAGCTTATGGCGAGCTGTTGGGGAGTAGCGACCCCACGGACCCGAGTGCTCCCGGGGGAGGATTCTGTTCCTCATCTCCGGCTTGCCTTCACCGGCGGCCGGAGTGAACACTGACGAGGAACAGTCCCCCACCTCTGTGCTTGCCTTCATTGGCCGGCCAGAGTGGAGTCGCGAGAGCTGCACGCTCGGAGGAGGATGTGAAGCATAAGTGGCGAGTTGGCCTACGTGTTTAAAGTCCAGGGACACTTTCCCCCTCCAGCCACTTGCACCAACGTTGCCCTTCTCGTCGGCTATGTAATGCCGGCCTTTATGGGGGCCCGTTTAGTGAGTGGCGAGTCATCACCTGCCTATATATTTCCTAATGGGATGGAAGTGGTAAGTGCCGTAGTCCTAGCAATAGCCTCATTAACCATCCATTTAGAATGCACATCCATAGCCTAGTTCAAGTAGTTTCCATTAATTAGCAATAGTCCAGTCACTTGGCGGAGACTGTCTTTGAGCCCATTTTCTATGGATGGACTCACAGACAGACTCCAATAAGTGTCACCCATTACATTTATATTAAAAGCTCAAAAGGGCCTCTGCGCGTTGGACTTTTTGTCTTCGTGCACGCCTATAAAAAAGCCCGGGCTTAGCCCGTGTTTAAGAGCGACATAAATAATAATTGAGGTTTATACTCCAACAGAACAGGTTACCCTACTTACACTGTCAGAGTCAAATCACAATTATAGGTTGTGTGGCCAACCTATATGTTGCAGTTTCAGATCGTATCGTCAAGCGGTTATTATTGACCGTGTTCCGGCATAATGTTCACTATTCAGTGAACCCACTTATCCCGCTTTCTAGGTTTAGTGTGCTAAAATCTCAGCCGCGTCGTAGCTTAACATCATGAGAGATAAAAAATACTTATTAAAATCTCTGTTCTATTCAAATCTTTTTCAAGGAAAAGGGTACTCTAAGTTCAAATATGGTCGAAAAGATGCAATTTTTTATGCATTGCTAGCTCTGCAATAGAGGTCTTCCATTACACAATTTCCGGAGGTAGACTTCCTTTGCAGGAGGTCGTCTAGGTGGGTACCCCAACAGTGCCAGTTATTCTACCGCCTGAGCAGTGATGTGCAAACATTACTGTGCACAGGTAGGAGGGCACTGTAGCTAGTGAAATTACTGGGCTAAAGAGTCTTAACATCTTATGACTCTTGAGTAAGAAGCGTTGATGCAGTGCACCTAGAATTGCACATAATTGTGAAATTCTGGGTAGCACTGTACTGATTATGGGCAGCGTTATCTCTTAACATCAGGAGAGCGTCTTGCTCGTCTTCTTACTTCTCCACATAAAAAAAAAACTATTCAGTTTAGAAAAAAAATGATATTAGAAACCTCAATATACATATACAATATATATAGTGGCAATGCTGCCAGCATTCTGGCACTCTGCCATCTGACAGTGGTTTGGAGCACTCGGATTTTCTGTAGATCGGCTTGTGGCCGATCTGTGGTTAATAAAAGTGTTCTTTACTGCTGTAGTAGCTGTAGTATTGTTAGTTTGTTTTTCTCAATAAAGGCATTTGCCACGTTTATAAAATATATATAATGTGCCAATATTCTAGCCAAAAAGGATTTATTATTATTTTAAAAACTTCTGTTCAAATTTTTCTGTATCATTTGATATGTATGAATAAATAAATAAAAAAAAATTAATTACTTACCCGTCCGTTCCTCATGACGGCGACTTGGTGTGCGTACTTGGCGTATTGGACGCGATGTGTGACCAACACTGTGGCACACTCGCGGAGGAAGCCGCGGATGCACTCGTCGTATATGCTTTGTGCTACCTGGAATAATTTGTAATATTAATGAAACTGGACAAGTGACTGTCGAAAGTGCCTTTCAAGGGTTTAGTACAAAAAGAATCAGCAAAAAGTCTAATCCACTGTGTCACCCATCCAAATACGTACGCGCATGACATTGCTTAACTCCAAGGGACAGATTAGTATGCGTTACTTGTCTCTTCAAGCCTAATCCGATTGAGCTGAAATTTGGTATATAACGAAAAGATTGGTTTGGTATTTGGTATATAGTTACACGATTTTTAAAACTATCGCGTGTGTTCTCCATAACTAAAACAACAAAAACGGCACAACTCACGTCTAATATTGTCGAGAATATCTCGACCACGGTTTCGGACAATTAAGATGTCCTTCATCAGGAGTTCACGCCTGCAGTAACCGACGCTCACACAACCTGATGAAGGACATCGTAATTGTCCGAAACCGTGGTCGAGATATTCTCGGCAATATTAGGCGTGAGTTGTGCCGTTTTTGTTGTTTTAGTTATGGTATATAGTTAATTTGGTTTAGCTTAGACCCTAGAATAACACATAATATGTTAATTTTTAGCGGCAAAATCGTACACAACTATTAAAACTATAATATTATTATTACCATACCTTGGAATCGACAGCGGCTAAGGGATCGTCCAGTAGATAAACGTCAGCATTCTGATACACGCATCTAGCTAACGATATCCTGGCTCTTTGACCGCCTGACAGGGATGCACCTGAAACAAATACAAGGTGTTTTCAGGTCAAAAATATTAAAAATTAAATAATATCTGTCTTTCTGTAGTTATATATTATAAGTATGTATTTACAAAAGTATATAAGTATTGTATCCGTTATCCTAACCACCATAACACAAGAATTAAGGTGCTTAGCTTGGGGTTAGGTGGCGCTGTGTGAAATGTCCTGAAATATATTTTTTTATTTTCAAAATCCACAGGCCTTAATTAACAAAGTCGGGTAATGGTTACTTAAAATTACAGCCAATAACGGATTTTCATTTTGTAAACTGGATTTTCATTTACATAATTAACTTTTTATTTAGTATGTTTGTATTTTGTTTTGAAAATGTAAAAATGTTTGAGATATAATGCTTACAAGATTATGCGACGTTACTACGACGTAGTACAAGTGAATTAAATTAAAAATTTTAAAAAACCCCCAACGCAATATGTTGTTCACCATTTTGTAGTGGCGGCCATCTTAGATTTTAAATTTATCATAGTGCGTTGTATTCTACTAGTTAAGCCCTTTCATTTGATACCCATATTGAAGGGTCGTATAGAAATAAAGTAATCCGCCATTTTGTAGCGGCGGCCATCTTGGACCGATTTCCACCAAACGTAGTACACAGACAGTCGCGTAGACAGACAGACACCCCGTCGTTCTTGCGTCGGGGGTTAAAAACAAAATAATCAGTAAATTTTTTACCTCTTTCCCCAACAATAGTTTTGTCGCCATGCGGTAGTATTTCCAAGTCGCTCTTCAGTTGGCAACACTTGATCACTTGTTTGTACCGACGCAAGTCTAGATCTTGCCCGAACAGGATGTTTTGACGGACCTGGAATAAAATAGAACAGAATAGAATAGAACCAGAAACACTACTTGTGTGTCTTCAAGTCGAGGGTTAATAGGTATTTGCTAGGCCTGAGGGCCTATTGGCTATAACCAAACGACATGTAAAACACTAGAATCCATAGACAAAATTACGTACATTACTTGCTTAAGCCTCCTCTTTAATATGAGTATAATAACAAACGCAGCAATGTACATTGAAGTTGTCATCAATCGTAGTGGGTGAGAAATAGCCAATAGGTCCTCTGTGTGTAACAGCTTCGACCACGTCTTCACTTACCAACAGGTGAGACTGTGGTCAAACGCAGTCCTATTCTGTGTAAAAAAAATCTGGGGCTGAGGAATAGTACTCGGACAAAACAACAATCTAGGTTGGTACCCCAACAGTGCCAGTTATTCTAACGCCTGAGCAGTGATGTGCAAACATTACTGTGCCTCAGTAGGAGGGAAATGTAGCTAGAGACATTACTGTGAAGATTTTTAACACCTTATGACTTTTAAGCAAGAAGCGTCGGTGTAATGCACCTAGAATTTTACATCACTGTGAAATTCAGGACACTGTACTGATTATGGGCAGCGTTATCTCTTACCATCAAACGTTTTGCTCGTCTTACTTCTTAACATAAAAAAAGTATAATTTAATTACCGAAGCCTCTAACAGCCAATGATCTAAGCTGGCATATATTACTCGGTTAACTTGAAATTGTCTCTTAAATGGAGACAACTCAGCTAAATAAATATACTTACAGACGCATCAAACAGCTAAGAGTCGTGTGGGAGATCACCTACACCGTTAACTTGAAATTGTCTCTTACAATAGATACAACTTAGATAAGTACCTATAAGTATAATATACTTACAGAGGCTTCAAACAGCCATGGATCCTGAGCGGCGTAAGCTACAGCGCCGTTAACATGCAAGTGTCCCTTACTAGGCGACAAGTCACTTAGTATAACTTGAAGTAAGGTCGATTTGCCAGCATAGGCTACACCGTTAACTTGAAAGTGTCTCTTACTAAGATACAACTTAGATAAGTATAATATACTTACAGAAGCCTCAAACAGTCATGGATCCTAGCTCGCATAAGCTACACAGTTAACTTGAAATTGTCCCTTAAAAAGAGACAACTTCAAAAAGTATAATATACTTACAGAAGCCTCAAACAGCCAAGAGTCTTAGCTCACATAAGCTACAAAGTTAACTTGAAAGTGTCTCTTAAAAAGAGACAATCTAGAAAATTATAGTATACTTACGGAAGCCTCAAACAGCCAAGGATCCTGAGCGGCATAAGCTACAACGCCGTTAACTTGCAAGTGTCCCTTGCTAGGAGACAATTCCTTTAGTATAGCTTGCAGTAAGGTCGACTTTCCTGAACCCACTGTACCCACTACTGTTGTTAAAGTGGCTGGTTTAATCTGGAAATGTAGCTTAGATAAGTTTTTTATACCAAACAAAAAAAATCCCCAATAATCCCCAATGGCAATACAATTTTTCTTTCTTTACGTGTGTATATTTACTCTAATTTTTTTCTACTGCCAATAAAATGCTTTTTATCTTTATCTTTATCAAAAAGAATCTGATAACAAGGCAAGTGTGAGTGGTCAAGCCGCTATTTTTCGACCTAGGCGTACTTTCCTTGACCAAATAAATTACGTTCTAAGGAAGGGCCAGATCAAGAGTCCCAAGAACCGGCGAGCGTGCATGAAGAATGTGATGAAAGTTGAGGAAGCGAAAGAGGTGTGTCAGGTTTGTACCAAGTGGAGGGAAATAGTATCTGCCTACCCCAACGGGAACCAGGCGTGATTTTATGTATGAATAGGGTCTGGTTTAGGACGGTGTCTTACATTTACCGGGGGTAGACTTCCTTTGCAGGAGGTCGTCTAGGTGGGTACCCCAACAGTGCCAGTTATTCTACCGCCTGAGCAGTGATGTGCAAACATTACTGTGCACAGGTAGGAGGGCACTGTAGCTAGTGAAATTACTGGGCTGAAGAGCCTTAACATCTTAGGACTCTCAAGTAAGAAGCGTTGGCGCAGTGCGCCCAGTATTTTACCTTTTTAACTAAGCACTGTACTAATTATGGGCAGCGTTATCTCTTACCATCAGGAGAGCGTCTTGCTCGTTTTCTTACTTCGTTGTATAAAAAAAACATAGAATAAAACTTACATTTAAATTAATATCAACCAGCGCCGGTATTTTTCCGTCCAAAGATTCATCGTCGGCGTTCTTCCAATGTGCACTGTAATCCTTCATAGATATTAGGTCTTGCGGCTTCATTTGTTCTAGGTTTGTCTCTGATTTTATGTAGGCCTGTTGTCTGAAAAAACAAGGGAAATTAAAAAAAAAAACTTTTTAAAAACAAGCTTTTATTATTATTACCATCTAGCATCAAAGTACTCGTCAAGACGAACGAAGACGAATCAAATGAGCCCAAACTCGATGGGGTTGCGTCGTTTAATTACGGAGTTCCTATGGCCACCTTCCAGCTCCATCAGCAGATCAGCTCCATGTCATAACAATATTGCATTGTCATCCGATTTATATATGCAAAATTTCAGCTCAATCGGAAAACGGGTTCACTAAATTAAAATTGCAAGATTTTATTACAGTCAGACAATAGACAGATGAAAGTAAATAAAAGCTTGTAAAATCTATAAACTTACCCATTACCAATCTTCTCAAAAACTCCATTACTTTTCACAGCACTCTTCTCTTCGATTGTCGTCAAATCGACGCCATCTTTGCTCTCAACTTCTGGCAGCAACAAAAACTCTTGCATCCTTTTCACACTCACGTAAGCTTCGAGAGTGAAAGTGATGGCCAATGGTAGGAAATCTACTAGAGTATATTTTAGTATGTCGTAGTATGAGAATATGACGAAAACTTTGGCGGCTGTCAGTTCGTTTTGGGCAGAAATGTAGGTTACAATGCTAAGTAGGATCGCCACTTTGGTGTTGACTTTTACGCATGATATCATGACGGCGCGAAGCCATGACATTTTTTTTATTACGTTCATTTCTTTTCTGAAAAAAGAAAATTAAAAAAAAACTTATTAATAACAAGCTTTTATTATTATTATTACCATCTAGCACCAATGTACTCGTCAAGACGTATCAAATGAGCCCAAACTCGATGGGGTTGCGTCGTTTAATTACGGAGTTCCTATGGCCACCTTCCAGCTCCATCATCAGATCAGCTCGAAGTCATAATAATATTGCATAGTCATCCGATTTGTACATGTATCAAAATTTCAGCTCAATCAGAAATCGGGAAGTAAATCAAATTAATCTTCCAAGATTTGATTACAGACAAACAGTAAATAAAAGCTTGTAATAAATAGGCCAAGCGCAATTTTGGCTTCCGTTCCGTTCCGTAGAACTGGCAAATCGAATATTAGCTGCTTGGGGGGAATTTCAGCTTTCTAGGACTTAGTTTCTCCGCAAAGCCGCGGACGGACGGACGGACAAAGCGAAACTATAAGTCTTCCTTGTTTACTACGGAAGCCTAAAGAGAATGTCTATCAAGCTAGTTTATAATAAAAGTGGCTATAAGTATCTCTTACCTCCTAGCCAGTCCAATGATTCTAGCAAACGCGTTCTCCCAAGCGTACATTTTGATAGCCTCTATACTTTGTATGACTTCGTTCATAAGACGAATTCTGTTGTCTGTCCGTATTGCTGTTTGACGGCGGAGCTTACTTGATATTTTGCCTAGGTAACCTGAAATAAAAGAAATTTCTAGTAAGTTTTTTCATTATTAGCGTAACAATGAAATAGAGAGAAATTGGATAGAGTAATAATGAAATAGTGAGACAATGAATGGTGTAAAAATGGAAAAGTGAGATTATGGATAGTGCAATAATAAAATAGTAAGAAAATGAATAGTGTAATAATGGAAAAGTGAGATTATGGATAGTGCAATAATAAAATAGTAAGAAAATGAATAGTGTAAAAATGGAAAAGTGAGATTATGGATAGTGCAATAATAAAATAGTAAGAAAATGAATAGTGTAATAATGGAAAAGTGAGATTATGGATAGTGCAATAATAAAATAGTAAGAAAATGAATAGTGTAATAATGGAAAAGTGAGATTATGGATAGTGCAATAATAAAATAGTAAGAAAATGAATAGTGTAAAAATGGAAAAGTGAGATTATGGATAGTGCAATAATAAAATAGTAAGAAAATGAATAGTGTAATAATGGAAAAGTGAGATTATGGATAGTGCAATAATAAAATAGTAAGAAAATGAATAGTGTAATAATGGAAAAGTGAGATTATGGATAGTGCAATAATAAAATAGTAAGAAAATGAATAGTGTAATAATGGAAAAGTGAGATTATGGATAGTGCAATAATAAAATAGTAAGAAAATGAATAGTGTAATAATGGAAAAGTGAGATTATGGATAGTGCAATAATAAAATAGTAAGAAAATGAATAGTGTAATAATGGAAAAGTGAGATTATGGATAGTGCAATAATAAAATAGTAAGAAAATGAATAGTGTAATAATGGAAAAGTGAGATTATGAATAGTGCAATAATAAAATAGTAAGAAAATGAATAGTGTAATAATGGAAAAGTGAGATTATGGATAGTGCAATAATAAATAAGTAAGAAAATGAATAGTGTAATAATGGAAAAGTGAGATTATGGATAGTGCAATAATAAAATAGTAAGAAAATGAATAGTGTAATAATGGAAAAGTGAGATTATGGATAGTGCAATAATAAAATAGTAAGAAAATGAATAGTGTAAAAATGGAAAAGTGAGATTATGGATAGTGCAATAATAAAATAGTAAGAAAATGAATAGTGTAATAATGGAAAAGTGAGATTATGGATAGTGCAATAATAAAATAGTAAGAAAATGAATAGTGTAATAATGGAAAAGTGAGATTATGGATAGTGCAATAATAAAATAGTAAGAAAATGAATAGTGTAATAATGGAAAAGTGAGATTATGGATAGTGCAATAATAAAATAGTAAGAAAATGAATAGTGTAATAATGGAAAAGTGAGATTATGGATAGTGCAATAATAAAATAGTAAGAAAATGAATAGTGTAATAATGGAAAAGTGAGATTATGAATAGTGCAATAATAAAATAGTAAGAAAATGAATAGTGTAATAATGGAAAAGTGAGATTATGGATAGTGCAATAATAAATAAGTAAGAAAATGAATAGTGTAATAATGGAAAAGTGAGATTATGGATAGTGCAATAATAAAATAGTAAGAAAATGAATAGTGTAATAATGGAAAAGTGAGATTATGGATAGTGCAATAATAAAATAGTAAGAAAATGAATAGTGTAATAATGGAAAAGTGAGATTATGGATAGTGCAATAATAAAATAGTAAGAAAATGAATAGTGTAATAATGGAAAAGTGAGATTATGGATAGTGCAATAATAAAATAGTAAGAAAATGAATAGTGTAATAATGGAAAAGTGAGATTATGGATAGTGCAATAATAAAATAGTAAGAAAATGAATAGTGTAATAATGGAAAAGTGAGATTATGGATAGTGCAATAATAAATAAGTAAGAAAATGAATAGTGTAATAATGGAAAAGTGAGATTATGGATAGTGCAATAATAAAATAGTAAGAAAATGAATAGTGTAATAATGGAAAAGTGAGATTATGGATAGTGCAATAATGGAATAGTGAGCAATTGGATAGTGTAATAATGAAATAGTGAGAAATTTTATATTGTATCAATATAAATAATGAGTAACAATAAAATAAGGCTATGTTTTTAATATAAAAAAACAATTACTTACCCTGTAAAGGTATAAAAACTAACAAAAACGAGACGCCAGCAAAAGTAGCAACCCCAATTTGTCTGTACATTAAATATATGATCAAACAACTCTCTATAGGCGTTCTGACCAAGTCCACTAAGAACAAGCAAGCCATGTCGAATCTTTGGGCGTCGGTTGTCAGGAGGTTTATAACGTGACCCGTTAGGCCTTCAGAGGCTTTGCCGCCTACGGTTAGGTCTAGGCACATTAGCTGTAACAAAAAAAATAGGTAAGATGTCTAGTTCATAAGGTATATAGTTGACTAGCTTATGCTCGCGGCTTTGCTCGCGTTGCAAAATCCTTTCTTAGCTGAGGTCTGTGGGTTGACTGGAAGAGATCGCTCTAAGCGATAAGGCTGCCCATTGTGGACATTAATATTAGTACTTTAATTTAGTTTTAAGTCTATTTTGTTATTTTTTGTCCCAATAAAGAGTGTTGTTGTTTGACGACCTCTGTGGCGCGGTGGGCTAATACCCGCCTGCAACGCAGAAGGTTGCAGGTTCGATTCCCGCATGGGACAAATGTTTGTGTGATCCACAGATATTTGTTTCTGGTCTGGGTGGTTTTCAATATCTATTGTTAGTATGTATTTACAAAAGAAAAGTATATAAGTATTATATCCGTTATCCTAACCACCATAATACAAGCATTAAGTTGCTTAGTTTGGGGTTAGGTGGCGCTGTGTGAAACGTCCTGAAATATATATATATATTTTTTTTATTGTATTGTACGGCAAAAAACCTACGTGTATTCCAAATAACGTCCAGTGGTTTGGGGTATGCGTTGATAGATCAGTCAGTCAATCAGTCACTGACGTAAGAAGCGTCGGTGCATTGCACCTAGAATTTCACATGTATGTTCGTGTAATGTAGTTAGTCTATCTTACTAAAATTATAAACGTGAAAGTTTGTAAGAATGGATGTCTGGATGTTTGTTACTCTTTCACGGCTACACGGGTGGACCGATTGAGCTGAAATTTGGTACAGAGATAGTTTAGACCCTGGAATAACACATAGGCTATAGTAAATAGTACAGCAATAAAACCGCTGGGCGCTGGTAAGGTATATATTGATATTGGTCTCTGGTGCAGTCAACTACAATGAGATGAATCCATGTTAGTCTTACAAAATGAAGGAACTTTTAGTATGCAAAAATTATTTACCCTTCGTGACATTTTCAGTATCCACTAAATCTTATACTACCTAGTCAGGTCATAAATTCTGTCACATGTTTAATATAAAATTATTGGAACAAGTTTATTTATTATGTAACCATTTATATACCAAAATGAACTTAACAAAACATAGATTCTTATGACAATAAAGTTTATTCAAAATGACCTCCGTGATTTTGAATACAGGCCTTCAATCTGCACGGCCAGTCGTCTATCGCAGCACGAACGAGGTCCATGTCAATATCGGCTGCTGCCTTAATCAAGGATGTCTTGAGTGACTCCAAATTGGATTGAGGCTTTGAGCACGCCTTTTCCTCCAAGTGTTGCCATATCTTGTAATCTAACGGACTCAAATCTGGACTGGAGGAGGGCCAGTCTTCGTGCCGGATGAAGTCGATTTCACGCGCCGCCAGCCAGTCTTGTGTGCTCTTCGCTCTATGAGCTGGCGCCGAATCTTGTTGGAATACCCAGTGCCTGTTATTGAACATGGTATGAGAAACAGGTTCCACAAGGTTCGTCAGGACTGTATTTTGATACACAACTGCATTCGTTTTTACACCTTTCTCACAAAAATGTACCTCTGTTAAGCCCCAATAAGAAACTCCCAACCATACCATGAGCGAGGATGGAAAATGACCTCGTTGGACACGCGGAATACGGTTGCTCGCTTCTTCACTACTGTGTGCGTACACCTTATCATTTTGTTTGTTGTAGCTCTCTTCTACGGTAAAAATTTTTTCATCCGAAAAAAGAATTTCTCGATATTTTTTTCTCGCGTACCGCTTCAACAAAGCGCGGCATCTCTTCAGTCTCAGGTCCATTAGACGAGCATTTAAACGATGTCCTGTTTTTCTTCGATATGCCCGAAGCCCTAAGTCTTCATTTAACACCCTTTTCACCGTGGTTCTGCTTAACCCCATCTGAAGGGCCAACAGTTTCTGCTTACGTTTGGGATTTCTTTGAATTCGCGCCTTCACAGCTTTTATCACTGCTGGAGTCCTAACAGACCGAGGGCGACCACTTCTTGACCTGTCATCTACACTAGAGTCTTCATTGTATCGTTTGATGGTACGATAAACGAATCTTTTGGTTATATTCACATTTTTCAGTATGTCAAAAATTTGAATTGGCGCGTAACCGCAACGATGCAACGCAATAACTGCAACACGGTCTTCTTTAAGCGTCCACTCCATATTTAAAAATGAGTAAAATTCTAAAAAGTATACATTTTTATTTTCATGAACAATTCGAAATTCGAATTCAATAAACTTTTTTGTGGCCAGCATTCTAAAAGAAAAGTTTTTACTGTGTGACAATACTTATGACCTGACTAGGTATATTCGATTCATTTTAAATGCTATTATTATGTATCACCTAAGGAAAAGTAGTGGGATACATCATTGTTGCATATTAAACGAGTCGATGATAATATAAAGTTTGATTGCTACTAGAAATGTCACGAACCAAGGGTAGTTCATAGTTCATTGTGGCAAATGAAAATTTACTTCATTTTGTAAACCTAACATGGATACATCTCTTTGTAGTTGACTGTACATTGCCATTGTTGGCAGTGTACTATTATTGCCTGAAATAATATATTTTTTTTATTATGCTGTTTAGTTATATAACTTTACCTTTCTGTAAATGAGTGAGCCACACCCCACTCGTATTTTCATCGCCATGTTCAACAACCATAGTAACACGGGATGCATTAAACTTGCACTGATCGCCATTAACCTGAAAATAACAATAAAATTATGTATTTAGACATGCGAGAGAAGACTTTTTACAAGCCTGTCTGTTGTCTGTCTGTCTGTAATAAAATCTAGCAAGTTTAATTTGATGTACTTCCCGGTTTCTGATTGAGCGGAAATTTTGCATTCATGTGTAAATCGGATGACAATGCAATGTTATTATGACATCGAGCTAATCAGATGATGGAGCAAGAAGGTGGCCATTGGAACTCCGTAATTAAAATAAATAAATATTTCAGGACATTTCACACAGCGCCACCTAACCCCAAGCTAAGCAATTCAACGACGGAACCCCATCGAGTTTGGGCTCATTTGATTCGTCTTGACGAGTACTTTGCTAGATGGTAATAATAATAAAAGCTTGTATTTTTTAATCTCACCAAAGTACTCGTCAAAACGAATCAAATGAGCCCAACCTCGATGGGGTTGCGTCGACCAACTCCATGTCATAATAATATTGCATTGTCATCCAATTACATACATGCAAAATAATACATGCATGCAAAATTTCAGTACAATAGGAAACGGGAAAGTGGGTTAAATTAAACTTGCATGATTTGATTCCTTATGTAGGATAGAGCCAATAAAATATTTTCATTTCATTTCATTCCAGACAGACAACAGAGAGGTAAAAGTAAATAAAAGCTTGTTTAAATACTAATAATATGTCTTACCCAACGACCCCAGCCGCGTAAAGATATGCGTGTTCCGCGGATACGCCTGCGTGCGCCGGAGAAAAATAGTTGATAAGCCCTTCCAAACATACTGGGATTGATAACCTGGAATATAATATATATATATATATATATATATATATATATATATATATATTTATTTATTTTTATACATCTATTTTATATATATATATATATATATATTTATTTATTTTTATACATCTATTTTATATATATATATATATATATATATATATTTATTTATTTTTATACTAAATAGGCCTACGTTTGACCACATCCCACCTGATGGAAAGTGAAAATGCGGTCGACGATGGATCACGTAAGATGCCTAGAAAGGTACCTATTCACTCGTGCCTTGAAGAATAATATATATATTTTTTTAATAATAGAAGAATAATATTAATGTAATGAAAATAAATTAAACTCGTGCACAAAGGGTTCTGAAGCATTTTTTTTTATGTGATGAAGTAGAAGACGAGCAAGATGTCCTGATGTTAAGAGATAACGCTGCCCATAATCAGTACAGTGTCACTTAGGATTTTACAATGATGTGAAATTCAAGGAACACTGCACCAACGATTCTTACTCAAGAGTCATAAGATGTTAAGACAACCCAGTAATTTCACTAGCTACAGTGCCCTCCTACCTGTGCACAGTAATGTTTGCACATCACTGCTCAGGCGGTAGAATAACTGGCACTTTTGCTTTTTGAAGATATAAAATTTGTTATTATTTATTTAATACTAGCTGCGTCCGGCAATTTTACCCGCTGTATTGTAGCCTATGTGTTATTCCAGGGTCTAAGCTATATCTACACCAAATTAAAACTCAATCGGTCCACCCAATTAGGCGTGAAAGAGTTACAAACATACATCCAAACACCATTTAATTTTACTTTTTTTTTTTTAATATTTTGGATTTAATTGAAAAATGAAAATGAAAAATGAAAATATATTTATTTAACATGATGAGCAAACAATAATGTGAGTACTAGTGGTCCTCACACTAGACGTGAGTCTGTGTCGTGAGGGCCGAAATGACGATTAACAAGTGTACGAATTATATGCTAAGTTGACTATATCTAAACATGATTTCGTTTTTAACTTAATACCTAAAATAAAACTTTTAATACAAACAGTTTTTAAAACGATTTGATGAAGGTAAACTATTAAAGAAATATAAGAAACATAACCTAATTTTGATGTAAAACCTAAGTGAAATAAACATCCCTTATGATAATATGGAATAAATATAGCACAATAAAAATAAATAAATTATATAGTATACTATACATAATAATATATTTGTAATGATTAAATACATTATAATATTCAATATTATATGATATAATATAAATATTTGTATATATATATATAATATAATACATACCTAGATATATATTTACAGGTAAGCTTAGATCCATTACTTAATTAATCCATACATTCCTACAAACTTGCATGTTTATAGTATTAGTAATTAGTATGATGTTATAACTTACCTGATAGCGGCGTCGACGAATGCGAATATAATGTTTCCTATGATAAACGTCCAACCGTGTATTTTTATTATGGCGAGCAGCAGGGATGGTTTTTTGCCTTTATCTGTAAATAACAAATATTTAGGATTAGCATTTATAAACTCCGATAGAACCCAAACCCAACTTACGCAGTCTACTTGTCAGAGTCAAATCACAATAATAGGTTAAATTAAAATGTTTAAAAACTGAGATGTGATCGCAAATTTGATCCTTTTTACAAGCTTTATATTACTTTTACCTGTCTGTTGTCTGTCTGTCTGTCTGTCTGTAATCAAATCTTGCAAGTTTAATTTGACCCACTTCCCGGTTTCCAATTGAGCTGAAAATTTGCATGCGTGTGTAAATCGGATGACAATGCAATATTTTTATGACATCGAGCTGATCTGATGATGGAGCTGGAAGGTGGCCATAGGAACTCCGTCATAAAACAACGCAACCCCATCGAGTTTGGGCTCATTTGATTCGTCTTGACGAGTACTTTATGATACAAGACGATAATAATAATTAAAGCTTGTTTTTAAAAAGTATTTTTAAAATTTCACTTGTTTCATCCCTAATAGGGATTGAATTTCCACAAAATCTACCTGTGCCCAGCGTCCGTTGCAGTTGGCATGTCATAAAATACAGATAAAAACAATGATATAAAATTAAGATAATTAAAATTGAAGTTGTTGTCATATAAAAATAATATTTTGCATTATAAATCATTCGTGAGTATTCAGATTCATCTTTGAAGAGATAAAGATTTAGATTCATATTTTTTCAAGTGAGTTTATGCCGTTTATTTACAAAAATAAATCATATTATGTAAAAGAAGTAAAAAATAATTTATTGACATTTAAAAATTACAAAAGTTACATAAATAACAAAAAAGTGTGTGGTTATTATGTCAATCTTAGTTGCAAATAATTTGAAATTAATTTGAAAAATTATATCAATACTAGCTTACCCGGCAAACGTTGTTTTGCCATATAAATAATTTCCTAGTAATTTCTAGTGTAGACAAAAAATAGCTTACTTATTGGAAGTATGTATGTATGTATGTTAGAATTTGTATATTGTATGTATGTAAGAATGTGGTATATGCGTGAAATAAGCATTATTTTATGGAAATTTTTTTCATACAACCAATATTTCCATTGACATTTCAAAATAAAGATTCATAATGATTGATTTTTTGTAAACTATGAAAATCTTAATTGTTCAATTACATTTTTTTAATAAAATTAAATTAAAATTACATTTTTATAAGATCAACAACATTTTCGATATAAATAAAAAAAAGTATACTTACAACACAAAATCCGTTGTTATTGGAAGCTCGTGTCACGTGTTGAGTACTTTTGAGGTTATAAAATCACTTGATTAACTAATCGTGCAAAATACACTCAAAATTGATAATTTAATTATTATTGATAAAATAGGAATGATTAAAAGTTAATATGAGAGTTACACTGAGATAGCAATATAATAATTGTCAACGTTACTACTACACTTGATGCATAAACAATAATGATGGCCGACAACTGTGTAGGGAGTGAGAAAGAAAGGAGACCGGCTTCGTTCTCATCCCTACTCCGTGCTGTTTACTGGGTCAGAAGTGACACCTGTAGACATCTGGCGGGGATAACTAATTAAATGACGATTGATCAGTTTTCGACCGGAGAGGAAAAATGATTAAATTACAAAAATGGCTATTAAGAAATAAGGGTTGATCGTAGAAGAGTGAAAATTGAGGATTGTATGTATTTTTGTATGTTGTATCATAAAAAAATAGAAATTAAAAATTTTGTTTAAAAAATAAAATAAAAAATTTAGGGGTGGACTACCCCTAACATTTAGGGGGATGAAAAATAGATGTTGGTCGATTCTCATAGATATCGGATAAGCACAAAAAATTTCATCAAAATCGGTCAAGCCGTTTCGGAGGAGTATGGCAACGAAAACTGTGACACGAGAATTTTATATATTAGATTGTATGTTAATGAGTCTTGTGAAATGTACACCAACCTCGTTTCAGTAATTGTTCTTTCCATTTGACGCTTAAAACGTCCCCTCTCGGCGCGGCTCTGTGATCTGGCGAACATCTGGAAAAACAAACATTTTTCATTCATTACAAGCTTTTATTTAATTTCAACTGTCTGTTGTCTGCCTGTCTGTCTGTGTGTCTTTAATCAAATCTTGTAAGTTTGATCCACTTCGCGGTTTCTGATCGAGCTGAAATTTTGAATGAATGTATAAATCGGATGACAATAGGGATGTTGACTAAAAAATTTTTTTTTGTCCACAATGAAGATTATTGAAAAATATTGGACACGTATTTTTATTCTTGTAAATTTAATGAAAAACGAGTAAGTTACAGCGCCTTAAAGTTGCGGAGAAGGAGGTAATGACGTCAGACCTAGGTACGATTTGTACCTAGGTGTGACGTAGCGTTTCTCCCCGTATAATTTTAGATTCCTTATATCTCAGTCAAATTCAATGATATTGACAAACAAAAAAATACGTATCGAGTATTTTTTTATTATTTAAATTACGGACTAATAACATTTAAAAAATGTTAGCCTTGTCATCACGCCTATTCAATATTATTATTTCATAGAGCTGGTCTGATTATGAAGCTGGAAGGTGGCCATAGAAACTCCGTAATTAAACGACGCTACCCTATCGAGTTTGGGCTCATTTGATTCGTCTTGACTAGTACCTACTTTGGTGCTGGATGGTTAAAATAATAAAAGCTTGTTTTTTAAAAGATTTTTTTTAAGTCACATGTCAACATGGGGCTCTTCAAGAGGAGGATACAAAAGGTGTTAATGTACCGACAACGCGTCTCTAATACCACTGGTGTTGCAGACGTCCATAGGCGACGGTAACCGCTCACCATCAGGGGGGCAAACTGTCTGTCTCTAACATAAAAAAAATGTTTATTCATTATATGTAGGTTAGCCTTAGTCCACGATCTCGCGTGATGTTAAGAGCGTATATATCGAGTGACGACTCTCTCGCTCGCACAATTTGACAAATTTTGAAATATAAATTCAAGGAATTAATTTATTGAAAATTCCTCTATACAAGTCCTGCATAATATTATTGCACACATTTTAAAAGTGTTTTCAGTGAGATATATTAAAAAATGGGATGCTTAGACCCTAGAATATCACATTGGCTATAGAAAAGCGGGTAAAACCGCTGGGCGCAGCTAGTATTCTTTTATTTTCGTAATTTTACCTTTACATATTATTATGTATAGTTTAGTAGTTATCTTTCGTTATGAGGTTATGACGTCACGAGTTTTTAATGTAATTCGCAGATAAAACAAAAAATATATATGGGTAATTGTTACTTGTGAATTTAGAGGTATTTACGTATCAAAGGCTCGCATAAATTAATTTATAAATAAAGACGCTAAAGTTTGAGGTGTAATGCCGCCAGCATTCTGGCCTAACCCTACACCATAGGATTATTAGATTTACGAGTAGATTTCAATAGGATTTTTTATAAGTTTTCGATATTCTAGGTGTTTAGAATTCGAAACTTTTCCTTTTTACAAGCTTTATATTACTTTCACCTGTCTGTTGTCTGTCTGTCTGTCTGTCTGTCTGTAATGAAATCTTGCAAGTTTGATTTGACCCACTTCCCGGTTTCCAATTGAGCTGAAAATTTGCATGCGTGTGTAAATCGGATGACAATGCAATATTATTATGACATGGAGCTGATCTGATGATGGAGCTGGAAGGTGGCTATAGGAACTCTGTCATTAAACAACGCAACCCCATCGAGTTTGGGCTCATTTGATTTGTCTTGACGAGTACTATATGATGCAAGATGGTAATGATAATTAAAGCTTGTTTTTAAAAAGTATTTTTAAAATTTCACTTGTTCACTCTATCGATAAAAATCACACCAAAATCCGTTACGTAGTATAAAGAGCCAAACGTACACACACACACATGCTCACATGCTCTCACTCACTCACTCACGCACGTACGTACGCACGTACGCACGCACGTATGCACGTACGCACGCATTCACTCACGCACTTACGTTATTGGTAATTGGTGGTATTTATTTACCTGTAAACATCTGATATGCTTAGCTGCCCTTTTCGTCCTTTTTGGAATATTTCTTTTGTATACCTGAAAATTTCAAAATATGTCTTAATGTATGAGTTGAGTAGGTTTTAATTTCGAGATACTTTCAGAAAGCGCGGTTGAGTCTTAATACTTTATAAAATACCTTTTATAAATCCTACTGATACCTATTATAAACGTGAAAGTTTGTAAGAATGGATGTCTGGATGTATATTTGTTACTCTTTCACGCCTAAACGAGTGGATCGATTGAGCTGAAATTTGGTATAGAGATAGCTTAGACCCTGGAATAACTCATAGGCTACAGTATACAGTACAGCGGGTCAAACCGCTGGGCGCAGCTAGTATAACCATATCCCACCTGATGGAAAGTGAAAATGCGGTCGACGATGGATCACTAGAGATGCCTAGAAAGGTACCTATTCACTCGTGCCTTGAAGATACCCAAATTGTACCGCTCGGGAAACACGGATGACGGCAAAGTGTGCAAAATATTTGCTCTATTATTGTAGTCTATTTGAACAAGTGCATTCGAGTTTGAATTTAAAACGGAGTATTTTATTTTTAACCCCCGACCCAAAAACGACGGGGTATAATAAGTTTGATCTGTCTAGTTTTTTTTTTGTTTGAAAGTAGAGTTAGTCGAGCTTGTTCTTAGCCATGTTTGGTGGAAATCGGTCCAAGATGCTACAAAATGGCGGATTACTTTTTTCTTCCACGACCCCCTCAACATGGATATCAAATGAAAGGGCTTAACTAGTAGAATACAACCCACTATATAAAATTTAAAATCCAAGATGGCCGCCACCACAAAATGGTGAATTATGTATTGCGTTGGGGTTTTTTTTAATTTTTAATTTAATTCACTTGTTATCATACGATATAAATAAAATATACCATTGTAATGTATAGATAAGCGTTAGTTAATATAACGTGAAAGTTTGTAAGAATGGATGTATGTTTGTTACTCTTTCACGCCTAAACGGGTGGATCGATTGAGCTGAAATTTGGTACAGACATAGCTTAGACCCTGGAATAACACATAGGCTACAGTATACAGTACAGCGGGTTAAACCGCTGGGGGCAGCTAGTATAGTATAAGTTAGTAGTTGAACCAATAAACATTCTATATATCTAGTCTCTGGTGTGTGGAGAACTCTAGCGCCTCGCCTATGGGTTTTTCTCACCATAATAAGCGGCGATCACAATAGGCCAATCATGGCCGCAGTGATATCACAACCGCAAAACATAAATTTAAAAAAAAAATTCTCTGGTGTATTAATACGCTTTTATCTTACATGGCGACTATGCCAGGATTCTACTAATATTATAAATGTCAATGTTTGTATGTTTGTTACTCTTTCACGTGTAAACGGTTGAGCCTAAAAAGATGCCCAAGTTGTGACGGGCGGCAATGTATTCCAAATGCGACCCCAGGGCCTATTATTGGCTATCGCTAAACGTCATGTACACTAGAATCCATAGACAAAATTGCGTACATTACTTGCTTAAACCTCATCATTAATACGAGTAAAATAACAAACGCAGCAATGTACATTAAAGTTGTTATCAATCGTAGTGGGTATGAATTAGCCATAAGGTCCTCTGTTCTTATTAAAAAAGTTGAAGCAAAGCGCTTGGTACGGGCATTAGGTAGCACCACTACGTATGGGGCACCCATATTGCCATGCATTGCCATCTGCCGTGACGTCCGTAAAAAAAAAAAAAAAAAAAATAAAAATATCATTTATTGTCCAGATTACATAAATACATAGCATGAAATAAAAAAGAGAGAAACAAGATACATCATAAGAAAAAAAAAAAATGGAACACAAAAAACAATGAGAAAAATGGACAAAAGGGGGGCATTCAGCGTATGCTGGGTGCACAGGGATGTTCACCCAGCGCTGATTTTCAATACCTCCCTGCTCGGTCTGCGATGTTAAGCCGAGTTTACAGTGACAGCGAGTAGTAACAAATTAAAAAAAAAAACAATTACAAGTATGCTAATTAAATTAGTTAATCCTCCAATATTTAATTAAAAAGAACATCAAAATAATAAATAGAGCTAACCACGGTTTTGTACTGTTAAAATGTGTGTGTGTGTGTGTGCGTGTGTGTGTGTGTGTGCGTGTGTGTGTGTGTGTGTGTGTGTGTGTGTGTGTGTGTGTGTGTGTGTTTGTGCGTCCTTTAATGTTAGATGCAATACAGTTTATTTACTTTCAATTCCAAAGGCTATTTCAAATTCGCGCTTCTGCCTCTGATGCAGTATTTGCTTTAACTTAAATTTAAATGTGACGTAGCTTACCTTTATTCTCAACGGCGGTGGTAAATTGTTCCAGATCTTTGAAGCGCGATATTTGAAACAGCCATTGAAACCTACGGTTCGACTCTCGGGAATAGCTAAACAATACCGTAGATTAAACGGGCTTGGAAGAATAAATAGATTAGGATATATTTAAATGTGGGGACTAATTCAGTCGAGCTTCAAGGCATGAGCGACGTATAACTTCCTTTAACATGGGGCTCTTCAAGAGGAGGATTAAGAAGGTTTTAATGTACCGACAACGCGTCTCTAATGCCACTGGTGTTGCTACCGTCCATAGGCGATGGTAACCGCTCACCATTAGGCGGGCCGTTTGCTTGTTTGTCTATCTCTAACATAAAAAAAAAACATACGACTCTTCAAAAGGCAAGTGAACAGAGTGTTGGTTGGTAGGCAACGTACCAGCGGTACCCCTGGTATTGCAGGTATCCATAGGCGACGGTAGCGATTCACCATCAGGTGGGCCGTCTGCTTGTTTGTCACTTACTACATAAAGAAACTAATAACTTACCAAAATCCAAATTTAGACAGCAAATTAGCATTCTCCCTCGGATTCTGTTTTCTTTCGATATCAAAGTACCCGGGATCCATCACTAAGTTACTATTAAGTAAGTAAGTATTAAGTACACTTAAGTTATTAAGTTGGCACTTGGCAATATGACTTTTAGTTAACACTGGTTTAAGTTTAATTTAAGTAATATTAAGTACTTGGTTCTTATTTTAAGCTCGTAGTGACAGTCATTTTTGGACCTGTAACAAAAAAGAATTGGTATGTTAATTCCACAATATAATCATTAAAAAGTATATATATATATTTTTTTTTTTATGTGATTAAGTAGAAGACGAGCAAGACGCTCTCCTGATGTTAAGAGATAACGGCTGCCCATAATCAGTACAGTGTCACCTAGGATTTCACAATAATGTGAAATTTTAGGAGCACTGCACCAACGCTTCTTACTCAAGAGTCATAAGATGTTAAGACTCTTTAGCCCAGTAATTTTACTAGCTACAGTGCCCTCCTACCGGAGCACAGTAATGTTTGCACATCACTGCTCAGGCGGTAGAATAACTGGCACTGTTGGGGTACCCACCTAGACGACCTCCTGCAAAGGAAGTCTTCCCCCGGTATCATGTTACCAAAAAGTCCATGAATATGGTGATAGGTGGTAATCCGGGAAGGGGACGCCCGAAAAAGGTTTGGATGAACTGTGTGTGCAGGGATATGCGTGCTAGGGGAGTGGATGCAGATATGACGGATGATAGATCAGAATGGAGGAGAAAAACGTGTTGTGCCGACCCTACCTAGTGTGGGACAAGGGCAGGAAGGAAGGAAGGTACCTATATAAAAAAAACATTTTCATAACATTTCTACAAGGATAAGGGCACAAGGATACATTAATCAGTTTTTGCCTTTACAAGTTATGTTTTTGAAGGCATATTTTATTTTTGACATGTTAATATGGGCTGTGTGTCCGAATTAAATGATTTTTATTTTATTGTTATTTATTATTAGACCCTATAGGTATATGTGCGTTATAAGTTATATATCTGTTGCGGATAGTGAGCCGGGGTGTGGTGTGTCTATATGTTTGTATTATAGATGTTTGTGTATTTTCATGTGTAAATTATTGTTCGTGTTATCAGCTTATTTTGCCTTGTTTTTGTGATGTATTTAATGTGTACTTTTCGTACTTTGATCTATATGCTTGAGGGAACCTAAAGGAAAGAGAAAGTAATATGTTACCCGAGACAGCAATAGACTTTAAAGTTAGTGAGGGACGGCACGAATATTAGAAAGAGAGAGCAATAGTGCGCGCTCTCGCGTCCCTGTAATTTTGTATAAAAATACATCTAAAACTGTAATAACTTTTTATGTTATTATCCGATATTATTGATTGATATGTCATTAGAAAGAGGAGGTAGTAGGCTACCTCATAGCATAAATTGTAAAACGCAGCAGAGTAGAGGTTGCGAGGAATACCGGGAAATGTCACCGCGTCATAGTGAAAATGACGCGGTGATTTTGCGTGAAAAATAGGTGCTCTCTATCCGGTAAGGGTAGGGAGTGCCTAAGGTGGCATTTCCCGGTGTATGGGCACCTCTGCTTTGTTGGCGATAATATTACTTATCGTTGAAGATTATTGTACTTGAAGATAATTATTAAGAAGAACTTAGAAGCTAAGAAGTTATTGTTGTTGTGAAGAAATATACATATATACATCAGGAAAAGGAGTTTAATTGAAGAATCCAGAATCCATCTTCTTCACCGTTGGTCTTCGTGCGCCGTATCCCCCGAGGTTCGGAGACCAACTCCTACAATATCATACCTACATATTTTTCAAGAGCATCCTAAAAAAGTAGTTATCCGTTATACAAAACACGTGTCTAGATTATAAATAGGTATATTTCTTATCTAAGGTTATTCAACTATTCGCAAGTCCATATAGGGCATGGAATACTAGAGTTCTTATCGTTGAGATCGCCAAAGGAGAGATGTCATGTGACGAGGTTTATTAACTCGTTGACTATGCATGCCTCACCTATGAAAGATTATAAGTTAATCGTCATGTTACGTGAAAGCCCCATCGCCACGCAATTTTAAAGGCTTCTATACACGTAACTCTTTACCTAAATACACAATGTCAGTTTATCCACTTTTTTACCAAATTTTTAACACACAATTCCATTAACAAAAAAACATAATTTACGTATACAATTTTTTGTACGTCCGTTTTGCTAGTGTTTTGATAAAATCGCAGCATATTAACCCCAATATGCATTTGCACTAACAGGTTTGTATCCATAATCTTAGGTACACAGTAACGTGTTTACTATTTTATTACCTTTACTAGAGAATTTCACTTTACGTTCACTTTAAAATAAGTTTTAAAAGGATTTTGTGATTTTTTGCTTGTATTTTACAAGCTTTTATTTACGTTAACCAGTCTGTTGTCTGTCTGTCTGTAATCAAATGTTGCAAGTTTAATTTCAGCCATTTCCCGGTTTCCGATTGAGCTGAAATTGTGCAAACATGTAAGTTAGTTGCGCAGAGCGTTTTCATTCACTGAAAGGCTTTAAAGTTCTGGGATCTCCTCGTCTTCGGTCTCGTTTTATAGCCAACCGAGCGAAGAGTCAACAATACAATATCGACAACTCTCCTTTTGCGGGCTCTATGGTTTTGACATAGAATGGAAAACTTGTTTTACTAAAACGGTATGTTATATTCTCGCTTCCTTTAACCTTTTGCAGTATTTTGTTATTCCTTGTTATAATACTTAGAATAGAATAGAGTAGTTCTATTATTTATTATATTCTATACTTAAATCTAACTCCCGCAGTATTCCTGCGGGCATTTTTCCTCGGTCAAAAAAAAGGTTTAAGCTATCTCACACACTCACTCACAAACTTTCGCATTAATCTTCTTCTTCTTCTTCTTTTCGAGTCGAAAATGGCTATATATATATTATATATACATACATATTTTATTAATTTTTTGTTTTTAAAATATACGTATAATGTTAAAGCTGTTTAGCCCAGTATCTCGCAAGCTCCACTGCTTTATCGTTAGCCTCCAAAAGGTCTTCAAATGTGCAAGTTGTGGGGCTGTTAGGACACATGAGGAGGTGTGCCATTGACTGGACAGCACCGCAGTCGCACTTGTCGTTGCCAGAGAAACCCCACCTATAACGGTTTTCTTGGGATCTTCCAACACCAGCCCGAAGTCTGTTTAAAGACTTCCAGACTGGCCATGGGAGATTACCACCCGGTGGGAGTGCTTCTGCTGGGGAGACGGACGGTTTTGATGGTGGGTATTCCTTCTTCCAACGCTCCAGCCTGGATTTTGGGGCAAGCTTCTCATTCAGGCTGGCCTGTCTGAGAAAGCTGTTGCGGCTTTTTAAGCGCGATAGCGGTGGAGTCTGGTTATGAAGTGGGTGCCTGCTGTCGTGTTCTTGTTTGTGCCTCTCCACAGAGCAGGTGATCTCTCGTCGTACACTGGGAGGGGCGATACCAGCTAGGGTGTATAAGCTGGCCAGAGGAGTTGGTTTCAATGTCCCCGTGACAATGCGACAAGATTCATTTAGGGCAACATCAACCTCTTTGGCGTGTGTAGAGCGTGCCCAAACTGGACACGCGTATTCGCCCGCCGAGTAGCACAGGGCCATACTACTCGTACGAAGAACGTGAGGTGATGCTCCCCAATGAGTAGAAGTGAGACGGCGCAGAATATTGTTGCGAGTACAGACTTTGGCCTTTAGTTTTAAGCAGTTTTCTTTATAAGTCAGACTGCGATCCAAGGTTACACCGAGATATTTGGGTGTATGGTTATAATTTATATGGACACCGTTCCACTGTATGTTTAATTCTCTGGTTGCCTCACAATTTCGCAGGTGGAAGGCGCAGCACTCTGTTTTTGATGGGTTTGGCCGCAGAGAGTTGTTATTGTAGTAGTCAGTAAGTTTATTTAATGCATTTGAGAGTTGAGATTCAACCTCTTCGAGATTGTTTGCTTGGGATGTTAGTGCAAGATCGTCAGCATAGATGAAACGGTTTGTCTGAGGATGGTGAGGTTGGTCATTAGTGTAGATGTTGAACAGTGTGGGTGCTAGAACACTTCCTTGTGGGAGGCCATTCTTTTGTATCCGCCAACGACTTTTTTGAGAGTGTAGCAGAACCTGAAATCGTCTGTTACGCAGCATTTCGCCTAAGATCTGAACAAAACCCTGGTCTTCAGTGAGAACAGCCACTTTTTCAAGTAGGCGCTTGATATTTACGGTATCGTATGCAGCGCTAAGGTCAACGAATACTGCCCCTGTGACAAGTCTTTTCTCAAATCCGTCCTCGATATGCTGCGTTAGGTTTAGCACTTGAGAGGTGCAAGATTTGCCAGGACGGAACCCAGCCTGCTCGGGGATTAGTTTCGGATCTATTATGTGTGTGAGGCGGTTTAGGAGCAGTCGTTCAAAAAGCTTATATGTGTGGCATAACAGTGATATGGGGCGGTTAGTAGACTAGACGTGCCTCCCGGTTTTACCCACTGTAAAAATAACCTATCTATGTGTGATTCCAGGGACTAACCTCTTATCTACCTACACGGGGTACTCGTAGTCCCACATATCGCCCTACGTTTTTCGGCGCAGCTGGTAACGTTGCCTTTCAGTCTAGAACACAGTATAATGCCTGCACATTTTTTAAATATGTGACAAACAAGCAGACGGCCCACCTCATGGTAAGTGGCTACCGTCACCTATACCAGGGGCACAGCTGGTACGTTGCCTACCTTTCAACACTCTCTTCACTTGCCTTTTGAAGACTCCCATGTTGAAGCTCAACGGAAATAGTCCCCACATTTAAAACTATCCTATTCGATTTACTCCTCCAAGCCCGTTTTATCTACGGACGTCACGGCAGACGGCAATGCGGCATCTATACGTAGTGGCACTACCAAATGCCCGTACCAAGCGCTTTGCTTCAACTTTTTAAATAAGAACTGCGGGACGTATTACGGAATTGGAAGATTATTCCACATTTGAATAACAACACACACACGTCAGAAATACTGTTTCTTTACAAGCTTTATATTACTTTCACCTGTCTGTTGTCTGTCTGTCTGTCTGTCTGTCTGTAATCAAATCTTGCAAGTTTAATTTGACCCACTTCCCGGTTTCCAATTGAGCTGAAAATTTGCATGCGTGTGTAAATCGGATGACAATGCAATATTTTTATGACATCGAGCTGATCTGATGATGGAGCTGGAAGGTGGCCAAAGGAACTCTGTCATAAAACAACGCAACCCCATCGAGTTTGGGCTCATTTGATTCGTCTTGATGAGTACTTTATGATGCAAGATGATAACAATAATTAAAGCTTGTTTTTAAAAAGTATTTTTTAAATTTCACTTGTTTTATATTATTTCTGTGTGTTATAGCTGTGAATAGTTCTATTATATTCATTACACCCACTCACTTTTTTTTGGCGGATGAATAACTGGCTAACGTGTACTTCCCCAAGCGGCCTTTGCAATAGAAGCCTACCACTACAAAAACATTCGCAATTACAATATTAATGGCAAGAGAAAAAGAAAAATGTAGGTAAATAGGCCGCCCGATTACCAGCATTTATTGTTGTTTTTAACGCTAACGTAAATACAGTTATTATGTAAATACGTGCACGAAACGAGAACAACTAGTGATTACTTGTAAATGTAAAGTCTAGTGCAAACTACAGCGGGCCGCATTGTTTGACAGAATCTCTCCTGTGGCCATAGCATGACTCACGGGATCCCTACGAAACTTCAAGAGTAGAACTGTCATCCCATACATTGTACTTTTGTGAATGTATGGGATGACAGTTGACTCTCATCCCAGTGCCAATCTGATCCACGTGCGACCCGCTATTTTTACCAAATCGTCAATCCATCTGGCTGCTGGACGACCGACACTGCGTTTGCCTGTCCTTTGCCACCATTGAGTCAACGTCTTACTCCACCTGTCATCACCTCGCCTAGCCAGGTGACCTGCCCAACTCCATTTGAGTCTCATTATCTCGTTATTATACATAGTACCTATATATCTATTCTATATCTTTTGTTTTGTCTATAGGTGAAATCTATACTATTAGCACGGTAAAGAGATATACAGTAATGTGACTCCTTAAAAGCGGTTGAATTCAAGGTCGCGCGAGTTTGCAACGATTTGGGTAGGGTTCGGTAGCAGCGAGGTGCCGAATAGACTTTATTTTTTTTTTTTTTTTTTTATGTGATGAAGTAGAAGACGAGCAAGACGCTCTCCTGATGTTAAGAGATAACGGCTGCCCATAATCAGTACAGTGTTACCTAGGATTTCACAATTATGTGAAATTCTAGGAGCACTGCACCAACGCTTCTTACTCAAGAGTCATAAGATGTTAAGACTCTTTAGCCCAGTAATAAAACTAAATACAAATACTCAAAATATCACAAATACTTTGTGATATTTTTACTAATTCACAACCATTATTCGGAAGTTTACTGCATAAAATCTATTCGACACCTCGCTGCCTACCGAACCCTACCCAAATCGTAGCAAACTCGCGCGACCTTTGAGTTCAACCGCTTCTAGGGAGTCGCATTACTGTACCTATATCTCTTTACCGTGGTATCAGATATCGTGGTATCAGATATCGTGACGATCCGCCCAAAGCTCAGGGGCGGTCAAGGTTAAGCCTACAAATTAATCAGACTACCCTCTATAACAAAAATAGAATGGGAAATGTTACCTTGAAGCCTAGACGTACGTAGGGCTACTCGATTTCATGGTGATACAATTTTTACAAGGTCAAGTAGGTACATTAAAAGATATCAATCTATTTCTAAAGATATACAATACCACTTAGATTAAACTTTTTAGCAAAAAATTGTAAAATAAAGCTTTTTAGCAAAAAAGTAAACCGACAAAACACTGAAAAGCAAAAAATATTGATAATATAATTATGCTTTTTTGCTTTTCATTGATTTGTCGGTTTACTTTTTTGCTAAAGAGCTTAATTTTACAATTTTTAGTGCGTGTAGTCTTGCAATCAGCGCCTGAACAAACAATTATCGACTGTTTTTCTGCCCTTAGGGATGGAATTTTTTTTTCCAAATTTACGGGACTTATATTTACAAACTAGGTGGTAGAAGGCATGATTGAAATGTACAGATTATACATATTATGTTATGTGTTTAATTACTTTGTACATTATTTCATGGGCAAGCAGACAGGCCCGGCTGATTGTGAGAGGTAACCGTCCTATATAAAACCTCCCAATTCCCATATAAAATCACCCAAAGTCCCATATAAAATCTCCCAAAGACCCATATAAAAAACCCCCAAAGTCCCCTAATGGAGGGGAGGTACTGGAAGTATCCAGTACCTCCCGCTAAAATCTTACTAATATTATAAACGTGAAAGTTTGTAAGAATGGATGTCTGGATGGATGTTTGTTACTCTTTCACGGCTAAACGGGTGGACCGATTGAGCTGAAATCTGGTATAGAAATAGCTTAGACCCTGGAATAACACATAGGCTATAGAACAGTGGGTAAAACCGCTGGTATATTATAATTATTATACATGTTTTTACAAAGTAGGTAGTACATTTAGCATGAAACCACACGTGATTAACTCGCGTTGATAACGAACTATAATTGTGTTATGTTTAATGCTCACTATCTATTATTGTATGTACGTCCTCGTAACTACAACCCCATTACGCTAGTGTAATATTATAATGTCTAGATAGGTAAAACGTGTAACTAAAATGTTTCGCAATATTTATTGTAGCGCAAAACTTTTTCACAGATGCGATAATAATAGTGTGATCATTCCTGGCCGGACCACGACAGAAATCGCAGATTCTGTTGTGGCACAAATTCATCATTTAAATTGTGCCAATTAGTGCCACTTATCCCAGGAATTTGTGCCTTATACTTTTCGAGTAACAAGACTATGATTGTGGTCCGGCTGGGAGTGACCATTCCTGGCCGGACCACAATCAGATCTCATGAAATACTAATGGTGGGAGGTCGCGTACTATGTCAAGATTTAGTGCCTAATTAGTGCCTCTGAAATATCAAGTTCGATTAATCATAAATTTTACGGTTTAAAAGATATTGAAGAAATCCCGCCGCCTTGAAAATGGAAAAAAGCTTCTCACATCTAAACGGGAGGCTTTTCGTGGTTTCTTTTTTGATGAATATTTAGTGCCTATTTGGCACTAAATATTTACACTATACTAGTTGCTGCATGTGACTTGGTTTACTTGGAATTATTATTTTTTCATTCCCCATACAAAGTTCCAGGGGCGGACCCAGGATTTTTTTCTGGGGCCAAGTTTTTTTATGACTGCGGCTGCTCCCGCTTTGTGAATTCCAAGTATTTGAGCCTAATATGATGCGGCGAATAACAAGAGCATGATTGTGGTCCGGCTGAAAATTACTTTTTCTGGTCGGACACCAATCGAATCTAATGACATACCAATGGCGAGAGGTCACGTACTATGTCGAAAAATTTGTGCCTCTGAATATCTACTTTGATTGATCACAACAAATGTTTATGTATTTAGTATGTATATTGAAGATAGCACGTCACTGCACTTTGAAGATTAAAAAAAAAATTACATCTAAACAAAAGGTTTTTTGTGGTTTATTATATGATGAATATTTAGTGCCTATTGGGCACTAAATATTCTATTAATTCCAGGAATTTGTGCCTTATGCTTTTCGAGTAACAAGGGTATGATTGTAGTCCGGCTGGAAATTACTTTTTCTGGTCGGACACCAATCGGAACTAATGACATACAAAGAGCGAGAGGTCACGTTCTGCGTCACAAAATTAGTGCCTAATTAGTGCATCTGAAATATCTATTTCGATTGATCATAACTTTTATGGTTTGAAAGATATTGAAAATAAACCGCCGCTGCGCCTTGAACTTTAAAAATAAATCACATCTAAACAAAAGGCTTTTTGTGGTTTATTTTTTGATGAATATTTAGTGCCTATTAGGCACTAAATATTCTATTTATCCCAGGAATTTGTGCCTTATACTTTTCGAGAAACAAGGGTATGATTGTGGTCCGGCAGGAAATTACATTTTCTGGTCGGACCCCAATCGGATCTAATGAAATACCAATAGCGAGAGGTCACGTTCTACGTCACAAAATTAGTGCCTAATTAGTGCATCTAAAATATCTATTTCGATTGATCATAACTTTTATGGTTTGAAAGATATTGAAGATAAACCGCCGCTGCGCCTTGAACTTTAAAAATAAATCACATCTAAACAAAAGGCTTTTTGTGGTTTATTTTTTGATGAATATTTAGTGCCTATTAGGCACTAAATATTCTATTTATCCCAGGAATTTGTGCCTTATACTTTTCGAGTAACAAGGGTATGATTGTGGTCCGGTAGGAAATTACATTTTCTGGTCGGACCCCAATCGGATCTAATGAAATACCAATAGCGAGAGGTCACGTTCTACGTCACAAAATTAGTGCCTAATTAGTGCATCTGAAATATCTATTTCGATTGATCATAACTTTTATGGTTTGAAAGATATTGAAGATAAACCGCCGCTGCGCCTTGAACTTTAAAAATAAATCACATCTAAACAAAAGGCTTTTTGTGGTTTATTTTTTGATGAATATTTAGTGCCTATTAGGCACTAAATATTCTATTTATCCCAGGAATTTGTGCCTTATACTTTTCGAGTAACAAGGGTATGATTGTGGTCCGGCAGGAAATTACATTTTCTGGTCGGACCCCAATCGGATCTAATGAAATACCAATAGCGAGAGGTCACGTTCTACGTCACAAAATTAGTGCCTAATTAGTGCATCTAAAATATCTATTTCGATTGATCATAACTTTTATGGTTTGAAAGATATTGAAGATAAACCGCCGCTGCGCCTTGAACTTTGAAAATAAATCACATCTAAACAAAAGGCTTTTTGTGGTTTATTTTTTGATGAATATTTAGTGCCTATTAGGCACTAAATATTCTATTTATCCCAGGAATTTGTGCCTTATACTTTTCGAGTAACAAGGGTATGATTGTGGTCCGGCAGGAAATTACATTTTCTGGTCGGACCCCAATCGGATCTAATGAAATACCAATAGCGAGAGGTCACGTTCTACGTCACAAAATTAGTGCCTAATTAGTGCATCTGAAATATCTATTTCGATTGATCATAACTTTTATGGTTTGAAAGATATTAAAGATAAACCGCCGCTGCGCCTAGGCACTAAATATTCTATTTATCCCAGGAATTTGTGCCTTATACTTTTCGAGTAACAAGGGTATGATTGTGGTCCGGCAGGAAATTACATTTTCTGGTCGGACCCCAATCGGATCTAATGAAATACCAATAGCGAGAGGTCACGTTCTACGTCACAAAATTAGTGCCTAATTAGTGCATCTGAAATATCTATTTCGATTGATCATAACTCTTATGGTTTGAAAGATATTAAAGATAAACCGCCGCTGCGCCTTGAAGTTTAAAAATAAATCACATCTAAACAAAAGGCTTTTTGTGGTTTATTTTTTGATAAATATTTAGTGCCTATTAGGCACTAAATATTCTATTTATCCCAGGAATTTGTGCCTTATACTTTTCGAGTAACAAGGGTATGATTGTGGTCCGGCAGGAAATTACATTTTCTGGTCGGACCCCAATCGGATCTAATGAAATACCAATAGCGAGAGGTCACGTTCTACGTCACAAAATTAGTGCCTAATTAGTGCATCTGAAATATCTATTTCGATTGATCATAACTCTTATGGTTTGAAAGATATTAAAGATAAACCGCCGCTGCGCCTTGAAGTTTAAAAATAAATCACATCTAAACAAAAGGCTTTTTGTGGTTTATTTTTTGATGAATATTTAGTGCCTATTAGGCACTAAATATTCTATTTATCCCAGGAATTTGTGCCTTATACTTTTCGAGTAACAAGGGTATGATTGTGGTACGGCAGGAAATTACATTTTCTGGTCGGACCCCAATCGGATCTAATGAAATACCAATAGCGAGAGGTCACGTTCTACGTCACAAAATTAGTGCCTAATTAGTGCATCTAAAATATCTATTTCGATTGATCATAACTTTTATGGTTTGAAAGATATTGAAGATAAACCGCCGCTGCGCCTTGAACTTTGAAAATAAATCACATCTAAACAAAAGGCTTTTTGTGGTTTATTTTTTGATGAATATTTAGTGCCTATTAGGCACTAAATATTCTATTTATCCCAGGAATTTGTGCCTTATACTTTTCGAGTAACAAGGGTATGATTGTGGTCCGGCAGGAAATTACATTTTCTGGTCGGACCCCAATCGGATCTAATGAAATACCAATAGCGAGAGGTCACGTTCTACGTCACAAAATTAGTGCCTAATTAGTGCATCTGAAATATCTATTTCGATTGATCATAACTCTTATGGTTTGAAAGATATTAAAGATAAACCGACGCTGCGCCTTGAAGTTTAAAAATAAATCACATCTAAACAAAAGGCTTTTTGTGGTTTATTTTTTGATAAATATTTAGTGCCTATTAGGCACTAAATATTCTATTTATCCCAGGAATTTGTGCCTTATACTTTTCGAGTAACAAGGGTATGATTGTGGTCCGGCAGGAAATTACATTTTCTGGTCGGACCCCAATCGGATCTAATGAAATACCAATAGCGAGAGGTCACGTTCTACGTCACAAAATTAGTGCCTAATTAGTGCATCTGAAATATCTATTTCGATTGATCATAACTCTTATGGTTTGAAAGATATTAAAGATAAACCGCCGCTGCGCCTTGAAGTTTAAAAATAAATCACATCTAAACAAAAGGCTTTTTGTGGTTTATTTTTTGATGAATATTTAGTGCCTATTAGGCGCTAAATATTCTATTTATCCCAGGAATTTGTGCCTTATACTTTTCGAGTAACAAGGGTATGATTGTGGTCCGGCAGGAAATTACATTTTCTGGTCGGACCCCAATCGGATCTAATGAAATACCAATAGCGAGAGGTCACGTTCTACGTCACAAAATTAGTGCCTAATTAGTGCATCTGAAATATCTATTTCGATTGATCATAACTCTTATGGTTTGAAAGATATTAAAGATAAACCGCCGCTGCGCCTTGAAGTTTAAAAATAAATCACATCTAAACAAAAGGCTTTTTGTGGTTTATTTTTTGATAAATATTTAGTGCCTATTAGGCACTAAATATTCTATTTATCCCAGGAATTTGTGCCTTATACTTTTCGAGTAACAAGGGTATGATTGTGGTCCGGCAGGAAATTACATTTTCTGGTCGGACCCCAATCGGATCTAATGAAATACCAATAGCGAGAGGTCACGTTCTACGTCACAAAATTAGTGCCTAATTAGTGCATCTGAAATATCTATTTCGATTGATCATAACTCTTATGGTTTGAAAGATATTAAAGATAAACCGCCGCTGCGCCTTGAAGTTTAAAAATAAATCACATCTAAACAAAAGGCTTTTTGTGGTTTATTTTTTGATGAATATTTAGTGCCTATTAGGCACTAAATATTCTATTTATCCCAGGAATTTGTGCCTTATACTTTTCGAGTAACAAGGGTATGATTGTGGTCCGGCAGGAAATTACATTTTCTGGTCGGACCCCAATCGGATCTAATGAAATACCAATAGCGAGAGGTCACGTTCTACGTCACAAAATTAGTGCCTAATTAGTGCATCTGAAATATCTATTTCGATTGATCATAACTTTTATGGTTTGAAAGATATTGAAGATAAACCGCCGCTGCGCCTTGAACTTTGAAAATAAATCACATCTAAACAAAAGGCTTTTTGTGGTTTATTTTTTGATGAATATTTAGTGCCTATTAGGCACTAAATATTCTATTTATCCCAGGAATTTGTGCCTTATACTTTTCGAGTAACAAGGGTATGATTGTGGTCCGGCAGGAAATTACATTTTCTGGTCGGACCCCAATCGGATCTAATGAAATACCAATAGCGAGAGGTCACGTTCTACGTCACAAAATTAGTGCCTAATTAGTGCATCTAAAATATCTATTTCGATTGATCATAACTTTTATGGTTTGAAAGATATTGAAGATAAACCGCCGCTGCGCCTTGAACTTTGAAAATAAATCACATCTAAACAAAAGGCTTTTTGTGGTTTATTTTTTGATGAATATTTAGTGCCTATTAGGCACTAAATATTCTATTTATCCCAGGAATTTGTGCCTTATACTTTTCGAGTAACAAGGGTATGATTGTGGTCCGGTAGGAAATTACATTTTCTGGTCGGACCCCAATCGGATCTAATGAAATACCAATAGCGAGAGGTCACGTTCTACGTCACAAAATGAGTGCCTAATTAGTGCATCTGAAATATCTATTTCGATTGATCATAACTCTTATGGTTTGAAAGATATTAAAGATAAACCGACGCTGCGCCTTGAAGTTTAAAAATAAATCACATCTAAACAAAAGGCTTTTTGTGGTTTATTTTTTGATAAATATTTAGTGCCTATTAGGCACTAAATATTCTATTTATCCCAGGAATTTGTGCCTTATACTTTTCGAGTAACAAGGGTATGATTGTGGTCCGGCAGGAAATTACATTTTCTGGTCGGACCCCAATCGGATCTAATGAAATACCAATAGCGAGAGGTCACGTTCTACGTCACAAAATTAGTGCCTAATTAGTGCATCTGAAATATCTATTTCGATTGATCATAACTCTTATGGTTTGAAAGATATTAAAGATAAACCGCCGCTGCGCCTTGAAGTTTAAAAATAAATCACATCTAAACAAAAGGCTTTTTGTGGTTTATTTTTTGATGAATATTTAGTGCCTATTAGGCACTAAATATTCTATTTATCCCAGGAATTTGTGCCTTATACTTTTCGAGTAACAAGGGTATGATTGTGGTCCGGCAGGAAATTACATTTTCTGGTCGGACCCCAATCGGATCTAATGAAATACCAATAGCGAGAGGTCACGTTCTACGTCACAAAATTAGTGCCTAATTAGTGCATCTGAAATATCTATTTCGATTGATCATAACTCTTATGGTTTGAAAGATATTAAAGATAAACCGCCGCTGCGCCTTGAAGTTTAAAAATAAATCACATCTAAACAAAAGGCTTTTTGTGGTTTATTTTTTGATGAATATTTAGTGCCTATTAGGCACTAAATATTCTATTTATCCCAGGAATTTGTGCCTTATACTTTTCGAGTAACAAGGGTATGATTGTGGTCCGGCAGGAAATTACTTTTTCTGGTCGGACACCAATCGGATCTAATGAAATACCAATAGCGAGAGGTCACGATTTTTGATGAATATTTAGTGCCTAATAAGCCAAGCTGAATGAGCTGAATGAGTTTATTGGCTTAAGTATGCCAATAAACTCATTTCATTTCATTTTCATTTCATTTCATTTCATTTCTAATAGGCACTAAATATTCATCAAAAAATAAACCAGAAAAAGCCTTTTGTTTAGATGTGATTTATTTTTAAACTTCAAGGCGTAGCGGCGGTTTATCTTTAATATCTTTCAAACCATAAAAGTTATGATCAATCGAAATAGATATTTCAGATGCACTAATTAGGCACTAATTTTGTGACGTAGAACATGACCTCTCGCTATTGGTATTTCATTAGATCCGATTGGGGTCCGACCAGAAAATGTAATTTCCTGCCGGACCACAATCATACCCTTGTTACTCGAAAAGTATAAGGCACAAATTCCTGGGATAAATAGAATATTTAGTGCCTAATAGGCACTAAATATTCATCAAAAAATAAACCACAAAAAGCCTTTTGTTTAGATGTGATTTATTTTTAAACTTCAAGGCGCAGCGGCGGTTTATCTTCAATATCTTTCAAACCATAAAAGTTATAATCAATCGAAATAGATATTTCAGATGCACTAATTAGGCACTAATTTTGTGACGTAGAACGTGACCTCTCGCTATTGGTATTTCATTAGATCCGATTGGGGTCCGACCAGAAAATGTAATTTCCTGCCGGACCACAATCATACCCTTGTTACTCGAAAAGTATAAGGCACAAATTCCTGGGATAAATAGAATATTTAGTGCCTAATAGGCACTAAATATTCATCAAAAAATAAACCACTAAAAGCCTTTTGTTTAGATGTGATTTATTTTTAAAGTTCAAGGCGCAGCGGCGGTTTATTTTCAATATCTTTCAAACCATAAAAGTTATGATCAATCGAAATAGATATTTCAGATGCACTAATTAGGCACTAATTTTGTGACGTAGAACGTGACCTCTCGCTATTGGTATTTCATTAGATCCGATTGGGGTCCGACCAGAAAATGTAATTTCCTGCCGGACCACAATCATACCCTTGTTACTCGAAAAGTATAAGGCACAAATTCCTGGGATAAATAGAATATTTAGTGCCTAATAGGCACTAAATATTCATCAAAAAATAAACCACAAAAAGCCTTTTGTTTAGATGTGATTTATTTTTAAAGTTCAAGGCGCAGCGGCGGTTTATCTTCAATATCTTTCAAACCATAAAAGTTATGATCAATCGAAATAGATATTTTAGATGCACTAATTAGGCACTAATTTTGTGACGTAGAACGTGACCTCTCGCTATTGGTATTTCATTAGATCCGATTGGGGTCCGACCAGAAAATGTAATTTCCTGCCGGACCACAATCATACCCTTGTTACTCGAAAAGTATAAGGCACAAATTCCTGGGATAAATAGAATATTTAGTGCCTAATAGGCACTAAATATTCATCAAAAAATAAACCACAAAAAGCCTTTTGTTTAGATGTGATTTATTTTCAAAGTTCAAGGCGCAGCGGCGGTTTATCTTCAATATCTTTCAAACCATAAAAGTTATGATCAATCGAAATAGATATTTCAGATGCACTAATTAGGCACTAATTTTGTGACGTAGAACGTGACCTCTCGCTATTGGTATTTCATTAGATCCGATTGGTGTCCGACCAGAAAAAGTAATTTCCAGCCGGACTACAATCATACCCTTGTTACTCGAAAAGCATAAGGCACAAATTCCTGGAATTAATAGGATATTTAGTGCCCAATAGGCACTAAATATTCATCAAAAAATAAACCACAAAAAGCCTTTTGTTTAGATGTGATTTATTTTTAAACTTCAAGGCGCAGCGGCGGTTTATCTTTAATATCTTTCAAACCATAAAAGTTATGATCAATCGAAATAGATATTTCAGATGCACTAATTAGGCACTAATTTTGTGACGTAGAACGTGACCTCTCGCTATTGGTATTTCATTAGATCCGATTGGTGTCCGACCAGAAAAAGTAATTTCCAGCCGGACTACAATCATACCCTTGTTACTCGAAAAGCATAAGGCACAAATTCCTGGAATTAATAGGATATTTAGTGCCCAATAGGCACTAAATATTCATCAAAAAATAAACCACAAAAAGCCTTTTGTTTAGATGTGATTTATTTTTAAACTTCAAGGCGCAGCGGCGGTTTATCTTTAATATCTTTCAAACCATAAAAGTTATGATCAATCGAAATAGATATTTCAGATGCACTAATTAGGCAGACCGGGGTTTTTTTTCCGGGGGTAGACTTCCTTTGCAGGAGGTCGTCTAGGTGGGTACCCCAACAGTGCCAGTTATTCTACCGCCTGAGCAGTGATGTGCAAACATCACTGTGCTCCGGCAGGAGGGCACTGTAGCTAGTGAAATTACTGGGCTAAAGAGTTTTAACATCTCATGACTCTTGAGTAAGAAGCGTTGGTGCAGTGCTCCTAGAATTTCACATAATTGTGAAATCCTAGGTAACACTGTACTGATTATGGGCAGCCGTTATCTCTTAACATCAGGAGAGCGTCTTGCTCGTCTTCTACTTCATCACATAAAAAAAAAAAAAAAAAAAAAAAATTTGTGACGCAGAACGTGACCTCTCGCTATTTGTATGTCATTAGTTCCGATTGGTGTCCGACCAGAAAAAGTAATTTCCAGCCGGACTACAATCATACCCTTGTTACTCGAAAAGCATAAGGCACAAATTCCTGGAATCAATAGAATATTTAGTGCCCAATAGGCACTAAATATTCATCATATAATAAACCACAAAAAACCTTTTGTTTAGATGTAATTTTTTTTTTAATCTTCAAAGTGCAGTGACGTGCTATCTTCAATATACATACTAAATACATATACATTTGTTGTGATCAATCAAAGTAAGTAAAGCAAAGTAAGTATTCAGAGGCACAAATTTTTCGACATAGTACGTGACCTTTCGCCATTGGTATGTCATTAGATTCGATTGGTGTCCGACCAGAAAAAGTAATTTTCAGCCGGACCACAATCATGCTCTTGTTATTCGCCGCATCATATTAGGCTCAAATACTTGGAATTCACAAAGCGGGAGCAGCCGCAGTCATAAAAAAACTTGGCCCCAGAAAAAAATCCTGGGTCCGCCCCTGGAACTTTGTATGGGGAATGAAAAAATAATAATTCCAAGTAAACCAAGTCACATGCAGCAACTAGTATAGTGTAAATATTTAGTGCCAAATAGGCACTAAATATTCATCAAAAAAGAAACCACGAAAAGCCTTCCGTTTAGATGTGAGAAGCTTTTTTCCATTTTCAAGGCGGCGGGATTTCTTCAATATCTTTTAAACCGTAAAATTTATGATTAATCGAACTTGATATTTCAAAGGCACTAATTAGGCACTAAATCTTGACATAGTACGCGACCTCCCACCATTAGTATTTCATGAGATCTGATTGTGGTCCGGCCAGGAATGGTCACTCCCAGCCGGACCACAATCATAGTCTTGTTACTCGAAAAGTATAAGGCACAAATTCCTGGGATAAGTGGCACTAATTGGCACAATTTAAATGATGAATTTGTGTCACAACAGAATCTGCGATTTCTGTCGTGGTCCGGCCAGGAATGATCACACATAATAATAATAATTGGCGTTCATACTCCAACAGAACAGGTTACCCTACTTACACTGTCAGAGTCAAATCACAATTTATAGGTTGTGAGTTGTGTGGCCAACCTATATGTTGCAATTTCAGGTCGCCGAGATTACTACAGGGCCTGCAACATGAGCTGACGACTGCCTCCTACATATCTTATAGGAAACAGCTGGGACACACAGTTTTACGTGCCGCGCCGAAACACGGTAGCGTCCAGGCGAAAATCTTTTGACACACTGAGATTTTGAACAAGGGACCTCCGGTTTACAAGCCGGACCAACGACCACTGGGCCACGGACGCTACAATGCGATGCAATGTGGAAGATTTAATTTTTAAATTGAAAAGAAGGAGGTAATTGATGGAATTAGGCGTTACTTTGCGCAAATTCATAATAATTATAAAATAAATACTAATAAAGAGCAAGCCCCCAGAAGCATTGTAGAGTTACGAATTTTGGCGCCCGGAATAAGCTGATCGCACATTCGCACATATTTCATGGTCAAGATTATTATTTTTTTCTCGGCGCTCGCAGCAATCTGCTCGCGTAATTATTATTAAGAATATTTGAATTTTTCTCACCATTCGGAACGAGCTAAACACACAGTTTCGTAATAAAAATTATTTTTTTCCCCGACAGCACACCTAGGCCCGCCAGATAAAAATCCTGTATCCGCCCTTCGATAACCTCACGTTTCGAACTGCGAACTGACTGATCTATCAACGCACAACCCAAACCGCTGAACGGATTCGCTTGGAATTTGGAATGTAGAGTTGTTATGTGTGTGTGGTGTGTGTGTGTTGTGTGTTGTTGTGGTTGTTGTGTTTGGTTTGGAGTGTTGTTGTATGATCTAGACCTCCGCTAAGAAAGGATTTTACCACGCGGGCAAAGCCGCGAGCACAAGCTAGTAAGTAATAAGACTATAATAAAAACACAAATTAATTAAAATCCATCTAACAATAAGAGATCGTGTCGAGATAAAACTGTCCATCAAATGAGACCTTTCACCCTGAAGGTTGGCTTACCAACGAGAGGTCAGGATATCTGGCCGCGTGTAACTAGGTCATTGACATGCGTTTAGATAATTTTAGTGTTTAATACTTATGGATTTAGCAGTCTTATTTTAATGTAAATTTACCTTCCTCCATAATGTGATCATCTGCGAGCTAGCTACAGGTAGTCCTATGACTTCATCCGGGGGTAGATTTCTTTTTCAGGAGGTCGACTAGGTGGGTAGTGGGTACCCAAACAGTGTCAGTTATTCTACCGAAGCACAGTTATTTTTTTTTTTTTATACGAGATAGGCCTACGTTTGACCACATCCCACCTGATGGAAAGTGAAAATGCGGTCGACGATGGATCACGTAAGATGCCTAGAAAGGTACCTATTCACTCGTGCCTTGAAGATACCCAAGTTGTACCGCTCGGGAAACACGGATGACGGCAAAGTGTTCCAAACGCGACCAGTTCTCATTAAGAACGACGAAGCAAAACGCTTGGTGCGGGCAGTAGGTAACGCCACTAAGTAAGGATGCCGCTTTGCCGTCTGCCGCGACGTCCGTCGGTAGAATGGGCTTGGAGGAATTAGTTCGTGTAATTCCTGCGCACACTCTCCAAAATGAATCCTATAGAAGACCGATAACGAGGCGACCATTCTACGGTGTTCAAGGCTCTGCAGCCGAGATTCCGTGAGCTTTTGGTCATCTACGAGCTTTTTGGCACGTCTCTCAATCGACTCCAGTGTCTGAAGCTGGTATTTGGCAGTACCATCCCAAAGATGAGAACAGTACTCCATACACGACCGGACTTGTGCTTGGTACAGCGTTAGCAGCTGTCCCGGTGTGAAGTATTGCCTCACCTTTGCCAAAATACCCAGCTTCCTGGCAGCCAATTGAGCCTTAGATTCGATGTAACTCCCAAAATTAAGGTCAGACGTGAGAGTAACTCCTAGTAACTCAAGCTGGTTAGTTATCGGTAAAGAAACATTTTGGAAAGAAGGAGCTTCGTTGAATAGACTCCTTTTAGCGGTAAATAGACACGCCTGGGTTTTTGTAGCGTTAAACTTAACCAAATTAGCTACTCCCCAATCGGAAACAGCTTTTAAGGCCAAGCTCATACGCTCAACCATGGCCTCTCTGCATGACTGGATTTCATCTCCGTTGGCTCTAGCGCTAGATGTATATCGCTCAACTACCGTGCTGTCGTCTGCATACCCAACAATACCTGGCTTAAGCAGGTCATTGATGTGCAGCAGGAAAAGTGTAGCAGAGAGAACTGACCCTTGAGGTACCCCAGCATTAATAGCTAATTGATCGGACGAGCTGCCGTCAACGACTACTCGAATCGATCGTTCCCTCAAGAAGTCTGAAATCCACGCGCATAAGCCAACGGGTGACCCGAACGATGGAAGCTTACCGACAAGGCTGTCATGCCAGACCCTATCAAAGGCCTTCGAGATGTCAAGAGAAACAGCGATCGCTTCTCCGTGTTTCTCGATGGCCTCACTACAGATGTGGGTGACATACGCAAGAAGATCCCCAGTAGATCTGCCACGACGGAACCCGTATTGCCGATCACTGAGGAGATCATTCGCTTCAAGGTATGTCAGAAGCCTGTTGTTCAGAACACGCTCCATACACTTACAGAGTATGGATGTGACCGAGATTGGCCTGTAGTTGGATGGGTCAGTACGACTGCCTTTTTTGGGCACTGGTTGCACGTTGGCAAGCTTCCAAGAACTGGGCACTACACCAGTTTTGAGAGAGAGGCGAAATAGGCGTGTCAAGATTGGAGTGAGCTCAGGTGCACAAGTCCTCAACACTATCGCTGGTATTCCGTCCGGTCCACTAGCCTTATTCACGTCAAGATTCCAGGGTGAGAGTTATGTGCTAACATTGCTGTGCTTCTGTAGGAGGGCACTGTAGCTAGTGAAATTACTGGGCTAAAGAGTCTTAGCATCTTATGACTGTTGAGGAAGAAGCGTTGGCACAGTTAACCCAGAATTTCATATCTTTGTAAAATCCTGGGAAGCATAATATACTGTACTAATTATGGGCAGCGTTATCTCTTATTATCAGCAGAGCGTCTTGCTCGTCCGCTAAAAAACCTGGAGGTGTTACTGCGGGACGCCATAATGCCGGGGCAGTGGGTACGCCGAAGCGCTCGTCCGCTGCCTCGACGGCGTTTGGTCCTCACTGACAGGAGGACCCCTCCGCGGTTTCATCATCTCCTTGCCTATCTAACTAAGCAGGGTTTATAACAAGCTTGCCCCTCCATTTCTATCATTAGTCATATCTTTTTAGGGTTCTCTAGCCAAATGGCAAAAAACGGAACCTTTATGGATTCGTCATGCCTGTCCGTACGTCACAGCCACTTTTTTCCGAAACTATAAGAACTATACTGTTGAAACTTGGCAAGTAGGTATTCGGTGAACCGCATTAAGATTTTCACACAAAAATAGAAGAAAAAAACAATAAATTTTTGGGGCTCCCCATACTTTGAACTGAAACTCAAAAAAAATTTTCATCAAACCCATACGTGTGGGAAATCTATGGATAGGTCTTTAAAAATGATATTGAGGTTTCTAACATCATTTTTTTCTAAACTGAATAGTTTGCGCGAGAGACGCTTCCAAAGCGTAAAAATGTGTGTCAATTTATGGATGATGTTATGCTCATGTTGAATGTTTAAACTAAAACAGGAGCTGGAGACGCGGGTTAACCCTTAAATGCATGATTTTTTATTTTATTATGAAATAAATATTTCCTCGTGGGTTTTGAGTCACAGATAAAGAGAAAAATAATTAAAAAAATCTAAAACCTATTTTATTAATTAATTAAAAACTAATTTAATTTTCTGAATACCCTCTTACACGTTTTTTTTTTCATTATGATATTAGCTATGATATAAAAATTAAAAATACGTTCTGAAACACTTGTCACAGCTGTCACTTTTAAAAATGACAAAAATAGGTTTGTAGACTTTTGGCAACAATATGCATTTAAGGGTTAATCCATTATTATTATTTACACAGTGGTATGAACTGCCTTGACCGTAGAATTTGTTTCAGCTATGGCAAATTATGCCATCATGTTTACCATGGTCAATGAATTCGACGGGACCTGATTAGCATAAAGGTTAGGCACCAAATAACATTGAACGAGCTGACGCGTTTTTTAATGTCAATACAATTTTGAAAATTACCGCCAGTTTCTTACTAATATTAGGTAGGTAGGTATATCGGGAGCGTATTCGCACGCATAATTTTTTTTGTCCTAATTTTGTTTCGCCGAAAATGTTTCGCATAACTTTTTTTAGCCTAATCATAATTGGGCATAATTATATCTAGACATACTTATGTCTTGCCATAACTGTCAGTTGCCCTAACGTTTTTAGCATATATTTGTAAAGCATAAATTTGTATGTCATAATATAAGCACGCATAATTTTGTTAGTCCTAATTTAATTTGTCCGAAAATGTTTCGCATAACTTTCTCGGGCATAATCATAATTTTACATAACTATATTAAGGCATACAACTAATATTGTAAGTTAATAAAATTATTTAGGAAAGTAGTTTATGGCACCCAGTAAGACTGACTGTCACAAAACCGACTCGGATAATTTAGGTTAGGTTAGGTTTGAACAATGTCCACAGTGCCACGGCAGCGGTCAACAAAGTGCCAAAAATGTCCATCCACTTTCTAATTCAGAGAGAGGGCCTACCCTCTCCTCTATACCCTAGTATAGAGGAGATTAAAATGAAACAACCGCACAGTAGCTAGTGAAGTTACTGGGCTGAAGAGTCTTAACATCTTATTGCTCTCAAGTAAGAAGCGATGACGCAGTGCACCCAGAATTTTACTTTGTAAAATACTGGGTAGCACTGTACTAATTATGAGCAGCGTTATCTCTTACCATCGGGAGAGCATCTTCCCCGAATTCTTACTTCGTTCTATAAAAAAAACCGCGAGAAGGCTAGGTTAGGTTTTAAGTTAGAACATTGAAATTAATTATTCGTTTCTTTTAGTATTAATAATATTTTGCCGATTACAATCCTGGTAATAGTATTATGACAAGATATCACTTTGCTAAAAAATTAGGGCTGGATATATCATTATACTGAAAATTATTAGGACTGGATATTATTATGTCGAAAAATATTAGGGCTGAATATAATTATGCCAAAAAAAATTATGGTAAGATATTTTAGGCGTTAAAACAATATGCGTAACAATTTTATGCGTAAATATTATTATGCTTAAAAATATTATGGGAGAAAAATTTAGGCCAAAAAGGTTATGCCTAAAAACTTTAGGCGTTTTGATGTTTAGGCTGAAAAACGTTATGCCACATTAAATTAGGACTAAAAACTTTATGCGAGCCAATATGGACCCAGGTATATCTCCAATCTTACTAATATTATAAACGTGAAAGTTTGTAAGAATGGATGTCTGGGTGTTTGTTACTCTTTCACGCCTAAACGGGTGGACCGATTGAGCTGAAATTTCACATAGTCTACAGTACAACGTGTAAACCACTGGATGCAGCTAGTTATTTGGAGTAGATATATTAATTAAGTGTAAAAATAACGACGGATGTGAAAGTCAAAAGTCGTTCGAAAGGTTTGGGTGCAATAAAATATGAACCAGGGTCGAGCCTAGCTTGGACTTTTATACAGGGTTTTTAGTTATTCAGTACATTGGTGTATAGAGCCTTAAATTGGGGAGGTCATTGGCCATGTTTTGAGCGCAATATATGTTCCGCAAAAATTTACGGTTTTCGACATTTTTAATTTTTTTCGAAAAATCGAGTTGACAATTTTAAAAAATCATAAAAAAAAAATTACTTTGCATAATTATTTATTTTTTATTATCTCATTACGTGGACGAAATATCTGAAAATTATTTTATTATTCAAATTAATGTAATTTATCTCATTAAAAGAATAGAAGAGTAGAAGTAACAAATTTTGGCAACTTTTATGAATACCTTGAACCGAAATTGCAAATTTCTCAAAAAAATCATAGAATATATAATAAGGCAGATTTTTTGAAAAATTTCTACACTTCAGTGGCTTTCATCTGAGATATCAAAATTAAGAATCGGATAAGGAACTACAGAAATTTCGAAGTGACAAGTCACCAAGGAAGCTCTAAACACTGAAATTTTCCTTATAATTCAATGCTAGGGAATGTTGCGAATGTTTACAAAAAAGTTTTTGTTTCAGTAGCCTTCATTGATAAAATACCTACAGAATTTGAACCTATATAATCTCATTTCAGGAAATAATGAAAAGATAAGTAGGTATTAATATTGATCAATAGATATTGCAATAGATAATCTATATCATGATCGTAACTTTTATTTTTAGAGATTCGATAAAAATACGTGGAACCAACGACTTTGTATGACTGGACTTGTATAAGTTAGGGATGATTCGCAGTCTCCGACGAATAAACGGATAACTGGAAAAACTCAACTTTACAGGAAAAATAAAAAACCTATCTTTAATCCCCGACGCAAAAACGGGGTGTTATATAATAGCTTGACGTGTCGGTCTGTCTGTGTGTGTGTGTGTGTGTGTGTGTGTGTGTGTGTGTGTGTCACACATAAGTACTGCAGGTAAAACTGCTGGGCGCTAGTAATTTATAATATTTACCTACTTATTAATTTATATAGTATCTGTAACTGATTTCGAGCAAAGTCTTCAGGAAAGGGCATAGTTAATAAATATTACATTATGTTATCAGATAAAATGATATTTGTGCTGCATTCAGAAGCTGAATAAACATGGAAAATCTACATTGTGACTGAACAAATACTAATAAATATATAATAAAAAATATGACTGACAAGGTAATTCCTTCATGTTGATTGTGTATGAGACGCCATTACACATAATATGGCAGAATATCGATTCCTTATTCAACTCAACTCATAATTAATTTATTCTTTTTTTTATGTGTTGAAGTAGAAGACGAGCAAGACGCTCTCCTGATGTTAAGAGATAACGCTGCCCATAATTAGTACAGTGCTACTGAGGATTTCACAATGATGTGAAATTCTAGGAGCACTGCAGCAACGCTTCTTACTCAAGAGTCATAAGATTTAAAGACAGTAATTTGACTAGCTACAGTGCCCTACTACCGGAGCACAGTAATGTTTGCACATCACTGCTCAGGCGGTAGAATAACTGGCACTGTTGGGGTACCCACCTAGACGACCTCCTGCAAAGGAAATCTACCCCCGGTAAAAGTAATTAATTTATTCAAATATTAAATATTATATCGTAAATTTTATAAATTTAATATTACCTATAAATTGTCAAAAAGACCGCTACGAGCCGTTCCGGTGGAAAAGTGCCCATAACACTTGGTGCGTTTCCACGTTGTATGGCGATGGACATTCTTTGCACCAGGAACGACCCTGAGCGAGTATCTCCACTTTTGATTTGGATCCTGTGCCCTAGCTCGTCGATAAGGTCTGGATGCAAGGCTCTGCCGATTCCCAGGCCTCCGTCCCAAAGACGATGCGGGAGTGCCGCCGGGTTGTTTCAGTGGGTATACCGTGCAGTCGCTCTGCACGGGGAGTCCCACATAACCCTCCCATACCCCCGATGGGAGGGTATGCGTAACGCATTTTTTCCCGGCGTTAAAAAAAAAAAAGGTCTTCGATAAGTTTAACATATTTTTTTTTTATTATTTTGTTTGAATTATTATAATTTTATAATTTATTCTACCTACTATTAATTATTATTACCACCCAGCACCAAAGTACTCGTAGAGACGAATCAAATGAGTCCAAACTCGATGTGGTTGCGTCGTTAAATTACGGAGTTCCTATGGCTATCTTCCAGCTTCATCATCAGACCAGCTCCATGTCATAATAATATTGCATTGTCATCCGATTTATAAAATTTGAGCTCAATCGCAAACCGGGAAGTGGGTCAAATTAAAGTTGCAAGATTTGATTACAGACAGACATACAGACAGACAGACAGAGCGACAGACAACGGACAGGTGAAAGTATATAAAAGCTTTTTTTTTTTTATGTTATAGGTGACAAACAAGCAGACGGCCCACCTGATGGTAAGTGGCACCGTCGCCTATGGATACCTGCAATACCGGGGGTACCGCTGGTACGTTGCCTACCTTTCAAGACATGAGCTTGTAAAAAACATAGCTGAAACCATTTCCACCAGTGCTAAGCTATGTAGCTATCCATCGTGAATAGTGCATACCCCATGGAATTTGTATTTTGTACTTTGCTCTACCTATTAGTAACGAGTGACTATGACATTTGTGGTTTTTACACGATTGAATAGGAAAGAAAATGTGTGTAATAATGGGTAAACAGTGCCTATTTTTCCTATAGGTATAAAGTCAATCGTCCATTTTAATAGACAAAAGGTACTTAATTATTATTATATTATAAATACGACACGGCTGTACTCAAGTTGACTTTTTGTTGAGATATGTCTCAACCACGACTCAGGCGTGTTGGGAACCAACACGCCTGAGCCCCCGCTCTCGCAGCGCGCGCGGAGGCGCGGGCGCGGGCCAGTCAGCGTCGGTTACTGCAGGCGTGAACTCCTGATGAAGGACATCGTAATTGTCCGAAACCGTGGTTGAGACATATCTCAACAAAAAGTCAACGTGAGTACAGCCGTGTCGTATTTATAATATGGATAACACTCACGGTAGTTTCCAAAATCGTAATTATTATTATATTTTATTCACAAACCAGAATACGGATTATTATATTTTAAAATGCTAAAGTTTGTAAGAATAAGAACGTATATGGATATGTGTGTTGTCACCCTTTCACGCCTAAACATGAACCCATGGCCGTACCCATTGCGGGGCAGCTACCCCCTCCTGGAAATCGATTTCTTTAATTATATCTCAAGAAAAAAATAAAAAATTCTCGGCACGCGCAGTAAGCCGCTCGCGCTATTTTAAACAATAATATTTTAATTTTCCTACCCCTCGGAGCAAATTATCCGCACTCTTTCGTTGTCAAAAATATAAAATTTTCTCGGAGCTCGCAGCAGGCTGCTCGCGCTATTTTTAGGAAAAAGATTTTGATTTTTCTACCGCTCGGAGCTTGTTATCTGCACTCTTTTCGTTGTAAAAATTTCTCGGCGCTCGCAGCAAGCTGCTCGAGCAATTTGAAGGAAGAATATTTAAATTTTCTAACTGCGCTGTGGGAGATGAAAGCAAAGCATGGCGCACCTTTTAAATAGGTACCTACTACCTACATGTTTAACGTTAAAACATTTACATACAGGCATAAAGCTTAGGTCAGAAGCTGGGTGTCTCATCGGTCATCGGTCCACGGTTGGACAGATTGAGCTGAATTTTGGTAGATAGGCAGGCCCGGATTTAGCCAAAATGCCGCCCTGGGCAGTGAGAAAATGCCGGGGGGGGGGGGGGGGGGGTTATTTAAAGTGCGCGAGGAGCTCGCATTTCTCGTTTCGAAATTTGCCGCCCCCAATTAAGGCGGGGCTTTACGAGCAGATTAGGTATTTAGTGCGGGCAAAAGTTGCTCAGAACGCCCGTTGGAAACGTGTGGCGTACGCTTATCGTAAAACGTGCGCGGTCATTAACCCTTCGTGATTCTTTGCATGTAGTTAGCACACACACATTCACAAACACGTCAAACTTATAAAACCCCGTCGATTTTGCGTCGGGGGTTACAATGTGCTAAAATTTTTGGACAAGATCGAAAAAATGAGACACGAGATAAATATTATAGATACACGTATTTTTTGTTGAAAAAAAAAAACAAAATTAGATTACATTTAATTGATCAGATTAGATTAATTAAATTGGACCAATTAATTAAATTAAATTAAAACAATAATTCAGATAAATTCAGAAAAAATCTGATAAATTCAAATAAATTCAGATAAATTGAGAAAAATCTGATAAATTCAAATAAATTCTAAAAAAAGTCTGATAAATTCTGAAAAAATCTGGTAAATTCAGATAAATTTAAAAAATCTGATAAATTCGAAAAAAAAATCAGATAAATTTGAAAAAATCTGGTTAATTCTGGTAAATTCAGATAAAATCAGATAAATTCGAAAAAAAATTAGAAAAATTCTGATAAATTCAGATAAATTCGAAAAAATCAGATAAATTCGAAAAAAATCTGATTAATTCTGAAAAAATCTGGTAAATTCAGATAAATTTAAAAAAATCAGAAAATTCGAAAAAAAATCAGATAAATTCGAAAATAAATCAAATAAATTCTGAAAAAATCTGGTTAATTCTGATAAATTCAGATAAAATCAGATTAATTCAGATAAAATTAGATAAATTCTGAAAAATTCAGATAAAATCAGATAAAATCAGATAAATTCAGATAAAATCAGATAAATTAAAAAAATCTGATAAATTCGAAAAAAATCAGATAAATTCGAAAATAAATCAAATAAATTCTGAAAAAATCTGGTTAATTCTGATAAATTCAGATAAATTCAGATATATCGAATTTATCTGATTTTTTCAAATTTATCTGAATTTATCAGAATTTTTCTAATTTTTTTTCGAATTTATCTGATTTTATCTGAATTTATCAGAATTAACCAGATTTTTTCAGAATTTATCTGATTTATTTTCGAATTTATCTGATTTTTTCGAATTTATCTGATTTTATCAGAATTTTTCAGAATTTATCTGATTTTTTTTTCGAATTTATTTGATATTTTCGAATTTATCTGATTTTATCAGAATTTATCTGATTTATTTTCGAATTTATCTGTTTTTTTCGAAATTATCTGAATTTATCAGAATTTTTCAGAATTTATCTGATTTTTTTTCGTATTTTTCTGATGTTTTCGAATTTATCTGATTTTATCTGAATTTCAGTTTAGTTTAATCTAATTTATTCAAATTTAATCTAATTTATTCTAATTTTATCCAATTAAATCTTATTTAATTTAATTTATTCTAATTTAATCCAATTAAATTTAATCTTATTTAATAATTAATATATAATTTAAATTTGTAGGTGCACTACACTACATACCTACAAGTACCTTACCTTACCACGTACCTCAAGATCAATACCTGCGATGTACCTCACCATGTCCACAATATACCCGGACATGGCTACAACATACCTTACAACACAGCACAAATACCTACAAGTTACCAGGGAAGAAAGAAAACACAACACTCAAGCACTTCACTTCATTTATTTCACAACGTTCGTGTATGCAGATCTTCAAGAAACAATAGAAAACCATCGCCTTGAAAAGGGCGGTTTTTCTGCTGTTCAAACTAGAAACAAGACGCCTTGAAAAGGGCGGTTTTGTTGTTTGTTCAATGAAGAAACAAGTCACACGCGTCGCTGCAGTCCAGACTTCACACACGTCGCTGCAGTCCAGACTTCACACACGTCGCTCCAGTCTAGACTTCACACTTGTCACTACAGTCTAGAATCTAGACTTCTTCACAACACTTCGATGAGCTGGGGCGCACACGTGAACACGTGTGAGCGGCGAGTGAGTGAGAGAGCGAGAAAGTGGTGACCCCGAAGACTGTTCACCGTTGTCCGAAGAATGTCCACCGTCGCTACCGCCTAATGTGGTGACACGTCGCTTGAAGTCTCATCACTGCTGTCGCTGCCTTTCACTGGTACCTACAGTGGTGACCGACACCATATCAAGACGAAGCTCTGCTCGACGACCACGCAGAAAATCCACCATGGACCCCACTGCAGCTGCCGCCGCCGCTTCGAACACAGCGAAGTCCACCACCACCTACATCACGCCACCGCCACTGTCGTCACAAGAAGACTCCGACTTCAACAAATACCTCATTGAAGTAATCCGCACGCTAAAATTCGAAGTTGCCGCCATCAAATCGGAGCAACAACGAATTTTCAATTACTGCCACAATGCAACGCCGACGAGTCTCAACAACAATAACAACACAAGAAGAAGCTCCAGTAACACAGTTTCACCGCACTGTTATTATCATCGTCGGTACGGCGCACAAGCACGCCACTGCACTACACCGTGCAGCTATACAAAATGCGAAGTCGGAAAACCTAAACAAATATCAACAGAAGCTCAACCTAGCGTAGAAGAAAATTCTTACCGCCTTTTCGTCGTTGACAAGAATTCTCAACATAAATTCCTCATCGACACCGGCGCCAATATCTCCGTTTTACCGCGACCAAAAGGAGCGCTACCTAAACCGCTCGATTTTCAACTGTACGCTGCAAATAACACCGTCATACCTACATACGGGGAGAAGACAATCACGCTCGACCTCAGTCTACGAAGACCGTTCAAGTGGACTTTCATCGTCGCTGACGTGGGAAAGCCAATAATCGGCGCTGATTTCCTGCGACACCATCAGTTAATCGTTGATCTACCTAAACGACGATTAATCGACGGTAAAACCAGCCTCACTGCGATCTCCACTATTCAAGCCTGCAACATGCCTACAATCAAGACGATCGACGACACACAGAGCTACCACGCGATACTCGCCGAGTTCCCCGGTATCACCCGTCTCACTCCCACACCGAACGCAATCGAGCCGAACGTCGAACACTACATCGAAACGAGCGGACCGCCTGTATACTGTCGCGCACGTCCAATCGCACCGCATCGCTACGAAGCCGTACGCAAAGAGTTCCAGCACATGATCGAACAGGGAATATGCCGTCCAAGCAAAAGTCCCTGGGCATCACCGCTACACATCGTTCCTAAAAAAGACGGAAGCATTCGTGTATGTGGCGACTACAGAAGACTTAACGCCTGCACGAAACCCGATCGCTACCCGATTCCACGAGTGAAAGATTTCACTTTTCAACTCACCGACAAGAAAATATTCAGCGTGATCGACTTAAACCGCGCATACTCACAACTGCGAACGCGCGAACAAGACATCGAGAAGACTGCAATCATCACACCGATGGGTCTATTCGAGTTCCCGCGAATGGTACCCGGACTCAAGAACGCCGGCCAAACGTTTCAACGTTTCATTCACGAAGTACTGCGCGGACTCGACTACGTATTCCCGTTCGTCGACGATGTCATGATCGCTTCTACAGACGAAACTACGCATCAACAACACCTTCGCACAGTACTACGAAGACTTGAAGACAACGGCATCACTATTAATCCCGCCAAATGTGTCCTAGGCCAGCCGCAAGTAAAATTCCTAGGATACACAGTTTCAAGAGAAGGAATCTTACCGCCTGCCGAAAAAGTAACAGCAATCACGAACTACACCAAGCCGAACACTATTGAAGAATTAAGGCGCTTTCTCGGAATGATGAATTTCTATCGAGATCACCTTTCGAACGCCGCTACAATTCAAGCACCACTCAATGCCTATCTGCACTCCGTGAAAAAGCGAGACAAGACTGAAATACATTGGAACGACGAAGCGACATCTGCATTTGAAGCCTGCAAAAATGCGATTAAAAACGCAGCTTTGCTCGCTCATCCATCGCACACCGCACCGATCGCTATTTTCACCGACGCCTCAGACAAATCCGCCGGAGCAGTACTACAACAGTACATCGATGAAAAATGGCAACCTCTCGGCTATTTTTCAAAGAAATTCAGCGACGCACAACGACAGTACAGCACATTGGACAGAGAGTTACTGGCTATCTACATGTCAGTAAAACACTTCCGCAAAATGTTCGAAGGCCGAAACATCATCATTTTCACCGATCACAAGCCGCTAACCTACGTACTGCAGAAGCCGCCATCACCATCCGAGACACCACGCCGTGCAAGACAGCTGATTTTCATTAGCGAATTTACTACTGATATTCGCCACATCAGCGGCAAAGACAACATTGTAGCCGACGCACTCAGCAGAGTCGAGACAATAACGTGCCCTACAACACTCGACTACAACAAGATCGCAGCCGCGCAAGAACGAGACAGCACTACAATACACAAGCTCAGCCAACAAAGTAATTTGGCGCTCAAACCAATTACTTTGCCTGGAACGTCGAAGCCTGTGTACTGCGAGACATCTACACCGTCCATCCGACCATACCTACCAGAAGAATTTCGCCGCGACGCATTCGACGCCGTCCACAACATCAGTCATCCCGGTATTCGCACCACACGCAAGCTGATCACTGAAAAATTTTTCTGGCCTTCAATCAACGCCGACGTCGCTGCCTGGGCGAGACAATGTATACGATGTCAACAATGCAAGATCACACGACATACTTGGAGCGAAATTTCAAAATTCCCGCCAACCGACCGCTTCCAACACATACACGTCGATATAGTCGGACCACTGCCTACATCATCGCACGGACATCGATATCTAGTCACTATGATCGACCGAGTGACTAGATGGCCCGAAGCTATACCTACCGAAGACATCTCAGCCGAATCCGTCGCAAAAATAGTCTACGAAAATTGGATTACTCGTTTTGGGTGCCCAATGTACCTAACGAGTGACCAAGGCCGCCAGTTCGAGAGTCAGCTGTTCACCAAACTACTCGCCGCTATGGGGATCAAACGCAACCGCACGACGCCGTATCACCCACAATCAAACGGCATGGTCGAACGCTGGCATCGCACACTCAAGACTGCGCTCAAGACACGACTTCAAAACTCTACGTGGATCGACGAGCTACCTACAGTCCTTATGGGTCTACGCGCCGCCGCTCGAAGCGATACGGGCGTAAGCGCCGCCGAGGTTACCTACGGCCAAAACCTACGCCTACCGAGCGATTTTTTGGCCGCGCCGTCCGTCACATCATCCTGCGACATGGACTACGACTTCGTTGATCGCCTGCGCAACTCCATCGCCGCCGTGAAGCCTGCGCAACCTACAACGCCGCATAGCAACAGCCGACCCATATTCGTCAACCAAGATCTCAAGACCTGCGAGTACGTTTTCGTGCGCACGGACGCAGTCAAGAAGCCGCTGCAACCTGCGTACGAAGGGCCGTACAAAGTCGTCGAGCGGAACGATAAAACGTTCCTACTAAAAGTTCCTGACAATCGATCGCCCACTATATCGATCGATCGCCTGAAACCTGCCTACACGATCAACCTCGACACTGACGTCGATGCACCCGCTAATACCACAGACAGCGCAGCTACTCCGTCATCGAGTGATCTACATATACCTACAGCATCCGTACCTGCTACGAAGCAATCAAGATCCGGCCGCAATATAAAACTGCCGGTACGCTTCGCTTGAGGGGGAGTACTGTAGGTGCACTACACTACATACCTACAAGTACCTTACCTTACCACGTACCTCAAGATCAATACCTGCGATGTACCTCACCATGTCCACAATATACCCGGACATGGCTACAACATACCTTACAACACAGCACAAATACCTACAAGTTACCAGGGAAGAAAGAAAACACAACACTCAAGCACTTCACTTCATTTATTTCACAACGTTCGTGTATGCAGATCTTCAAGAAACAATAGAAAACCATCGCCTTGAAAAGGGCGGTTTTTCTGCTGTTCAAACTAGAAACAAGACGCCTTGAAAAGGGCGGTTTTGTTGTTTGTTCAATGAAGAAACAAGTCACACGCGTCGCTGCAGTCCAGACTTCACACACGTCGCTGCAGTCCAGACTTCACACACGTCGCTCCAGTCTAGACTTCACACTTGTCACTACAGTCTAGAATCTAGACTTCTTCACAACACTTCGATGAGCTGGGGCGCACACGTGAACACGTGTGAGCGGCGAGGCGACGTCCGGGCGAATGAAGAGGCCAACTCCCGCGCGCTGTATTTACGCGAGCCGCAATATATATACCCTGCGCACATCGATCTGCGCATCAATTTTATATCACTGTTTCTATCTCTTTCATGTAAATATTTCTTCTCTTTCTAATTTCTCATAAAACTTTCTTTTGTATACGCTAGTTGTAAGGTATTTATTTTGTATATAGGTAGGCTCATTTTTGTAAATAAACATTCAATATTTTACCTTCTGATTTAGTGTTTCCTTTACACTACCTACTTCAGTTAGGCACCAATAACGCCTAAAAATTCATTTAATTTAATCTAATTTAATAATAAATATTTTATTTAAATTAATTTAATTTAATCTAATTTTAGATTTATATTATTATTTAATTTAAATTAATTTAATCATATTTATTTTATATAGTACGAGTGTGTTATATTTTTTTAATAATCGACTAGAAGGACAAAATAAAGATTATAATATTTATTATCTAATTACAAATAAATTAAACCCCCTACACGCTTCTGAGATTTGGAAATTCACAATATAAGTACTCCTAAATAATTCAAACGCGCGCGCGCTGTAATCGTAGTGGAGGTGAGATCGAAGTGCACAGGTCCGACGCTGACAGTGGTCACCGGCGTTCTGAGTGCGTGCGGTAATCAGTGTTGCCAGTGCCCTATCTTCAAAAGTAACGCAGACAGATTCGAAAAGTAACGCATTTACAATAAAAGTAACGCATTTAAAAAAAAAAACTATTTTTAATCACAGAAGTAATACACAACTAGAAGTAGCCATTTTATGTGTGAGTGTGATGGCAATAGGGAAAATTCTGTGTGAAGAAAAAGGAGAACCTATTTTTTTTCCGTCCCTTTCAGCGTGGCCGGTTTATGTTGTTTGTCAAACTGCTTCACTTTGACAATAATATTTATGCGTTTCGTTTTTTTCCAAAATTTTAAAGCAATTTGAGACAATAAAATGTTATTCATCTAGTTTAAATATCAATATATCGCGTATTTTCATAAAATAATGAAAATCTGTAAGCTGTTTTTTATCTCACAGGTGGCCACGATGATGTGACCCCTGTTTTTAATACAATTTATATAAAATGTAATATACTTATCTAAAAAAAATATATATCTTTAGTCTTATGGCTCGTCCACATATACCGGCCAATGACTCGGCGAGTCGTTGGTCCTATGGCTCGTCCACATATACCGGCCAATGATTTGCCGAGTGTGTGTTTTGTCTATGGATGAACAGTTTTTGTCTATAAACGAATGTCTTCGGATATTTACGGTTTTTTCCAGTAAATTTCTGGTATACATTTTGGGCTCCATAGCTGACGACTTTAATTATATTTTGAATATTAATCAATCATGGACCATTTGAAGCCATTTTGTGTGAATAATTACTTTAAACTAGTTAAATTTTCTTCCCAAGTGCATATATATATATATATATATATATATATATATATATATATATATATATATATATATATATCTGTGCGCTCGGGGAACGTTGGGCCAACGACTCGCAGAGTCATTGACCGGCATATGTGGCGAAGCCATGACATTGACATATTATTTTCTTTTTTTAAATTTTTGTTTTCCGTTTCGATTGCGTTCCGATTCACTAATTTATTATTTTATATTCTTCCATTGTTAGTTCATTTTAAAAAATCATTACCCCAAAAAGTAACGCAAAAGTAACATTTTAGGACAAGTAACGTAAAAGTAACGCAAAGGGTCAAAAAGTAACGCAAAATGTTACAAAAGTAACGCACTGGCAACGCTGGCGGTAATGCTCCGTGGGAATTAAAATTCAATTAAAAATCATTAAATAAACTTATCGATAAAATACCCGCCATAGCCATCCGTTTGAATGTTATGTATCAAATAAAGTACTCTAAATGTTTCTTTTTGTCCTAGTTTTACAAATATTTAAATGGAAGGAAGAAAATTAGGCATATTTAAAAAAAATAAAACTATCGAGAAAAAAAACAATTATCATGTTTCTGTTAATAAAGATCTCTTGTTCAAAGATGAAGTTACACATACTAAAATATAACGTAGTAGATCTTCTTAAAAGTTTGCTATATTAGGCTTTGAAAAACATACATTTCACTTACCATAGCGCCTTAAGTTAATTTGCCGCCCTGGGCACTCGCCTCGAATGCCCCTAGCGATAGAGTGCGGTAGTAGTCCAGGGCTGTAGATAGGTATGTATAGTATAGAGATACCTTAGACCCTTATATTTTATTATTAGAATAACATATAGCTACTAGGTATAAAGCGGGTAAAACCACTGAGCGCAGCTGGTTTTTAATATTTTTTACTCGTCAACAGCCCTATTAAAACTTTAGGCCTTAGGGATGAATTATATTAGACCGGTCCGTGTCCGGGGCGTACCGTGTACGTGGCCCGGACGGGGCATGGATTTGAAACGTAAAATACATTTTATATGAACCAGTTTATATTACACCAGCGTCGTCCGGGCCCGGACGGGACACGGATCATGCACTGTGTAATATAAACTGGTTCATATAAAATGTATGTAACGTTTCAAATCCGTGCCCCGTCCGGGCCACGTACACGGTACGCCCCGGACACGGACCGGTCTAATATAATTCATTCCTTACGACTTACGCTACATGTTGAAAGTGGCATTTCGCACTCCTATTTTCAATGATATTTACACGGAAAACACTACAACCGCGTTTGTAGCTGTCATGTCAAAGATTGGTTATCAGTTGGTTAACTTCTGAACAAACCTACCTGTTATCAAACTTAATATTTAAGATGTTATAATATAAATATAGTAATGATAAATAAATTTTCAAATGTGTTGCAATCGGGAAAAGTCCAAAACAATTTTGTTTACTCATAGAATTTCACAATTTGTGACATAAAAACTATACAATGTTCATTAACGGAATTTAAACTATCGCTTAACAAAATTTCAGCTCATTCGTTTACGGATTTGCATACAGACGTTTTTTGGGAATAATTTCCGTTCTCGTGGGAGTTTCGCAAAATCGCTTCTGATCGGTCGCCTACGCCAAACTTCAACTCAATTGGTCCAGCGGTTTGGGCTGTGGGTTGATAGATCAGTCAGAGTCAGGACAAACGATTTTATTTAAATAATAGGTAATAGAAGATTTATTCAAATAGGCTACAATGGAGCACTTTTTAAGCTATTGGATAGCTTCTATCGCGGGCCTTGAGCGTGGGGACCGAATCCAGAAATTCCGTAACGAAAAAAACCTAACACCCCCCACTCCGACCGGCACAGCAGTGATACTTTTTAGTTTTTCCATCTCTCTTTTGTTTTTTTAGGGTTCCGTAGTCAACAAGGAACCCTTATAGTTTCGCTTTGTCCGTCCGTCCGTCCGTCTGTCTGTCCGCGGCATTGCGGAGAAACTATAAGTCCTAGAAAAGTGTAATTTTGTATACAGGTAAGTAATAATAAGGGTAAGAGAACGGTGACAAAAAATAATTTTTAATTAATTAATTTAGGCTACCTCCCGTACACGTAAGATGGGGATGATTTTTTTTTTCTGGCTGATACCATCGTGTGGGGTATCGTTGAATAGGTATTTTAAAATGAAGGACGGTTTGCTAAGAAACTTTTTCGATTTCAGGTTCTGTTTGAAAGATATTCAAGTTTTAAAGAAAAAATTGAGCGTCCCCCCCCCCCTCTAAAATCTGAACTACTAGCTAAAATTCTGAACTAGCTTTAAAATTCTGAAAAAAATCAGAGGTATGCTTTCAACCATGAACTTTCCAGGAAAACTATAGCGGTTAAGATAAAATTATTAGTTTCGGTAAAATCAGCGCTGAAAAAAAGAGATGTTGGCAAGGTCAGCAAATTCAAAATATAATTAGTCCATGTTTTAAATAATAAAACAATATTAGACACGTATTTTTTTGTTTGTGAATAAAATAAAAAGTGGCTGAGTAACGACGATTATAAGTTTTCGCATCCGGTACAAAATACACAAAATCTGGTATATTGACGTCACGACTAAGCCATTGTTTTTTATCAAATTTACAAAAAAAAATACGTGTCTAAAAATTTTTAATAATCTACAATATGGACTAAACAATTTGTCAACAACCCTGTTGTTCCAACTCAATAAATAAGAATACCTAAAGCTAACCTAGCCTATAGTTTATTAATGCATAACTAGATGGCGCTAGTAGTAAAATTAGATCGCGCAAGCGAATTGTTCATGGTTGTATGGGACTATTTCAAATTTCAACCTGTGTCCTATTAGCTTATCGAATATTCGTATGCGATTGAGGTTCTTTGTATAGGTTTCGTTCTTGTTCGTTGTGCTATAAAAAATTGATTTAGATACGAGATATATGATATTGATTATAATAGAGGATTCATAAAAATTATTCGTCTAATATCCGTGGTTTCATTGATAATAATTAATATTATTGTCTCATTATTAAGAACTTAAAGGTTTAATTACATAATATAATAAATATTGCTTTATAATTAATAATATAACAATTATAGATAAGTAGTATTTCTGTAGATATTGTATGTAAAATATTTGATTTTAAATAATTAATAATTGTAAGTGTATATACCTAATAATAAATACGTGAGTATATTTAATTTATAATAATGATGTTTTAAATAATGATGCCTACATTGAGGACAACGTCGTGCGTGCCTTTCACAATATATTGGCACAAAATTCTACATTTCGTCCAAGGGAAGTGTCTTTATTTATGTATCCTCATTTGATAGAGCCTATACCTCAAGACTCATCACATCTTCAAATAATATATGGTGGAGATGTTGGGACTGTAGGACATTGGGTATGCATATATTACATAAACGGTATAACGGGTGTATGATAGTTTATATAATTCATTCGATGAAGTAACGCTATCAAGGCTTCTGGAACGCACATATGATGGCTGAATATTGTTAGAGCATTTAGAATAGCCCTCTGCTTTCAGTTTCAGCAAGAAAATCAAATAACATAAAGAGTTTTTCAACTTAAACTTAAATTAATTAGATTCATTTCTACATTTATAGCGTTTTATTACGAAAACAACATAATATGTGTCATATCTTTTTAACTAGAGCTGATACAGAAATTTCAGTCACAAATTTGAAATCGTCGTCAAAAATTGTACTAATCATGTATCATAACCCAATCATCCAAAATGCTGTTGTGCAGTGTATTCAATCTACTAGAACTACGGAACCCTACATTGTGCGTGGCCCGACTCGCGCTTGGCCTATTTATTTATTGGTCACCACGCTTCAAAGAAAAAAAAAACAAAGGAAAAAAATACTGCATTAATAAAATAAATAAATAATTATAATTGCATAGGTTGATAAAAAATGCTATGCAATAGTCTCCAGTATATGGCAATAGCTTTACCGCCGCAGTCTCCGAGTGCCACACGTCTTTTTTTATACAACGAAGTAAGAAGACGAACAAGACGCTCTCCTGATGGTAAGAGATAATGCTGCCCATAATTAGTACAGTGCCAGTATTTTACAAAGGTAAAATTCTGGATGCACAGCGCCAACGCTTCTTACTTGAGAGTCAGGAGATGTTAAGACTCTTTAGCCCAGTAATTTCACTAGCTACAATGCCCTCCTACTAAAGCACAGTAGGTAATGTTTGCACATTACTCAGGCGGTAGAATAACTGGCACTGTTGGGGCACCCACCTAGTTGAACTCCTGCAAAGGAAGTCTACCCCCGGTAAAGGGACTGGGTGCAAGGCTCTGCCGATTCCCAGTCCTCCGTAACAAAGACGATGCGGGAGTGCCGCCGGGTTGTTTCAGTGGGTATACCGTGCAGTCGCTCTGCACGGGGAGTCCCACATAACCCTCCCATACCCCCGATGGGAGGGTATGCATAATGCATTTTAATCCCGGTCAAAAAAAAACCCCCGGTAAACCGTGATATAGTCGTGTCGATTTGACAATTAAATACCTTTTTAATCCGACACCGAATTTACAAACAGCTCTTTTTCAGGTATCCTACTTGTTTATAGAGATAACTATAAACATTTACCGTTACTTCGCCTGCGATGTCATAACATTGATTTTGTTGAAAAACTAAGCTTTAACTGACTTTTTAAAAAGGAGGTTATGTACCTTTTTTTTTTTATGTGATGAATTAGAAGACGAGCAAGACGCTCTCCTGATGTTAAGAGATAACGGCTGCCCATAATCAGTACAGTGTTACCTAGGATTTCACAATTATGTGAAATTCTAGGAGCACTGCACCAACGCTTCTTACTGAAGAGTCATGAGATGTTAAGACTCTTTAGCCCAGTAATTTCACTAGCTACAGTGCCCTCCTACCGGAGCACAGTAATGTTTGCACATCACTGCTCAGGCGGTAGAATAACTGGCACTGTTGGGCGTTGGGTACCCACCTAGACGACCTCCTGCAAAGGAAGTCTACCCCCGGTAAGACTACCTATCCTATTAATATTGTAAACGTGAAAGTTTGTAACAATGTATGGATGTGTCTGTTTGTTAATCTTTCACACCTTAACGGGTGGACCGATTGAGCTGAAATTTGGTATAGAGGTAGCTTAGACCCTGGAATAACACATAGGCTACAGTACAGCGGGTAAAACAGCTGGGCAAGTATAGCCTGGTAACGAGCAGACGGACGGATGGACAACGGATCTACTTTTAAGGGTTCCATACTCAAAGGGTAAATCATCTCAGCCGTAAGACGTCCACTGCTGAACATAGGTCTCCCTTTGGACTTCCATATGTACCGGTTGGAAGCGACCTGCATCCAGCGTCTTCCGGCGACCTTTATAAGGTTGTCTGTCCACCTAAAAAAGGGTAAATACGGGACTCTATTACTAAGACAATACGGTCTCGTATTTACCCTTTGGGTACGGAACCCTAAAAAGTAGATCAAGATCCATCTGTTTAGATGGTCTTACAGAAAGATATCAATCTTACAACACCCCTCTTTATTCATCTTTGTAAATAAACGGCATAAACTCACTTGTATTTACTTCGGCTTCGCTACTCCCTGAAGAGGATCCTCGTACAGGATCGAAACGGTCGGCACGAAGCCGAAGTGACAAGTGAGTTTATGCCGTTTATTTACAAAGATGAATCTAAACCAGGGCGGATCCAGGATTTGGTCCTTGGGGGCCAAAGCGCAGACGGGCAAAAATATTATATTTTTTACTACTAAAAGTGTGTATTTAACTCGCTCTGGACAGTTAGAAAGTTCAAATATTCTTAATAATAAGTGCGCAAGCAGCTTGCTGCGAGCGCCGAGAAAAAAAATATAATCTTGACCATGAAATATGTGCAAAATTCGTAACTCTACAATGCTTCTGGGGGGGGGGGGGCGTTGGCCCCCTGCCCCCCCCCCCCCTAAATCCCCCTATGAATCTAAATACTCACGAATCGTTTAGTGTAAAAACCCCTCTTTATTGTCGGGGGTTATATTACTAAATAATAAGTAGGGTAAAAGGCCAAGTGATGCCCACTTGAGATTAATTGAATGGCGTAACTCGTAACATCGAGTACCTACCTACCTACCAAATACTCAAGTGCGCTTCAATAATACGTAGCTAAGTTTCTTTATAACAACCCTTTTGTAGATCTGCTCTAGCTGCAAAAAACTGCAATAACATAGTTATTAAAATATTTAATAAAATTCCAAAGAGCATAAGAGAGCTCCCATACAAGTTATTTAAAACAAAATTATATAAGTGGCTAATTGAGAATTGTTTTTATGACATTAATGAATATTTAAATATGAAATCAAATCGATAAAATTGAATACATTTATTTATTAACATTAGAATTATTAATCACAATTGAATTTTTGACATTGTATTTTGAATCTTATATTATTGTAATTTTACCAAATTTTGTATGCCAGCGGAGCTGGTCAAACATGCGTGCTTAGTTTTAATTTATGATCACAATTGTTATTACCATGTTTGATGCAAATAAAGTTTATTCTATTCTATTCTACTGACCTGAAAAAAAAGGTTATCCATTTGATACGCATGTAGGTACCTTTTGGTTTTTTTTATGTGATGAAGTAGAAGACGAGCAAGACGCTCTCCTGATGTTAAAAGATAACGCTGCCCATAATCAGTAAAGTGCTACTTAGGATTTCATAATGATGTGAAATTCAAGGAACACTGTACCAACGCTTCTTAGTTAAGAGTCATAAGATGTTAAGACGGATTGGCCACTCTGTACCCCCCCTGGATCCGCTAGTGGGGGTTGGTACTTATTTAAAAGAAGTGAATTTAATTTTTTTTTTTTATAAACAAGCTACCATCTAGCACCATAAAATACTCGTCAAGACGAATCAAATGAGCCCAAATTCGATGGTGTTGCGTCGTTTAATAACGGAGTTCCTATCACCTTCCAGCTCCATCATCAGATCAGCTAGATGTCATAAAAATATTGCATTGTCATCCGATTTATACAGGCATGCAAAATTTCAGTATAATCGGACACCTGGAAGTGGGTCAAATTAAACTTGCAAGATTTGATTACAGACAACAGACAGGTGAAAGTAAATAAAAGCTTGTAAAAATAACTAATCGGTAAGGTTTTATGTAACCATAAAAAAAAACATTTAAATCAGTTACTTAATGTTTTCCTCATGTTCTTACAATCACATGCAGTTTTTCCTGGTATCTGTGATGTGGGGGAAATACCTACGTCTGGTGAATGGTTAAATATACGTAGATGTGCTATCAAAATGTATGAATCATAATATTATGATTGTTACATTTCACAGACTTTTATTTTAATTGCAATGTAATAACAAGTGAAAATTAAAAAAAACAATCTTTAAGAGTGTGTGTAGCACAGAACTAATACAACTAGAAGTAGCCATATTATGTGTGAGTGTGACGGCAATAGGGAAAATTCTATCTGAAGAAAAAGGAGAACCTATTTTTCTTCCGTCCCTTTCAGCGTGGCCGGTTTACGTTGTTTGTCACACGTTCAAACGGCTGCCTTGTGACAAACATACCATCAAGTCATTCGAATTATCTTTTATTTTTTAAGATTTTAAGTGCTTTCAGGGAATAATTAATGGTTTATGTGTACTCATAGTGGTAGTGAAATGGTAGGATGTGCAATTTTGGGCTGTAAAAGAGAAACTATTGCTGTCGCATAGGCGGGCACGCAGTGGTGAACCACCTGGTGTGTAGGTATTAATATATCGAGTGACGCTCTCTCGCTGCACAATTTGACGAATTTTGAAATAAACTACCTGTGCACAGTAATGTTTGCACATCACTGCTTAAACGGTAGAATAACTGGCACTGTTGGGGTACCCACCTAGTCTACCTCCTGCAAAGGAAGTCTGATATTTTTATTCAGTTTGATATATCAAAAATGGGATGGGGTATTGGAAAGCAATATTGGAATTTTTTTTTTTTCAAAATAATATTCTATATACATATATAATGCCATTTTTTTTATAGGTATATCTAACTGAAAACACTTTTAAAATGGATGCAATAATATTATGCAAGGCTGGTCTTAAGGAATTTTCAATAAATTAATTCTATGAATTTATATTTCAAAATTTGTCAAATAGTGCGAGCGAGAGAGTGTCACTCGATATATTTTTTTTATGTGGAGAAGTAAGAAGACGAGTAAGACGCTCTCCTGATGTTAAGAGATACGCTGCCCATAATCAGTACAGTGCTACCCAGAATTTCACAATGATGTGCAATTCTAGGTGCACTGCACCAACGCTTCTTACTCAAGAGTCATAAGATGTTAAGACTCTTTTTTAGCCCAGTAATTTTACTAGCTACAGTACCCTCCTACCGAAGCGCAGTAATGTTTGCACATCGCTCAGGTGGTAGAATAACTGGCACTGTTGGGGTACCCATCTAGACGACCTCCTGCAAAGGAAGTCTACCCCCGGTAAATACGCTCTTAAGTACATAGGTACAGATTAGACACATAGGCTACAGTACCTACAGCAGGTAAAACCGCTGGGTGCAGCTAGTATTTGTTGAAACAAAGAGGTTTTATGTTTTCTATAAGATCTCATTACATACATGGGTGTCAGTTTTATTTTTTATGAAAAAACAAGTGACGAAGAGTGTGTCACTCAAAAATTTTCTATGTTGCGGTGAACATTATTTTATGTATTATTTATTTGTTTTCTTCTATATCTTGTTCAACAGTATAATAATATAGCTATCTATTATACAGATTCATGTTTTTCTTTTCGTTGAAGCTACGCAGGGACAAACTTACTCTGCTATTGACTTAGTCCAATGAGTTAGGACTGGGACACACCAAGAGGTTATGGGCAGCCAGCATACGAAGAATTAGCTGAATCATGGAGAGTTGCGGACAAGATAAGGTTGTAAGCACAGTAGGAGCTAACAGTTTACCGTCGATGGAGAAACTTGATGGTAATGCAGATTATAATACATGGAAGTTCATGATGGAATTATATCTGAGTCACGAGGATTTGTGGGAGTACACAATATCCACACCAGCAGCGAGTGATCTGCTAGGTTGCAAGAGAGACCAAAAGGCAAGAGCGAAAATATGTCTTATGGTAAAGAGTCATTGTCTGATACACGTTCGTAATTCAAAATCAGCCAAGGAGGCATGGGATGCACTCAAGGCTGCCTTCGAAGACAAAGGGTTGAATAATCGGTGTAGATTGCTGTCAAAACTGATAAATACAAAACTAGAGCAATTTTCCACTATGAGAGACTACGTGACGGCTATGATGACGATAGCACAGCAGCTTCGTGATCTTGGAAAGGAGATAGACGATGAATTACTTGCAACATTAATGCTACAGGGATTGACGGAGAGATTCGAACCCATGAAGTTAGCAATGGAGAATTTAAACACAATATTGACTACAGACTACGTGAAAAACAAACTGTTTCAAATGGAAGAAACTTACCAAGGAGAATCAAGCACTGCGACAAATGCACTTAAAGCTAACAACAAATTATATCAGAGAGATACGAGATCGCAGAAAAGTACGAACAAATCTCGTCCGATAAAATGCTTTATATGCGATGGGCCTCATAAGGCAAAAGATTGTCCACATAAACCTACCCTGAAGAAGGATTCTACGTCGTCACTTGGAATGGCCACGTCAGGAAGCCAAGAAGCCTGGATTCTTGATTCTGGTGCATCGAACCATATGACAAATAGGAAAGAGTGGCTAGTGGACTATAAAATCTTAGATAAGAAGGTGGAGGTGACTTGTGCAAATGGAGATCGAGTGTATGCTGAAGGAGTTGGTAATGTAGTCGATGGGAAACAAGGTATGACAATAAGAGATGTTTTGTATGTACCTAAATTGGCAGCCAGTCTTTTGAGTGTGAGCACAATTGTGAGTAGAAACCTAATTGTTGTGTTTGATAAAACTGGTTTTAAGATCATGAAAGCTGATGAATGTAAGGTTACCGGTGAGGTCAGTCATGCAGGTATTGTAGATAATGGAGTTTATAAAATACAATACTCTTCACAGGATGTTGTGTTAACTGCAACAGCTGATGAGCAGATCTTGTGGCATCGGCGCATGGGACACCTAGGGGTACGCAACCTTATATTACTAAAGGACAAGATGGCACACGGGGTGAGTTTTCCTAATAATACTTTAAAACTAGAGTGTGAAGCATGTGTTATGGGGAAACAAACCAAGAGACCATTCAACAAAACTGGTGCCACCAGAGCAACTGAGATTTTAGGGCTAGTTCACAGTGACGTCTGTGGACCTATGAGTGAGAGCTCGTATGGAGGACTTCGATATTTTCTTACTTTCATAGATGATCTTACAAGGAAAACTTTTGTGTATTTTTTGAAAACAAAATCGGAAGTTTTCGAAAAATTCACCGAATTTTTGGAGATGGCAGAGCGCCAAACGGGCCACAAATTAAAAATAATTCGGTCTGATAATGGGTCAGAATTCGTTAACAAGCGAATGGATACGTTTTGCAAAGCGAGGGGTATCTGTCACCAACTGACGGTAGAGTACACACCCGAACAGAACGGGGTCGCGGAGCGAGCAAATAGAACCATCACTGAGAAAGCTAGAACTATGTTAGAGGAATCTGGCTTGTGCAAGAAATTGTGGGCTGAATCAGTGACTAGGGCATGTAATATCGGATGATTTTCGATTCCGGAACTGAGTTACGATACTACTGGTTCGATTCCGGGATTCCGGAACTGGTTCCGGAATTAGAAAAAAGTATAGGAAATTAAAAAAAAAACAATAAATAGGCATTTCAGTGTTTATTTAAATCAAATCTTTATTAAAAAACTAAATAAGTCGACAAAACTCTTGACTGAGATCAATTAAACAGCCTTCTATTAGGTTTTTTAAATAAATTTAACAAAAAATAATCAACTTTTCAATAATATAGCAAAATCAACGTGTACTAGCTATTTGCAATTGCAATAGCTTATCAATGAACAAAATCGCGGGGTGCGACTCGATCGAGCCGCACCTCGTGTATCCGAATTTGAACCTTAGTCTAAGGATACTAGAAGTTAATTTATTTCAACAATTTTTCAAAACAAAAGAAGTGCTAGGGCTGAAGAGTTAATCTGTAAACTGTGGCATGATAAAACTTAACTTCAATCATTCTAAATTATTTCAAAATACAATTAATTTAATACGAAAGCCAAGACTTACATTTTTCCAAGAGTTTGGATTTATTTCATGTAGCACGAAGCACGAGTCGCAGCAATACACTCCCGAGCCTCCCGAGCGAGAGCGGCACTGCCAGTGTTGCCAGACGCGAAAGTTAAAAACGCGGTAGCTGTACCCAAAAAACGCGGATTTTCTAGTTTTCAATTTAAATATCGACTGGGGTCTTATCATGGGCTAATTAAGTCAAGTTTGTCGTTTAAATCTAGTTTTTTTTTAAATAAAAAAACCAAATGCCAAGAAGATTAGATACAAAGATTTATAAGTGCACGAGCAGCTTGCTGCGAGCGCCAAAAATTTTATAAATCTAACTACGAAAGGAGTGCGTCTACTGCACTCTGAGACTCTGAGCAAGGAATTTGACTCGGACTGAAAAAGCGGAACCGCGTTGGTTAAAAGCGGAAAGCGGATCCATTGTCAAAAAGGCGATGTAATAAGCGGAAAAGCGATATGATCTGGCAACACTGGGCGCTGCACTAGCGCCGCTGATTGGTTGGCGAAATGGCGAACGAAACGCAAGCGTCGATGGCGGCGATTTGAATTTAAACTTCGCGCGCGGTTCGGTAGCTTTCGCAAGAGAGTACAAGTATGCAAATTTTATTATTGTGGTAAAATAAGTAGTAAAGTAATAAGTAGTAGTATGAGTATCGGATGGCGATATTTACTTCAGTTCCGGAATTATAATATTGTAAAAAATCATCCGAAATTCCGGAGTTACGAAATCTCGGAATTCCGGGATCCATGCCCTATCAGTGACTACAGCGGTGTATTTGAAAAATCGTTCACCAACAATTGCTGTGAAGAATAAGACACCTGAAGAAGCCTGGACAGGAAAGAGAGTAGACCTGAGCCATATCAGAGTTTTTGGGTGTAAGGCTTATCTTCACGTGCCAGATCAAAAACGAAAAAAATGGGACAGCAAGAGTAAACCACTTGTTCTCGTTGGATATTGTGAGGATACAAAAGGCTACCGCCTAGTGGATCCAGCGACAGGAAAGCTGTTTAAAGGAAGAGACGTTGTTTTCTTTGAAAATAGAAACGTTGAATACAAAGTAAAAGCATCAGAAAATCAAGCTATCCCTCTGACTGAGAATGTCACTAATCTAGAGGTGGAGTCAGAACGAACTCAAGTAGGAAGAGTTCAAGACGACATGAGTGTCTTACAAGAAACTGGACCAATTGAGCCTAGAGAGGAAAGTTCTGAAAACGATATAGTTGAAGAAGAAGATGATGATGCTTGGGAAACTTCTGATGAGAGAGACGGATCTGATGCTGAAGAATCGAATAACATCGGATTATCAGAGAGAAGATACCCTCTCAGAGACAGAAAAGAGAAAAAGTTTCCAGATTTTATCACTTATAACGCAGTCTCTGCATCTGAGGTGCCATTGACTGTGCAAGATGCGTTATCTAGAGAAGACAGTGACAAATGGAGAAATGCAATTCAGGAGGAGTTGAATTCATTGAAGAAGAACAACACCTGGACTTTGGTGGAACCACCGGCGAATTGTAATGTCATTGATTGTAAATGGTTATTTAAAATCAAAGAAGAGCCGGGGAATAGAACTCGATATAAAGCTCGGTTGGTCGCGCGTGGTTTCAAACAAAGGAGGGGGGTGGATTACAATGAGACGTTTTCACCGGTCGTTCGACACAGTTCATTGAGAGTATTGATAGCATTAGCTGCTAGAACTGGTCTCAATATAGACCAAATGGATGTGAAAACAGCATTTCTGAATGGATCACTATCAGAGTCAATCTATATGAGGCAGCCGGAAGGGTTCATTGAAAAGGGAAAAGAGAATTATGTCTGTCAGCTAAACAGATCCCTTTATGGATTGAAGCAAGCTCCACGAGCATGGAACATGAAACTTCACTCTGAACTAGTGCGGCTACAATTTAAAGTATCAGAGAATGAACCATGCATCTACACTAGAAAAAAGAAAGGAAATGTTATTATCATTGCAGTGTATGTGGATGATCTTTTGATATTTTGGAATAATAAAAATGAGATGCAGCAAATCAAGAGAGACTTGAAAGCTAGTTTTGAGATGAAAGACTTAGGCAAGGCTGAGTTGATGTTGGGAATCCATATTGAGCAGAAAGAGAATGAGATCAAGATACATCAAGAGAAGTATGTAGAGAAGATCCTTAAAACGTTTAACATGGAAGACTGCAAACCAGTTACCACACCAACTGTGCCTGGCCAAAAGCTGGAGAAATCTTCAAAGGAGAGAAAAGAAGATGACAGGATCCCTTATCGATCATTAATAGGATCACTAATGTATCTGGCGGTTTGTACGAGGCCTGATATAGCTCATGCGGTTAATTACTTGAGCCAATTTAATGAGTGTTATGAGGAGCAACATTGGATTGCAGCCAAGAGAGTGCTCAGATACCTTAAAGGAACCATGACACTGGGCTTGAGATATTCTAGAGAAGGAGATCTACCTATCATACAAGCGTATGCAGACGCAGATTTTGCAGGAGATTGTGATCGGCGCTCTTACTCAGGCTCAGTATTCCTAATTTCTGGAGGAGCTGTTTCCTGGCAAAGTTTAAAGCAGAGAACAGTCGCTCTTAGTACTGCAGAAGCAGAGTACGTTTCTATAGCAGAGGCTGCTAAGGAAGCCGTGTTCCTAAAAAGGTTTGTTGCAGAGATGACAGGCCTTAATGACTGTTTGACACTAACGATTTTTTCAGACAGTCAATCAGCAATTGCTATTGCTAACAACCCAGTTCATCATCAGAGAACAAAACATGTGGATGTCAGGTATCACTTTATTCGCAATACTGTAGAGTCAGGTGTTATAACTTTACCGTGAGACTGAAAGGATGGTAGCTGATGCACTCACCAAGCCTCTTCCAAGGGGAAAGTTTGAATGGTGTGTGAAAGCAATGGGGTTGTGTGCATGAGTATGTGTGTATTAAGTGTGTGTGTATGTATGAGATGGAGGAGTGTTGAAACAAAGAGGTTTTATGTTTTCTATAAGATCTCATTACATACATGGGTGTCAGTTTTATTTTTTATGAAAAAACAAGTGACGAAGAGTGTGTCACTCAAAAATTTTCTATGTTGCGGTGAACATTATTTTATGTATTATTTATTTGTTTTCTTCTATATCTTGTTCAACAGTATAATAATATAGCTATCTATTATACAGATTCATGTTTTTCTTTTCGTTGAAGCTACGCAGGGACAAACTTACTCTGCTATTGACTTAGTCCAATGAGTTAGGACTGGGACACACCAAGAGTATTATATAAATTCGCAACATAAATGAAAGTAATATGTTTTTTAATTAAATGTATATATCTATTTGTGCTTTTTTTCTTTTTCAAATATAGGTACTAATTTAATGTTCAATATTTTTTGTTTTTTTTTAAACTTTTGTGTACAATAAAGCATTATCTATAGATCTTTCTTTTTGATAGAGATTTTATTTCTTTATTACTTAATATTTAATTTGGTCTTATAATATACCTACTTATATTAAGTATACTTTCAATAAATATACCAAACATTTTTTGTTGTGAAAAAATGTGATGCAATACCTAAACGGCAACATGTGTGCAAATTTAAAACTATAAATAACTTAATCAAACAGAATTTTAAATATAAAATACCTACCTATACAATTATACTACATAATATCTACCTTTGTTCTAAAAGCTTTTTTTGTTATGAACTTCATAAGAGGTCAAACTTTCAAAGTAGGTAAACTACTAAAAAACATCGAAATATTTTAATATACAGTAATAAACTTCTTTTGTGATAATAAAATTTATGTTAATATAATTAACGAAACCTTTTGTTAGGTATTTGCAGTACATATTGCAATTTTTTTACTTACTTTTTTTTAGAGGAAGTCAGCTGTTTGCCAAAGAAGCAGCTATTTTAGTTATCACAGCACAGCACCAAATGAAGTAGAAATAACACAAATATTCACGGTTATTTACTATTTGTACACGAAACACTAAAAGAAATTAATTTCAACTTTCGACACAAAGACAAATTCAAAATGTGTCACACGAAACAACACGAAATCTGTCACAGATCACAGACAAACGTCACTCAAAAACGCGAGCCGAATGATGAATGCTGTGGATGAATGAAATGCGAATGTACCGCAGACCGGAAGTGAATGAAAGAATTTTATAATGTTGGCTGACTTGAAAAGTTACAGCTATTCACCGCTAGATGGCAGTATTTTCAACTTTAACAGCACCATCTAGCGGCGAGTAGCTTATGCAGTTGATTGCCAATAGATGGCGCTAAATTTGGTCAAGACGGTTTGATCGTGTATGTTAGCTTTTAGTTGTCTATGGGACGCTTCTTTTGTTTTGATTTTTGAAACGACGGCGGTTAACTGTCAAAATCTGATTAGAAAAGGCGTTTGGGTATGTGATTTGTGATTGTTTTTTCGTTTTTGATTGAAAATCGTGGTTTTTTTTGTATAATTTGATTTGTTAATTATTGTTCTCCATTGCGTTAAGGTAATTATCAGTTATCATAATATGTTAAATGTTTTGGGGCGAAATTATTGCAGTAATCTTCCATTTATCATGTCATTTATTTTAGCGGTTTTTTCGTAAATAATTTGCTATTTAAACATTCCCTATAGATTTACCTATACTTCAAGATAATACATTTATCATACTTAAATTTATATTTATTGTATTTGCAGAAATTTGGCAGAAAACATAAAAATTGTAAACTCTAAATAACGTCTAAAAATCGTTTTCTTTCCAGCTGAAGTTGATATTATCCAAGCAATATAATGGAAGATAAACTGAAGAAGCTTAGGGAGGAACGCATTGCGAGAGAAAAAGCGAGGATTGAAAAGGTAAATTTAATTAGACTGATGTTTAGTGAAGACAGGGAGATATTTATCCCGCCTAGCCTAGGTATAGTCTGCTAACATTTACGGCTGCATCGTCGCTTAAAATTACGCGAAATCATGGTCAATTGCCTATAAAATAAAATGTAAGTATTTTACTGGGGGTAGACTTCCTTTGCAGGTCGTCTAGGTGGGTACCCCAACAGTGCCAGTTATGCTACCGCCTGAGCAGTAATGTGCAAACATTACTGTGCTTCGGTAGGAGGGCACTGTAGCTAGTGAAATTACTGGGTTAAATACTCAACAACTTGAGTAAGAAGCGTTCGTGCAGTGCAGTAATATTATAAATATGAACATTTGTAAGAATGTATGGATGTATGTTTGTTACTCTTTTACATCTAAAGGGGAGGAAAATTGAGCTGAAATTAGCTTTGACCCTGGAATGACACATAGGCTTACAGTACAGCAGGTAAAAATGCTGGGTACATCTTGTAAATTATATTTTTAAATCCTTGTAATATTAAAATGACAATATTTTCAGTTACGCGAGCTGAACCTCAAGAAATACAACAAAAATGACACAACCAACAATAATCCACCAAAACTACTCAAATCTAATAGCGTCACATCCGTAAAAAGTAACATGAGCATTGCAAAAAACGTCAAAAACAATTTCCATGTAAACGGGACCACCAAGAGACCTATAACAGCTCCTACTGCAAAAAAACCTGACTTTTCTAACGTAAAATCTAAAGTTTACACTAAAATCAATGAAAAAACTGACGGGAAAACTAAGCCAGTTCAGAAAACTGACAAAATTGAAGTTAAACCTAGTACTTCTAATATTGACAAGAAGCCTGAGAAGGTCACAAAAGTTGACAAACCAACTCAAACTGTACCACAGAAGCTATCGAAAATACCTGAAAAGAAAGTTCTTACAGAAATTAAAGTATTGAAGGAAATACCAAAAGTTGACATTAAAAATTTTGACATGAGACGAAAGAGTTTCGTACCAACTAAGAATCATACAGAAAATAAAATTTCGCGAAAATCTATGCTGCCACGATTACCCGAAAAGTGTGAGTCCGTATTCGAAAGACTGTACAAGCCAAAAAAGATCGAGAATCGTGAACCGAACCTACTGAAAAAAGCTGTGGAAAACTCTACTATTAATAAAAGACATACAGTTTTCGAAAATCCAAGTACCACTACGATTCCGAGACGCTCAATTTCTGCTATACATTTAAAAAAGATAAGCAAGAACGAAATATACAACTGCATTCACAAATGGGCATCCATCGGAGATAAATTAGACAAAATAGACTTGGAATTAAACGAAGACGAGCAAATACAAGAGGAAAGAGTAGTGTCTGCTATAAAAAGCGAACGAAAAAAGGTGACATTTATGACTCCGATCCCAAATTTGAACACACCAAGACCAGAAGAACTTCAAGCGAGACTGAAATCTTGGCTTCAAAAGAGAGGCAAATCACTCGACTCATACCACCATCTCCAATGCTTTGGTATAAATCATATGCAATCTGAAATACCAACACCGAAATTCTCCGACCGGCTTCAAGATGAGGAAAATAAAGAGAATATTGCTCTCGATTCGGATTCTGATGATGGGTCGTTCACTGAAAATATGAACGAAGAGGCTAAAAAGATAGATATATTTAATTGGAGGAAGGCTAGTTTTGACTCGGAGAGTGCAGGGTTCAATGACAGTGTAAATCTTAATGAAACGACGTTGACAGCTGATGCAACAAATGTTGACGAGCTTTTAATCGGAGCGTTGAACGATTTAACTGCTTTGCTTCGAGAGGTAAGACTTTCTAAAGTTCTTTCATTTGTATTAATATAATATAGTAAGTCCAGGGAGAAATTTATCTCGCCTTTCATGTTAGTCTGCATTATTCCTTATTGGCCCCATGACAATTATAAAAATATAAAAAGAATACTTAACTCTTTAGGAGCTTACTTATTATACTACACTGAAAAATAAATAAAAACTCGCTTGGTCTCGCATGGTCACTTATCCTTCAGGGAACTGATACGAAGACAGAATTGTCAAAAATGACAAAAATTAAGTTGTATTGACTAAATACGTAACTTCTACATTTTTGACAATTTGGTCTTCGTTTTGGTTCTCTGACAGATAAGTGAAGCCTGCTGATTGTTATTTTACCCGTCTGCACCTTGTAATTTCATTATATTTCAAACTATTTATTCCTTACCTTAGCCTTATAAATAAAATACAATAAGCCTCAGAATAAATTTATAATGGTACTATTGTTATTATTTAATGTAGTGTTAAAGGGGCAAACCCTTGGCAAAGGCCTCCCCTATACTCTCCCAACGTTTTCGGTCTTTTAGGCACCTATTAGCCACCCTTATCTCATCCTCCCTTTTTTTTGCCTGCCTCGCTTCCTTTTTCCATCTTGAGGGTACCAGAGAGTGACATCTTTAGCCTATTTGTTTTTCTTGCTCCGTATTGTATGTCCTGTCCATGTCCATTTGAGTCGCTTCACTGTGTATGTCCTGTCAGTTACACGAGTTGTTTCCCTTATGTCAGTGAGTTAGTTTTACCTTAGACATTACCCTTATTGTAATATTTCCAGGGTTTCGAATGGCAGCAATCTGCCCGCTGGCTCAGATCAATACGGTCGCGTTTCCCGCACGCGCCGCGTACCGCCGCCTACTGGGAGTGCAGAGCTGCGTTAGAAGACAGCCGGGGAGACCTGCCAGCGTCCGTGCATTGCTGGCAGGAAGCTGTTGCTAAGGGGACTGAGGTAAGATAACAAATATAGCGGTGGACTGTGGGAGCGGCCGGCGATGCGCCAGAACTTATTTACATATGACACGGGATTGTGGGAGCGGCCGGCAACGCGTTAAAACTTAGTCACTAGTCACATTACTACTGGAACTGAGGTAAGGTATCACATAACGGACTGTGGGAGTGGCCGGCGAAGCGCCAAAACTTAGGTACTTGTCATATTCGTACTGAGAGTGCAAAGCTGCATTAGAAGACAGCCGGGGAGACCTACCGTTACCGCGTCCGTACATTGCTGGCAGGAAGCCGTTGCTAAGGGAACTGAGGTAAGGTTACTGTGGGAGTGGCCGGCGAAGAGCCAGAACTTAGTCACTAGTCACATTCCTACTGCCTGTCCTTGGCCACCATTCAGTCAACATCTTACTCCACCTGTCATCACCTCGCCTAGCCAGGTGACCTGTCCAACTCCATTTGAGTCCCATTACTCTCGTTCCAGCATCTTGAACTTTACTTGAGTTATAAACATAGTTTACGTTTATTTCCAGCACTCAGTAGTGGAATCAAACTTGGACCAGCTGTTAGACAAGTTCATGCAGTTGAAGATTAGTCCAAAGACTGGCGCTAGTCGAGAACCCGATCCGAAACTAGTTGATGTCAAGAATGTCTTTAAAAGCACAATTATTAGATTCGCTGTGCAACAAGCAAAACTGTGAGTACATAATATCATAATTGGGGTTTACAGTTTACACTCCAACAGAACTGAGGGCCTATTGGCTATCGCAAAACGACATGTAAAACTAGAATCCATGGACAAAATTGCGTACATTACGTGCTTAAAACTCCTTAATAATGAGTAAAGTAACAAAAGCAGCAATGTACATTGAAGTTGCCATCAATCGTAGTGGGTGAGAATTAGCCAATAGCCCTTCAGGTTACCCTACTTAAGAAAAAAAACACATTTATTCGACGGCTTAATATACAATAAATACAAATAAAAATAATATAAAATGTGTCACTAAGCCGAATAGGAACTGCCTCAGCATTGTGCTGTGTAAGACACCCAGCGCTGGTATTCTGGCAGTGCCTGTTGCGGTAGTCGGTGGCCCTTACAATAAATAGTGTTTCTTAATTGTTAAACTACTTAATAAGAGAAAACAAAGCAGGTAAGTTATATACATACACTGTTAGAGTCAAATCACAATTTATAGGTTGTGTGGCCAACCTATATGTTGCAGTTTCAAGTCGTCGAGATGCGTACAGTGCCTGCAACATGAGCTGACGACTGCCTCCTACATATCTTATAGGAAACAGCCGGGACACACAGTTTTAATATTATAAAGGCGAAAGTTTTGTGAGTGTGTATGTTTGTTACTTCATCACACATAAACGGGTGGACCGATTGAGCTGACATTTGGTATACAGATAGCTTATACCCTGGAATTATAATATAATATAGGCTAACTAGAAATTATATAAATACTCACTGCGCCCAGCGGTTTTACCCGCTGTACTGTATCCTATGTGTTATTCCATGGTCTAAGCTATTATACCAAATTTCAGCTCAATCGGTCCATCCGTTTAGGCGTGAAAGAGTAACAAACATACATCCAGACATCCATACATTCTTACAAACTTTCACGTTTATAATATTAGAAGCATAATAATAAATAATGTAATAATAGCAATAGCCTCATTAACCATCCATTTAGAATGCACATCAATAGCCTAGTTCAAGTAGTTTCCATTAATTAGCAATAGTCCTGTCACTTGGCGGAGACTGTCTTTGAGCCCATTTTCTATAGATGGACTCACAGACAGACTCCAATAAGTGTCACCCATTACATTTATATTAAAAGCTCAAAAGGGCCTCTGCGCGTTGGACTTTTTGTCTCCGTGCACGCCTATAAAAAGGCCCGGGCTTAGCCCGTGTTTAAGAGCGAAATAATGTAGAAGTATGGTTTTATGCACTTGCCAGTTTTTTGTATATTTATTTTTAAATTATAGTTTTATCAAAAAATTGCAGAAAATTATTTTTGGTTCCTCGAAATACATATTTACGTAAAATTCACAAATTTCATTAAAATTCAATGGCAAATGCACAAATCGTGCAACGCCTATTTTTTATATTTATAAGAAACTGTAAAATGAACGCGTTTTCTCCGTTTTTCAGTAAAATTGGTGATCTACTAAGATTCCCCTTCGGACTGTTTGGAAGAAACTAGAAAATTATTTTCTGCAAGTTTCTCTTGATAATATTAATTATTGCTTGCCCTTTTAGATTTAGTTTAGATTTAGTTTTAGATACGATTTCTTAGTATTTTTAAGTTTTAGATGATAGGTATTTAGTTTTTAAGGTATTTTTAATTCATATTGTTTAAAAGTAATTAATAATTTAGTTGCATTAAGGATTTAAAAAACTGGCCAAGAGCGAGTCGGTCCCGTGCACGAAGGGTTCCGTATCGTTATCTATTCAATACATTAGACGTTATACTGGCGCCTAACGGTTTTACCCGCTGTACTGTATGTAGCCTATGTGTTATTCCAGAGTCTTAAGCTATCTCTATACCAAATTTCAGTTCAATCAGTCCACCCGTTTAGGCGTGAAAGAGTAACAAACATACATCCATACATTCTTACAAACTTTCATGTTTATAATATTACTAGCTGCACCCAGCGGTTTTACCCACTGTACTATTTCTATGTGCTATCTCAGGGTCTTAAGCTATCTCTATACCAAATTACAGTTCAATCGGTCCACCCGTTTAGGCGTGAAAAAGTAACGAACATGCACACTCACAAACTTACGCATTTATAATATTAGTGATTATTTTGTTTAAATTCACCAATCCTAGTATCTGTGAACTATGCAAAGAAAAAAAACTTACTTGTATGCGAGCCCTGCTTTTATTATTTAGTTTATTCTGTTTTTAGTATTTCTTATTAGTAGCAACAGAAATATGTACATCATAGAAAATTACGACTGTCTAACCATCATTAATGACATACAGAGAGACAGATGGATAGTGGTAGGTTAGTAATAGGGTCCGGTCTTTATACCCTTTTGTCCATAATAATATCCCTTTGTTAATATGAAAATTCATATTCGCGCCTAAATCCATTTTTTTTTTCTTTTTTTTTTCCAGCCGCCAAAACACGGATCCGCCAGTGTTCACAGTGACGCCGGTGCGCCGCAGCGGTCGCCTGTCACACTGTCACACGCGCGGAGTATGTGACAGTGTCACACTCGCCGACAATCACATCTTCACACCCAACAACCATCTCGTGGAAACACCCTAATATATTACTAATTACATATTTTATATAATAAAAGAGAGTTATACCCCGCCTTTTAAGTTGAGTCTGCTACAAAAAACTCATTGATTGAATAAGTAATTAAGAAATCTCCAAAACTACAAAAGCTAGGAGTCTAAGAAACCTTTGAAATCTCTCTATTATGTTGTGGTAGGTTAGCCTTTGACGATGCTGTCGTAGATGGCAGCAGACTATACCTAGAAGGCGGGATAAACACGGATCCGCCAGTGTTCATAGTGACGCCGGTGCGCCGCAGCGGTCGCCTGTCACACTGTCACACGCGCGGAGTATCATTTTTCAACCCATTTTTCAACACCTGTTGTGTTTTCAGCAGTGAAAGTGTGAACATCGCGAAATTGTCAAAGGATAATAACCTATAATCAAAAAATATGTATATTTATAATATTTAACCAAAGGAAAATAACAGCATAATTCGATATTTAAAAATCTAAGAACTTGCTGCTAGGCGAGTAACTCATTTCGTGGGACTTGGGACATCTTTTGAATCATCCGCTAGTCGGGTCATGAGTCATGAATGTACCTACGAATAAATAATAATGTAACTCTATTTTTGTTCTGTATATCTTTAATTCTAAAGCTTTGTTGTATGACTTTTTGTATGTTAATAAAAATTATGTTCTTTTCAAATATATTTTGCGTACAAATAAAATTGTTTTATTTTTAACTTACTTGGAAATATTTGAATTTCCCGCACAAAAATCTTTAATGTCTGTGGAAAATGAAATCAGCAAGTCCCAGTGAGTTTGGATTTGAAGGTTCCGCACAATAAATTAAAGATTTTTATCAAGGTTCTTTTTAAGCAATTAATGGCGATGTTGACTAAAAAATGTTTTTTCATAATGTAGATTTTGGACACGCATTTTTTATTCGTATAAAAAACGTGGGAGATACAACGCACTAAAGTTGCTTGATCATGACGTCACAATCACGTCACACCACTAAACAAAAATGTACTATATTTATAGTGGTGTGACGTCACACCACTAATATGTAAATGGTGTGTCGTCACGCGTCCCTTCACATATTTGCAAAGAAAAAAATACGTATCGATTTTTATTATTATTAAAATTACGGACTAATATAATTGTATTTTAAAAATTTTGACCTTGTCAACATCCCTATTGTAACCCACGTTTATTTAAGCCTTGGACTCTGCCTTCTTCGAGGAAATGGATATTTGAAATAAAAACTGTTAGCCATTTTTAAGTATTCCAGAATGTTTCAAAATTTTCAGCAGTTTTCACAAATCGACACACGGAACCCCAAAAACGTTCCAATGCTACCAACCGGTGAGCAACGTGACAGCTGTCATTGTCACGTCACCCGCGCCGTTAAGTTGGCACTACCGTCAGTGTTAATGCCCGCTGGATCACGAGTGCGCTAGTCGACCCGCGATTTAAAATAATTCGAAAAAAATAAAAGTTTTTGTGATTGAAATCAGGTAAGTTTAAAATGAAAAACGTAATATTTAATTGTTATATCCGTGTGATTTTGTGTCGTGAATGTGGTGTAAATATTCTAGATGTTATTTGTGCAATTTGCCGGCCGGTGCTGGAAGATTTTTGCAAACAGGTTTTAGTGCGACCTTCGTTTTATGCTTTTGTTTTTTTTTTAAATATTTTTACTCAGTTGCATAGCGAACCGATTCAACTCCGCTAATAAGGTTGTAACAATGGATGTATAGGTAGGTTTTAATGCATTAATTTAAGTATATAAATAAAATACATACCTATCTACCCGCCCATATAACATTTATTTTACCTCGAAACATTTTTCCTTGTCGCGTAAAAATTCACATTTTGAATTTGGAATGTTTGATTTTTAAAATGAAAGTGACGTTATTTGTAGGGTGACCATGATATTACTGAAACTATATTTATTTCTAACGTCATAATATTATTTATTTTAATTATTTATATGTATGTATGTACTTATGTACTTAATATATTTATTTTATTTTCAAATTTGTCAATATAGTTAATGATTTTCCTTGACTCGAGTCGCATCAGAGAGGTAAAATATTCTGTATTTCGAACTATTTTTGGGAAAACTATATACCTAGGTAGGTTCCGTTTTTCATTATAGGTTAGGCTTTGACCACTGATGCATTTGATAGTAACATACTAAACCTATAAGGCGGGATAAATCCCTGGCCTGAGATTATACCTACATGTCTATTTTATGAAATAATATCTTGATTATATACTTTACACTCGCTTTCCCGTGCGAATCCGTGACTTATCTCTAGGAGATAATCTTTAGAATATCTCGTCTTAAGAAAAATTTAATCATTTTTAAGTTTCTATCACACGAAGAAACAAAAGCACTTTAAACGAGCGAATCGATTTACCTAAATAGGTATTAGCAATTCAATTCATTTATTTATTGCAAGAAATATTTTTGTAAATGTCTATGTACATTATTAGATGTTCACTGTAATATGATTGGCTCAACATATTTCTGCCGTATAGAGCATGCAATTTCCATTTATAATTTTAATTCATTATAGATTATAAATAATCCAAATTTAAAAATACAAAAGATAAAATATAAAAATGTGCACCTGTACCTATATTATGTATTTCAATTCAATTTTTTTCTTCTACTTCTTACTCCTCCTTCTCCCCTTCCTTCTACTTCTTCTTGCTTCTTTTTGAGAGGAAGAATCCTCTCTTTTTTTGGTTACTTTTCAGCGGATAAAACCCGCTGGACGTACGTAGCTGGATTTTAATAATAATAATTATGTATTAAACATATATATTTAATTCATTCAATATATTCTTTGAAAAGGTTTCATGCACAACTTGTTTTTCTTATTTAAATTCGTTGTCAGGCATCAGGCGCTTATATTATTAAGCTTTCAAATACATAATAATTTATGTAACAAATTTACATAATATCCAAACCTATCGTGTTTTTATTTACATTAACTTGAAATATTACAGTTATTTAATGGTGAATAATTCTTTGTTTAATCCTTAATAAACATTTTTATTAACATCTTGCGTGACATCACAATAGCTTATATTTCACTTCGATTCAAGTATATTATAGGTACTATATTTTTGTACATAATAATAATTAACTTTTAGTTTGTAAACATGTATATAAAATATGAAGCAGACGCGGTCGGGAATAAAACAAGATCACTACATGTGTTCCGCGCGATCCCGCGTCCGTGTAGTGTCAGCTTTTAAGCTGACGACAGACAGGCGGGAACGGAGCGATATAGCGGTCGCAATCTTCATTTTTTTACAAGCTTTTATTTACTTTCACCTGTCTGTAATAAAATCTTGTAAGTTTAATTTGACCCACTTCCCGGCTTCCGATTGAGCTGAAATTTTGCGTACATGTATAAATCGGATGACAATGCAATATTGTTATGACATTGAGCTTTATTATCTGTTGATGAAGCTGGAAGGTAGCCATAGGAACTCCGTAATTAAACGACGCAACCCCATCGAGTTTGGTCTTATCCGATTTGTCTTGACGAGTTCTTTGGTGCTAAATGGTAATAATATTATATAAAAGCTAATTTTTAAATCTTTTAATATATCACTTCTGTTCCTGCGCGCGTTCGCTTTATATGTGACGGGTTACGCACAAATTCGAACATTATAAAAATTTCGTCCCGGACCGCGCTCGCTTTCCGCCTGTGTGTGGCGTCACCTTCAGAGAAAGGATTTCCCGAAATCAACATGAGTAGGTCTCCACAGGGGTTATTGCGGTTCATAATAATTTGCAGGAAACGTTGTTTCCTATTAGGCATTGTTCTATAAATAAATTGTAAGTTAACAACAATGTATACCTATGTTCTAGGATATGGTTTAGTAAGTACCTATATTGTGATTTCCGTTTCAATTCTCATAAAATAAAGGTACGTGACTATTAAGATTGCATACCGTCGTTAGTTCTATCACCACGTAAGTAATTTTTTGGAGGTTTTGAGATTTTGAAGCCATTCGCTAGAAAATCGAAAGACTTTTTTTTTATGTGATGAAGTAGAAGACGAGCAAGACGCTCTCCTGATGTTAAGAGATAACGGCTGCCCTTAATCAGTACAGTTACCTAGGATTTCACAATGATGTGAAATTCTAGGAGCACTGCACCAACGCTTCTTACTCAAGAGTCATAAGATGTTAAGACTCTTGAGCCCAGTAATTTCACTAGCTACAGTGCCCTCCTACCGGAGCACAGTAATGTTTGCACATCACTGCTCAGGCGGTAGAATAACTGGCACTGTTGGGGTACCCACCTAGACGACCTCCTGCAAAAGAAGTCTACCCCCGGTAAAAAAGAAGACGTCGGAAAGAAAGACGTCTGTTCGGCACCTCGCTTCTTGCCGATCCCTGTCGACCGCGTTCCAAACTGGCGCCACCTTGAGTTCAACCGCTTCTAGGGAGTCAAATTACTGTATATCACTTTACCGTGGCGATAGGCCCTAAGGGAGCGAAAAATGTGTGGGTGTATAGTAACATACCGTATACTTGTGTTGCTTGCAATAATTAGTCTTTGTAAAAACAGGCGTGACTTGTGAACGTCCTTCGTACAGGACAATTAACCTTATTGATAACTACACGTATTTTAAAACTGCAAGTAAAACATATTGCAAGGTTGTCTCTGTAATTGTACCGATAATGAAAGTTTTGTCTTGAAATGAATATGTATCGAGTATTTATCAAGGTTTATACGTAATAAATAACTATAATATATCTTAAACTAGCTGCGCCCAGCGGTTTTGCCCGCAGTAATTCTATAGCCTATGTGTTAGTCAGGGTCTAAGCTATCTCTATACAAAATTTCAGCTCAATCGGTCCACCCGTTTAGGCGTGAAAGAGTAACGAACATCCAGACATCCATTCTTACAAATTTTCACGTTTATAAATAATATATTAGTAAGATTGTGCTAGTAGAACCCGCATTTAATGGGTTTGTGTCCCATGGGTTACTATGATCAGCACGGCTATTTTTGGCAAAATAACATAGATACCTATATTTGTTACGTAGATCAACTAAAAATATTATAATAATTAATAATATAAAAATAATAATAATTCAATTCATTTATTTCGACCAAAGTAGATAAGTCATATAAATAAAAAAAAAACAATATATTTAAAAAAAAATGTTAATTATTGATATTAAAATTTTATTTATTTAATGCTACTTAATATTTCGTGAGTGTGACCAAAATCATCACACAATATTACTTACCTACTTTAAAATTCACAATAATTGTAAGCTTAATAATAAAAGAAAGTGAACTTATCTCTAAGCCTCTTATAACTTTAACAGCAAGTTATTTGCACACATCCGCGGTATATTTTAACCGATGAGTCAGTCCATAAAATCGATTCAAACCGTCATGTGTGACTGACTCATGTTTCTCGATAACTTATCTTTACTCAGATTAGGAACATCTTACAGTTTTTGTTCACTTTTAAAAGATATAACTGTTATATTTAACTTACTTTTGTTTAAAGATAAAAATAAAAAGCATACACACAAAAGATACACAGGAAAAGTAAAAAATAAAAAGTTTAACTGCATTCTTTTTTTCAATATTGCTTCCCATTCCATTTTTTAATATATCAAACTGAAAACACTTTTAAAATGTGTGCAATAATATTATGCAGGGCTGGTCCAGAGGAATTTTCAATTAATTAATTCCATGAATTTATATTTCAAAATTCGGCAAGTTGTGCGAGCGAGAGAGCGTCACTCGATATATACGCTCTTAACCATCACGCGAGATCGTGTCCAAGGTTAACCTGTAATTGTTAAAAAAATGCGATGTTCTGTGAAGTTAGGGAGGAATTAACCACACTTTCTTTGGTGACAACTCGTCGGTAATACCATTGGTGTTGCAGACTCCTATAGGTGACGGTAACTGCTCACCATCAGTTCGTGTGTCTATGTGCTTGTTCACGCTATAACACGCGGGCGCGGGCGCTATAACAAATTTGCCACTGCGGCAACTGACGCTATAAAGCGGACGCGGGCAGAAACAAAATGAAAATCGCGACCGCTTTTCCGCGCCGCGCGATCCCGCTTTTGTCTGGCGTCAGCTTAACAATTCCCTCAATATTTTTAAACTAGCTGCACCCAGCGGTAGCCAATGTGTTATTCCAGGGTCTAAGCTATCTCTATACCAAATTTCAGCTCAATCCACCCTTTTAGGCGTGAAGAAGTAACAAACATACACACAAACAAACATTCGCATTTACGATATTAGTGTGATAACTCAGTTCTATACCTATTAAAGTTATCCGCCATACAAGTCAGTGCATCCGTCACAACTTACCATACAATCTACAATTGTTGTGAGTAAGGCCTGCGGACCATTGTGCTTCGTGTAATGACATTCATTATTACTTATTGATAAAAATAATGAGAACATTTGCATTATCCTTGAGACTTGAGAGACAAGCGTCGAGACGATGCGCATCTTTTGGTAAATTAACAAAACGAGCTCGATATTCATTTAATTGTTAGGTTTTCTTTTGTTTTCGCCGGGAAAAAATGCATTACGCATACCCTCCCATACGGAGGTATAGGAGGGTTATATGGGACTCCCCGTGCAGATCGACTGCACGGTATACCCACTAAAACAACCCGGCGGCACTCCCGCATCGTCTTTGTGACGGAGGACTGGGAATCGGCAGAGCCTTGCATCCAGTCCGTTATTGTTAGGTTAGGTTATTAATTGTGAGGCCAGTCTTCGGCGGGGGAGTGCAACATACCCCCCCGGGCCCCCCTTAAATGTATGATGATGCTTAGCGTATTTTTCCTGTGTAAAAAAAGGATTTCTTCAGCGTACCCGCTGCTTCGGCATTAGGTATGTCGTCTTGTAGGAATCAACTCATCGTTTTACTGGACATTCCCGCTTCTCTTATCTGGGTCAAAAAGATCATAATCCCATTTTGGACAATGTGAGTAAAACTTACGTTTCTAATATTCTGTATACTAGCTGCGCTCAGCGGTTTTACCCGCTTTACTGTAGCCTATATGTGTTATTCCAGGGTCTAAGCTATCTCTATACCAAATTTCAGCTCAATCTGTCCACCCGTTTAGGCGTGAAAGAGTAACAAACATACATCCAGACGTCCTGACATCCAGACATCCATTCTTACAAACTTTCACGTTTATAATATTAGTAAGATTGGTTTGGAAATATCAAAAGATGTCTCATTTAGATTTATCGTAATTCCATCAATATGACTAAGTCTGAGCTATGTACTTTGAATCCGGTGCCTGGGCTCGAATATAGAACCTATGATACCGAATTGATAAAGATATATTTTTTAAGTCGTTTAGGTTCTATATTCGAGCCCATGCACCGGATTCTAAGGACATAGCTCACACTTAGTCACCCTGACGATTATTCCAAGTTTTATTTCATTCCAAAAGGATGCCACATGCTACGCCTTGTGATTCATTCCACATTCACGCGATTGCGTCCAGACGTAAGGACGGATTAAGGGAGGGGGTTCTTCCCCCCCTCCAGACAGGTTGTAGAGTTTCTTCTAATCTTCAGACATTATAAAAGGAAAGCGTGATTGACTGGTCTATTAACGCACAGCTCAAAACACTGAACGTATAAGGTTGAAATTTCTTTAATTTAAATTTATTAATTAAATTAAACTACTTTACTTACTTATTGGATTGGCGCGAGAACCCAAAGTGCGTTTTTGTCTTCGATATTTCTCCAACTCGGTCTGTCCTGGGCCATCCCCGCCATTCTTCTACGTGGAGACTCAGACTGTTCAAACTACTTTAATAAACCTTTCAAATAGATTTCTTACAACTTACAATACCTAATCATTGTGGTTGATTACTTTTGCCCGTTTGCACCTTGCCCTACCCCCTCAGAATCTAGATCCGCCCCTGTCGAGACGGTCATTTATTTGTGAGATACGACACGACTGGCAGTGTAAATGGGTTTGTTTTGAAAGAACAGTGATAACGACTTTTTGTGCTTATCACGGCTTCACTGAAGGCTGTACAGGCATGTAATCGAGGCCTAGACCACAAGGTTAGAACAGAACCAGCTGATCGATGCAACTTCGATTTAAATGTATCTTTGTAAATAAACGGCATAAACTCACTTGTATTTACTTCGGCTTCGTGCCGACCGTTTCGATCCACAAAGACACAACAATGATGAATCTAAATACTTATGAATTGTTTAGTGTAAAAATCGTCTTAAATTTATATGAGACCATAATTATAGACAGCTATAACAATCTTTGGATTCAGGATTCCATACTCGAGATATACACTTGTCCATCTCAAAGGCCGTACGTACGTTAACTGCATTGAAATATAATATACTAGCTGCGCTCAGCGGTTTTACCCAATGTACAGTAGCGTATATTTATTACAAGCTCTTATTTACTTTCACCTGTCCGTTGTCGGTCGGTCTGTCTGTAATCAAATCTTACAAGTTAAATTTGATCCACTTCCCGGTTTCCGATTGAGTACAACATCATATTATACAAATGTTATAAAAATCTGTTTTCACGTATTTCGTGCAATAAGTAGGTACCTAATGATAATGTAAAGCGTAAGACTAAGTACAGTTTAAAAAAACAAGTGAAATTTAAAAAAACTTTAAAAACAAGCTTTTATTATTATTACCATCTAGCAGCATAAAGTACTCGTCAAGACGAATCAAATGAGCGCAAACTCGATGGGGTTGCGTCGTTTAATAACGGAGTTCCTATGGCCACCTTCCAGCTCCATCATCAGATCAGCTCGATGTCATAATAATATTGCATTGTCATCCGATTTATACAGGCATGCAAAATTTCAGTTCAATTGGATACCGGGAAGTGGGTCAAATAAAACTTGCAAGATTTGATTACAGACAGACAGACAACAGACAGGTGAAAAATTATACTTCTTTATGTATACTCAATAGGTAAACTCGAACATATTGTTATGTAAATCCCACTGTTAAATTGTAGGCTCCCTCGGCACAGGCCCAGCCTATTGAGGGAGTCACAGGTTCTCACATATAAAACTCTAGTAATATAATTAATACTCGTACTAAAATGTTTTAAAATAATAGTACTAAAATGTTTCTGTATTGCATGTTCTTTAGTTAATTTTTTTTTTTTAAGTAAATAAAAAATTATAAAAATCTGTTATTCACATATTTCATTACTTATTTTGTAATGATGATGTAAAACGTAACACTACAGTTTAAAAAAACAAATCATGTGACTATAAAGCACAGCAAACATCTCTTATCACGGTCGCAAGAGCGGAGCTAAAGTCCTGTTATCATCTGCTATTAAAACTGTCTTGCCTTATCGTGGTTGCCGTATGCATATTGCAATTTAATTGTTATTTTTACCTCTACGTGCACAAATAAATTTTAACATTTGTGTGAATTTTGACAAAATATTAAAACCAAAGCTCGAGTAGCACTTGAAAATCGATCGTCCGATTTATATTAAATTTAAATGTGACTACTATGTACTTACATTGAAAGATAAATGGAATTAAGTATCTTAAAAGCTTAATAATATTAACACTAGTAACGTCCCGCGGTGTTATCCGCGATAAAACAGTTTTCATCCTGTGGGAACAAAAATGAAACGAAACCCATCCTGTACTCATTCCTAAGATTGAACTATTTCTATTCCAAATTTCATCTTAATCGGTTGAGTGGTATAGGCGTGAAGAGGTAACAGACAGTCAGACAGACATACACCGTTCGCATAGATAGATAACACTTTATTTTAACAAAAAATATACAAAAAAGAACTTAAGAACTAAAACAATATAAAAACTAAGTGTTACAATTGGCGCATGATTTTAAAATGTGTTATAATTTTAGGTAAGATTCAGATTGGACGTTTACCACACCTCATACAACTGTCACACTAAGTTCCAGTCTGGTTAACGAAACCAAATAAAAATGCACTAAAATTATTCGAGAATATCAGACAATGGGTTATAAAGATACATAGGTCGTAAGGTCTTAACAAACAAGGTGGGACCTGTGCAAAAATAGAAGAGGGGCGGAATAATCGTGATCTTACTAATATTATAAACGTGAAAGTTTGTATGAATGTATGGATGTCTGGATAAATAAATAATAATAAATATATCAGGACAATACACACAGCGCCACCTAACCCCAAGCTAAGCAACTCATAATGCTTGTATTATGGCGGCTAGGATAACGGATGTAATACTCACATACTTTTCTTTTGTAAATACAAACTTATAATAGATACTGAAAGCCACCCAGACCAGAAACAAATATCTGTGGATCACACAAACATTTGTCCCATGCGGGAATCGAACCCGCAACCTTCTGCGTTGCAGGCGGGTATTAGCCCACCGCGCCACAGAGGTCGTCGGATGTATGTTTGTTACTCTTTCACGCCTAAACGAGTGGACCGATTGACTTAAAATTTGGTATAGAGATAGCTTTTGGAATTACATATAGACTACAGTACAGCGGGAAAAAATCTCTGGGCGCAGCAAGTATAGTTAATATAACAGTAAAACTGACGTCACATAGTGCCAGCAGGGTAAAAAAGACAAGGTCTTAATTTTTTTTTAATTTGTTAGAAATTCCTAATTCCTACCTTATTGACCTATAAATTATTGTGATAATAATTGAGATTGGATTATGACCGGGTAAGAAGGAAGAACCTGTTCTATTGAAGTATATTTTTTAACCCCAATAAATAATGTTTTTATTATTATCACAGCTCGAAATAAAATACTACTAAAAATTTGCATGCCATATGGAGGCAGAATGTCTAGAACTAAACCAATATATCATAAAGACCAAATTGTACATTCTCGCAAATAAAACCATTTCATTTCAACTTATATGGTAAAAAGTATTCATTTCTTCAAAAAAATCGGATCATTTACTCAAATTAATTTTAATTCAAAATTAATTTATTCAAATAGGCCTTAAAAGCGCATGCAAACGCGCCAAAATTTACAGTTAATGAATTAAGAAACAACTTAAAATAATAATAAATTCCTGCCTTAGCTTACATTTGTTAAAAAAAAAGGTTTTACATAGGTGTACACTGAACCCAATTCTTACTCAAGAGTCATAATATGATGTTAAGATTCAAATGAGCCCAAACTCAATGGGGTTGCGTTGTTTAACTACGAAGTTCCTATGGCCACCTTCCTGCTCCATCATCCGATCATCTCCATGTCTAATAAATAATATTGCATTGTCATCCGATTTATAGATACATGCAAAATTTCAGCTCAATCGGAAACTGGGAAGTGGATCAAATTATACTTGCAAGATTTTATTACAGACAACAGACAGGCGAAAGTAAATAAAAGCTTGTGAAACAAGTGAAATTTTAAAAATACTTTTAAAAAACAAGCTTTAATTATTATTATCATCTAGCATCTTAAAGTACTCGTCAAGACGAATCAAATGAGCCCAAACTCGATGGGGTTGTTTTATGACAGAGTTCCTATGGCCACCTTCCAGCTCCATCATCAGATCAGCTCGATGTCATTAAAATATTGCATTGCCATCCGATTTACACACGCATGCAAATTTTCAACTCAATTGGAAACCGGGAAGTGGGTCAAATTAAACTTGCAAGATTTGATTACAGACAGACAGACAACAGACAGGTGAAAGTAATATAAAGCTTGTAAAAATCACTCAGGCTCTTCACATTTTGCACAAGGTCTAGTATCCTAGTGTTAGACTATATTTACATAACTAGTGGTGCCGTTGACCTAAGATTCTCAGACGTGAGAATCGATTAAATGAATTCAATAATATGTTTTGGTCTATGTTCTAAAGTTTATTAATACTTAGTGAGAAACTTGAATATAGCTAATAAATGTTTTGCTAACTGCCCTACGGGTTCTTTTGTTAAACCCAACTAAAATCTAACTTATCAAATTTACTTACTACAAATTTTATAGGTAAAATATGGAGATGTATATTTGTATTCTGCTAAACGGCTGAACGTATCTATTAATAAATAAATAAACATACATATACCTACCTAATTAAAAAAGTCTTAAATAAATAAAAGTTTAAAAAATATGGTCGCTTTATTATTTTACAAATTCGTTTTCATTAATAATACCTACCTATTAGCGTGAAGAAAACGTTATTATAATTTAAGTTTTCTATATTAGGTAAAAAATACGATAATTTTAAAATAAATAACCACTTCTCTAAATGTCCCTAGAAAATACAAAATAATGGTCACCCTCCAATTTTGACAGTTTTATTTTGACATTTGTTTTTTTCTGGAATGCGGTTCTAAAAGTTGCATATTCACCAAAGAACAAGAAGTTTTTATGTCTTTTATATGAACAGTCAGTAGCGTAGGTAAGTTTGGAAGCGAAAGTGAGCTTAAAACAACTTTTACTTTGAAAGCAAGTGCGTATTAAGTGATTTGTCAACATTATTCGTTCTTAGTGCTTACTTTTCGGTTTGAAATTAATTACTTATGTGTAATAACGCCCACCGATTTTACCTGTTGATTTTTTTATTCATATACCTTTGACCACAATCTCGCGATGTTAAGCGACGATGCTGTCGTGGATGATAACAGACTATAAACCTAAAAGGAGAATAAAATTCCTCGCATTAGATTCACTAAACCCCGCCGCCCAAAAAAGTTTTGAATGAACTGTGTGTAGGGCTGCAGGGATGTGCGTGCAAGGGGCAGAGTGGGGCACTTGCCCCACCCTGGCTCTGACATGCATAGGCGGATTTAGGGGGTGGGCCAGGGGGCCAAGGCCCCCCAGAAGCATTGTATAATTACTAATTTTGCACTTATTTCATGATCAAATTTATAATTTTCTTCACTCATTATGAAGGATATTTTAACTTTCTAACTCTTAAGAGCAAGCTAAACACACACTTTTCGTAGTAAAAATTATAATATTCTCTGCACCTTGGCCCCCTCTAGAACCAAATCCTGGATCCGCCCATGCTGACATGTAAGGTTCTTCTAATTTATTTGGCGCTCGAAATAAGTTGATGAAGCTGACTTCATGAGTCAGGCAGGACTCAGGATTATGTTGTTTTTTTTGGCATCCTCTGATTTTGCCCACCTGTTTTGTTTATTGTTTAGCTACCTACATCATAATATTATTATTTAAGACTGCTGCCCACCCTGAACCCAATTTTTTTTGTTTTCGCCGGGAATAAATTCATTACGCATACCCTCCCATATGGGGGTATGGGAGGGTTATGTGGGACTCCCCGTGCAAAGCGACTGCACGGTATACCCACTGGATCAACCCGGCGGCACTCCCGCATCGTCTTTATGACGGAGGACTGGGAATCGGCAATTCCTTGGCATCCAGTCAACCCTGAACCCATGGCTGGCTACGCTCATGAATGGGGGAACATTTTCGACTGCATTCATTGAAAATGGAGACGGCTCTTGACATTTCTGTGGCCATGAGGCGATGTAATTAAACAACTTCTGAGAAAATACATTAACACAATTAATTTATCGACTTTAAAATACGAGGTTATCAATTTTTGTATTCAATTGTCTTTAATAAGAAAAAACAAACATACGAGTACAATGCTGCAGCAGTAAAGAACACTTGTATTAACCACAGATCGGCCACACGCCAATCTACAGAAAATCCAAGTGCTCCAAACCACTGTCAGATGGTAGCGTGCCCAGAATGCTGGCAGCATTGCCACGTTGGATGGTAATTTACTTATTTTATGACAATAAGTGACAAGATGAGCAAATCAGAGGGCCTATTGGGTACTTCTCACCCACTACGATTGATGACAACTTCAATGTACATTGCTGCGTTTGTTATTTTACTCATATTAATGAGGAGGTTTAAGGAAGTAATGTACGCAATTTTGTCTATGGATCCTAGTGTTTTACATGTCGTTTGGCGATAGCCAATAGGCCCTCAGGTGCGTGATGATTTACTTGACATTATGATCGCCATATACAAAGTGCTACTTCTCTCTTCTTCTACTGAGCATTATCTCGACTACTGCCAAGGTCTGTTTTCCGGCTATACCTCTTCTACTTCGAGAGATCTTGAGCATCCTCCTTAGTTAAATTATTGACTCTTAAGTCGTCAAGCCAGCGTCGCTTGGGCCTGCCGCGTAGTCCTGCTCCGGTGAAAACAAGGTCTTAACATTTTACAAAGTGCTTCTGAGTGTTTTTAAATAAAGAATTGTGCTTCACTGCACTGCGTGTGTCACCCTGAGATATGAGTTGTCTCGTCACTATATGTCCAGTAACATTCCCCTTCAGTTTGTACAGTAATGCCTGCACATTGTGCGGCGGATGAATAACTGGGAAAGGTGTCGTACTTCCCCATTCGACCACTTTTTATGTGAAGAGGTACGAAGTCGAGCAAGACGCTTTCTTGATGTTAAGAGATAAAGCTGCCCATAATCAGTACAGTGCTACCTAAGATTTCACAATGATGTGAAATTCTAGGTGCACCAACGCTTCCTACTCAAGAGTCATAAGATTGACCTGACCTGACGAAACGCTGAGCCTGTTCCCATTGGCGAGTACATTTTTCTTTTTTTTTCATACCACACTTGTACTTATGTAAGATTTAAGATACAGCCAATAAATTATTTTCATTTCATTTCAAGACTCTTTAGCCCAGTTATTTCACTAACTATAGTACCCCCCTACACTTCAGTACCTGTGCACAGTAATGTTTGCTCATTAATGCTCAGACGGTAGAATAACTGGCACTGTTGGAGTACCTATTATAGAGATGACCTCCTGCAAAGAAAGTCCACCCCCGGTAACAAATCAACAATACAGCAGTCCAATAGAAGATAGATCGTCTGCAATAGAGACATATGAGGCATACTTAATCAACGAAGACAAGTTAGAAGACAATGCATTAACATTAAACATAAATTACGATAAATTAGTGAATGGAAATGCGTTAAGTCGCCGTGACATCATTGCAACCGGTAGAGTGCGTCATTGTCAGTGAATTTCTTTAAATATTACTAGTCTAAGCACAGAAGTAATACAACTAGAAGTATCCATTTTATGTGTGAGTGTGATGGCAATAGGGAAAATTCTGTGTAAAGAAAAAGGAGAACCTATTTTTTTTCCGTCCCTTTCAGCGTGGCCGGTTTATGTTGTTTGTCAAACTCTGTCAAACCGCTTCACTGTGACAATAATACCTATGTGTTTCGTTTTTTTCCAAAATTTTAAAGCAATTTGAGACAATACAATGTTATTCAACTAGTTTATGACCTAAAATATCAATATATCGCGTATTTTCATAAAATAATAGAATAGAATAATACTTTATTGCATACCAAACAATTACAAAAAAGCTTAATGATCTAGATATCTTAATGCTAGGTAAACAATCGGCGGTCTTATCGCACTAGGCAATTAAATCCACACTAAATAAAATGTAATAATGTAAATCCGTAAGCTGTATTTGTCTCACAGGTGGCCACGATGATGTGACCCCCTGAGTCTAAGTCTTTTACAGTCATATATATAACATTAGATACGTTCTCGCCTTTTTCGAAAGGGTTTAATTTTTTAACAACGAAGTAAAAAGACGAGCAAGACGCACTCCTGATGGTAAGAGATAACGCTGCCCATAATCAGTACAGTGCCACCCAGGATTACACAATGCACCAACACAAAAGGTTGAGTAACTCAAGAGTCCCAAGAAGTCTCTTCAGGCCAGTAATTTCACTAGGTACTAGCTACAGTACCTACCGAAGCACAGTACATCACAGCTCAGGCGGTAGAATAAACTGGCTTAATCTTACTTATATTGTAAACGTGAAAGTTTGTAAGAATGTATGGATGTTTGGATGTCAGGATGTCTTGATTCTTGATGTATGTTTGTTACTCTTTCACGCCTAAACGGGTGGACCGATTGAGCTGAAATTTGGTATAGAGATAGCTTATGTGTTATTCCAGGGTCTGGAATAACACAAAGGCTATAGAACAGCGACTAAAACCGCTGGGCGCAGCTAGTATTTCAATAAAGTGTTATTCTATTCTAAATTCGTCCTTCCAGCCTAGACCTAAATTTGACCTTTAAGTAAAGCCAGAAGTCCTAGGTAATATGTATCGACCGGTGACCTATTTGGCTATGTCCTCTAGCTTCCAAACGTACGTGCCAAGTTTTAAACTTTCGCTACATCTATTATTCAGCGTTTTTGGAGAAATTTCTTCAACAAGGTCTTTGTAGGAAAAACAACATAAAAGTAGGTATATCTACTTATACTTCGTATGAAATGCTTTATCATACTATTGAAGAAAGACAGAAAAACACATTTATTCGACGGCTTAACATACAATAGATACAAAAAAATAAAAATAATACAAAATGCGCCACTAAGCCGCCGAATAGGAACTGCCTCAGCATTGTGCTGTGTGTAAGACACCCAGCGCTGGTATTCTGGCAGTGCCTGTTGCGGTAGTCGGTGGTCCTCACAATAAATAGTGAACACAAACTGTAAGAGTGCTTCCGCACTTCTTCCGATTTGAAACCGAATTCAGAATGTACATCTGTGGGTCCCGGCTGTTTCTAATAAGATACTAGCTGCGCCCAGTGGTTTTACCCGCAGTGCTTATGTAGCTTATCTGTTATTCCAGGGTCTCTATACAAAATTTCAGCTCAATCGGTCCACCCGTTTAGGCGTGAAAGAGTAACAAATATCCTGACATAATATATCCATTCTTACAAACTTTCAATTTTATAATATTAGTAAGATAATTAAACCCTTGAATCCCTACGTTAAAACGACCACTAAATACATTCCAACAGATTATCTAGAAGCCTGACCGCGTAATAAGATTGTGTGACGAGATTCAAGGCGATGGTCGTTTCACACGTGGTTTGAAGCGTGCTACCACGGTAATGATAATACAGTACTGTGACCCTAGAAGCGGTTGAACTCAAGGTCGCGCGAATTTGCAACGATTTGGGTAGGGTTCGGTAGGCAAGATGTTCGAATGGAACGAACACACGGCTTAAATTGAAGGATCGTTCAAATGCGAGTTCGAAACCTACAAAAATTTCTACTTTTTCGACGGAGAAGAATGCGAGAGCGTACCTCCGCCGTCCCCGTCGAAAAGTGGCTGGAAGGACTCCGGGGTTTTAGTGGGTATATCCGCCGGATTTTCCGGCGGGGAGTCCCACATAACCACCCTGAGACTAGCGTCCACTTCTCAGGGTGGTATGCGTAATGCATTTCCCCGGGGAAAAAAAAAAAAAAAAAAAGGGTTCGGTAGGCAGCGTGGTGCCGAATAGACGTTTCCACGGTTGAGAGATATGTCAAGTCTGAAATTTACTTGTGTTTGTAGTGCTAAGCCTCTATTTGCAGAGGCTGGGGAAGTATCACACTTTTACCAGTTCACTCATTGTTTTCTGCCTATGTAGCAATGTGCAGGCATTAAGCCAGACTGTTGGAAACATGGCTCTCCGTAAAGGTGACTTTGGTTGTTTCCGCAAAGAGGTTGCTTGTTCCAAAGCAGCAAAGCAGGGGTTTTACTGTGCTCGGGACTGAAGGGGATAATGCTACCAACTGCATTACTAAGCTTGATGAGAATCAACAACTATCTATATAATATTTTTAAGTTCTATTTTATTAGCCTGGATTTAATACGAGTACGTTAGACAAAAACAATTCAATGTTAAAATTTATTACAAAATGGAGAAACAATAAATTATCTCTTTTACCAAAAGCCAAAAACCTACTTAAATAAACTGTCATAACATGGATCCCAAAATGTTCGGAACGTACAAAAATAACTTAAATAACCCAACCCCGGGCAAAGCTAAGCGAATGTTATGAAATATTAAATACGAGGCTACCTCCGCTTGCCCGGGATTGGGGTGGCCATCGGGTTAAAAATTGGGGAAACTCGGTCAGCAGGGCTAAAAAAGCGAGATAAATTTTTGCTTCAAAAATAATCTTATTCGCATGTAAAACTCGACTACTCCGTAGATACTAGGCACTTTAATTTTTTCGAAGCCGTGGTGGATCGAATTATCTTCTAGCATTTTTAAATTAATGCTTATTTTCGAATGGGGATGTTGCGGTATAAAACATACCTACTTAATGATTATATTATGACATTAATTCGTGCGAAATCTATATAGGTATTATGGTCTTGAGCATCTTAGCTAAATTCTCGTGTCACAGTGTTTATAACGAATTCCTATTAATATGACTTTTCTGAGAATATGTCTTTAAGTATTTTTTCAACAGAACTAGCCGAAATTACGCTGGTCTAGTAAAAATAAATTTGGAATGGTTGGTCACCCTACTAGATTTAACGTAGGTTAACCCAGTACCTTACCTACCAAAATTATTAAAAATTCAAAGGGTCAATAGGTAACTGTACCTACCTATTTAAACATTTAATTTCATATTTCAACCCCTTACTCCGATCTTTCCCCGATTTTTTCAAATCAAATCAAATTATTTATTCGCTCACATGGGTGAATACAAGTTTACAGATGTTATTGTTACTAAAATTATAAGTGCTCCATGTGTCACCTTCAGGCATGCAAATTTTATAAAAAGTTAATTATTGTTAAACATATTACTTTAAAAGGAACAATAAAGTCTCACATTTTAAATTGTCGGATTTACAAATTTTGTCAAATATTAGCATATTATATAGCATATAACAGTTCCAAATAATAATATTTTAATTATAATTATATATTTCTAACATTCAAAAACTTATTAATAGTATAGTCTTAACTTCGATCAAAATTATAATTTGTCCTCCTAAAACTCCTTGACGTCATAATATCCCTTTTTGCCCAATCCAATAGCGGATGCAGGATTTTTGATAAGGGGGTTTAATTTAGCTCTAGCTAGACAGGCGCCATTATTAAACCCCGTTCACATTATGGTCGCGAACGCTCGCAAAATTTGAGAGTTGTTTGGTTCAAAAATGAATCTTGGCGGCCATACCCAACAAACACATAGGCGCTAAGATAAGAGTTATAGGAGATCTATTAGAGCGCTAATCAGATCTTAAAGTGATAAATAAGTGTTAAAAGTTGGAGCTATAGCACGCTATAACACAGATATACCCCCGGATTGGGCACACTTTTTTTAGCACCTTGGGTTCTAAAATGGCGATAAAATAGAGTTACGGAATGGAATTAGAGGCATAAGAGAGCTACATGAGAGCTATAATAGCAATATTTAAAACTACAAGGGATAAAAGGGTGGTAATTAAGTTAAAATTAACTCCCTTAGTTGTACAATAGAGTTAAATGTAGCTTATTAAATCTTTGGGTGCTAAGCGGGCTGTAAATAGGTGAATACTAGCGATTTAAGCGATACATTACATCTACGATATCGCTTAAAAATATCTTTAAGTGATAAAAGAATGGCTAATAGGTGAATATTAAAGCTTAGAGCTTTAGTATAGATCCACAAAGGTTATAATAATGGCCTTGAGGTTAATATTTTCATAATTAGAGCATTATTTTACTTAATAAAAACGTTTTATTATGCGCGAACAGGGTGCGCGCTTTAATGGATGCTAACGCCGCCATCATCGTTAAACAATTAGGTAATAGTGAATTATAAAGAAATTTTTAGTTTGAACTTGTGGACATATTATATGTCGAATTTTCACTGCGAAGATAAGTACACTGTGAATATATATATGTATTATTAACAAATTATTCAAGCGCCCGATGTCTGGTTCCATTTATTAGAAATAAATAATTAATTAGATATGGAATATCATAAAAAAATATTAAAAATCTAATAAAAAGTTGCCTATTCCAGTTGAAGGCATCGTGCTATTAGTATTATAACACCATGAGGCAAAATACTTGAATTAAACCGCGTTTTTTCTATTGTTCTGAATGTAGAAATCAATCAATTAGTAAACAAAACATGGTGGACAAAAAAATTAGGGGTCCATAGTTGCTACCAAAAACCATAGTTAGGGACTTAACTTGATCGAGTGGGCAAATGTCCACAATATAAAGGTAGATAGTACATACATAGTTATTACTTCACAATTTAACAGTACAAATTCATATATTTTTTTAGATTTTACATAATGTAGGTATTGCTTGGCAAAAAAAAATTATGGGGGCGCCACTGACCATACATAACGAATTTTTAAATAGCTATATTTCGGTATTTTCGCTTTTCACTTTAATAATTATTATTGTATAATCATTTAAAATACATGAACATGTGAATTTTAGCAAAATATTATCAATCTATTGCTCTCACCATTCTTGCCTCATTTAATTTATGCAAGATCTTGACTCATTTAATTTATGTTTGTGTTATCAGATGGCCTTGATAGGCATTTAATGTTTTTTAAATATGCCTATATATGATAGGATATAATAGGAAGGTAAGTATGGCATATTTAAATATGGTGTACTTACTCCAAATCGGCATTTTGACTCCTTATTACTCCATATTATTATTTGAATACCTATCTTTATCATGTTAGTATTGACAATTTCGAATTAAAAGCCATTACTGCCAAAAATCAGCAAAAATGTAATAGGTATTACTTATTTTAAACTGTATTCTTGAAACTTTAATTGAATATGATTAATTTAAGATATAATAAGGTTGATCATTTGTTTTTGATGAAAATAAAAGAAATTGTAGACATTTATATTGAGTTTTATTTAATATATTAAACTGTGTGAAGTAAGGGGAAAAAAATAGAGATTTTTCATGCTGAATACACACTAGTTTACTTTGTACATCTCTTGCAAATAACAAAACTTCTTCTTGATTGTCAGCCTTATCCTCAGCTAAATACATGTTTAGAGACGATGACTTAATGGGAAGCAGAAATAAATCGAGTTTATTCTTTATTTTATAACCATGTATATAAGAAACATCGTTTTTGGGTAATGACTGAATTTCTTTAATTTCTACAATATCATTGTCATTTGTCAGAAAGTATCTGTCTTGTAGTTTAGGTGATAAAATAAAATTATCAAAATGAAGCAATATACAATTTCTACATTGTGTCACAAATGGGCCGCTATGCTCTGATTTCTTTTTTATATTACTCTTCAAATCCAGCATTTTTTCCTCAATTATTCGTTTTGCTAATTGTGAAAGAGGTTTATTACCCTGCCTTAGCATATTTTTTATTGTATACAATTTGTTCTCAAAGGGGTATGCATTAAAAGTTTGTAGTGGCCCAAACTTTTCCACTTCATCTATCACGTGCATAAAATTGTGTACATTACTGGTTATATAGTCGATGCCATAGAAATCTTTAAATTGTTCTACAAAACATTGAAGCAGTTCTCTAGCTACGGGTAAGAGTACACTATATATTGCTTAACTGTACATATAGTTATCGCACAGAAAAACTTTAGGAAGTGTTGATACACATCGTCACGAAGAACATCGATCAGTGCCACTACGCTTACATAATGTAAAAATGTTCTGAATTCTGATCCTTTCCAATGAGCAAGACAATCAAGTGTACGTATTGAACGAGGAAACTCTGAAGGCATTCTACATCTCATCAAGAATTCGTTAACTTTACTTATATCCCTAGCACACCATTTTGTAGTGTACAACCCAAAATTTCCGTTACGCCATCCAACTAATAGCCTTTTCATTATTCCAAGATCAATAAGATGTAGCGAATCTCCCACAGGAAAGTCTTCAACCATGTCGATTGGAAGTTCTAATAGTGGAGAATCAGCTTTATGATGAGCACCATATTTCTTGCCTCTAAAGTCTTCGTCGTTTCTATTGGGAAGATTTTTTTAAATAGTCATTTGATTCGTCCTCACTGTCACTATTTTCTTCAACATTCATTAAAATTTCGGAGAACGTGGAACCTCGATCCACATTTTCGCAAAGTTCGTCTTTATGATCGCTTGTAGTTGTAAAACTACTTTCACAAACATTTTCTAAAAAATCATGTACGGAACCCAGATCCACATTTTCGCAGAACACTCCCGCTTGACTACTTGTAGCACTACTGTCACTCACGATCACATTTTCTTGAATTAATCGTGGATCCTCAAAAGAAGCAGGGTTGTTTATAAGATGATGATATTCTCTCAACAATTTTCGTCGATTTCCACCAGTCCTACTTTGATATTTCCAAGTATTTTTGCAAGTTTTAGATCTTTTTATTTGCGTCGCCATTGTTTGCATTAAGCTCTATTACTCTACCTAAGGTTCTACAGAAGTCATATTAAGCACTAGAAGTTCTATGATAACGAAAATTATTCCTAATATACGACTTTAAGTAACATAAGAGATTATGTACCTCTTTAGGCATTTGGTGCTTTAAAAGAGTTTGGGAGCACCATTGTAAAACTGGTAGCGTTTTTATTACTTTTGTACAACTTTTGGTTCTTGAAGAGAGTTTATTAATTGCTTAAATAGCACTTTGGGTGGTTGTAGTCAACGCTTACTTCTTATTTAGATCTTATAGTTATAAGATTCACTTAAACCTATAACACAAGATGCTTTGCCTGTATTGTTGTGCTATAAGTTGCTCCTGTGTGTCTTTAAACTTTAAGCTCATTTTGTTATCACCCTTAAAACTCCGTTTTATAGCTTTAAGTGAAATATCTTGCTTGTCTACTCTCATTTGTCACCTAAAAATATAAGTGCTACTTATGTAGCGTCTTTATATCACGTTAGGTTCTAAAATAAGCTGTAATTGACGCCTATGTGTTTGTTGGGTAGTTTGGAGAGGCTCAAGCTTTTGACTGTCGGAAAAATATCTAGACACGCGGCAGCGAGTCAAGCCAAGTTCAAGCAAAGGAACTGGCGACCGCGCCGTGTGTTATATTACACGAACCGTCCAAAGCGCGTTTTGACGATTTTTTACACCCTCGTTATACAAAAACTATTACACATAGACAAGTCAAATTTGGCACATATACTTAAATATACGAACTATATCTCTGTTCCAAATTCCAATAACACAGCTCAAACGGTTATTTAGATATAAACATCCAGTAATCGGTGAAGTTAATACATACTGAGGGATAGATCAAAAGTAATATCCCAGTTCCAGATGACCTAGAAAGCTGAAATTTGGCATTCCGATAGGTAATGTCGTAGTAACAAAGGGAAAAATCAGAAACTAGTATTTTTTTATCATTTTACAATTATTATTAATTTTTAAAAAAATGTATGATATTAAAGTTTGGGACGCCTAGGAACGCATAAAGCAATACATGTTGCATGTTGCTATAATTTTTGTGTAGGCGGCTATTTTCTGTTAGATACTACAAAATGCGCGCGAGTCCACTATTCCTACTGATATAATTATAAATATAAATACAAACTTTATACCTACTGTACGTATGGATATATGTTTTTTATTTTTTCACGCCTAAACGGGTGGGCCGATTGACTTTAAATTTGGTATAATAAAAAATATAGCTTAGACCCCTGGAATAACATAATATACACTACTGTACCAAACTGTATAGCGGGTAAAACAGCTAGGCACAGCTAGTCACTAATAAAAATAGGTTCCTGGTACCTACGTAACAATTGTATATCCTATGTAAATACCTATCAATATATCGACTCACCAGCACAAGGCGGCTCAGTAACATAGAGGTAATAATATTAACATTGTTAACAATAAAAATAACGTATGTATATCGCCTTAGGTGCTAGTTGGTGTAAACATTTTAGATACCTACGTACATGTAACGTATAGTCATAATATTATAGGTATGTGGCGGTATCTGGGGGCACGGTAGTGCCCCCGCCAAGTCGTCGTCATTACAAGTCTTGTTGGCTTAGGTTTCTTTTGATCGAAATTCTAATCCAGTTCCAGATGATCTAAAAAGTTAAATTTCCATCCAGGTAGTCGGTAGGTATTAAATAGCTGGGTGAATATAGATAAATTTATCAGTAACTAGTATTGTTTAAAAATCAATTGATTAGGTACAATATTCAAATCAATAGTGCACATGAATGCTATATATAAATAAGTACTAAATTAATTATAGGTATAGGTATATCGAAGCACGGCGAGGCTCACGGGCCGCGGGGCGCGGTGCGTCGGCTGTGCCGTGGAACAGTGGGCAGTGGGGTGGGGGGAGGTGCAATAAAATAATCATTTGGTATTAATCTTATTATGACTAAGTGTCTTAAACCTATTACATACTAAAAAGTACTGTACAAAAAGCAATGATATCCCATCAAAAACATAAATGTGAAAAGAGAGCCAAGTTCAATATTACGATGTATGTACTCATAGTTACCTATGATTTGGTAGTTGACTTCAACGACAAAAGAAGTGAGATCTAAATGGGTGCCAAGTTCAATGGTCAGTCCTGAAAAATATTTACAACAACATAAAATATTTTATTACAACTTAAACGATTATTTCTTCTTATCACTTAGAATTAATATTATTTTGAAGCCCAAATTTGACTTGGCTAGTTCTCATGGGTACCATACGACGAAATATCATTAAGATAAGACAATAGATACTTTATTGTACACCACATAATGTTACAGAAAATACATAAATACATAATTAAAATTAAAAATTACAATGTACGAGTGGCGGTCTTATCGTTAAAGAACGATTTCTTCCAGACAACCAATGGATGGAGGGGACTAATTTATACGATAAAAGACGGTGGCGCACTAATTAGCATTAAGTGCGTTTAATAGTGATCAAGCTAAAGTTAAGAGAGTACCTAACTAGTATATTATGAGAACTGGCCAAGTCAAACTTTGGGCTTCAAAATAATATTAATTCTAAGTGATAAGAAGAAATAATCGTTTAAGTTGTAATAAAATATTTTATGTTGTTGTAAATATTTTTCAGGACTGACCATTGAACTTGGCACCCATTTAGATCTCACTTCTTTTGTCGTTGAAGTCAACTACCAAATCATAGGTAACTATGAGTACATACATCGTAATATTGAACTTGGCTCTCTTTTCACATTTATGTTTTTGATGGGATTAGAACTTTACTAGAACCCTCATTATCCCGCATAAAACCTTGAATTTGTTAGAACAATATTTTACTTTTAGAAAGAAAAGAAAGGTGGAGCGATTGAGCTGAAATTTGGTATAAAGATAGCTTAGACCCTGGAATAACATAATATAGGCTACTGTACAGAGGGTAAATCCGCTGGGCGAAGCTAGTTTAATTATATATCCAGGGCTGCCAAATTGGCCAGTCCCGTCCCTAAACCTCAACAAGACAAGAGTCACACCTCCCCCCCCTTTAGGTCCGGGTTTACGTATGCTTTAGCCCCCTACCGCCCCCCTAGATCCTCCACTGACTATCATTGTGATGTGTTATTCTCTTGCATCAATGCACCAACTTTCACATTCCCCTTAATGTCCGGTTAGATTGCTCGCGTAGATGTCCATTAAAATTCATCCTACACATGGCGTACGGTGAGAAACGGAACTAATACTATCGTAACCACTTTCCGTAGAAAGTGGCGCCACTGTCCCAAGTTTGAAGAATATGAAAATTGTTGTTGTTTTGTTTGTAACTTCCATTGATTAAAACCATACGTCTTACGTTATGTGTAGTATGTAGATAAAACAGACGTTGCGAAAACGAATGACCAATTATTTAGAGTTGTCAAAAATCAACATCTGCTGCCCGAGCACATAAAAGCATTGACTATAGCAACTCCCGTCACACTTTCAAGAGTAATTGCCTTGCATTTTACCGGGTAGACTTCCTTTGCAGGAGGTCGATTAGGAGAGTTGAGAGTACCCCAACAGTGCCAGGTATTCTACCGCCTGAGCAGTGATGTGCAAACATTACTGTGCACTGGTAGGAAGGCACTGTAGCTAGTGAAATTACTAGGCTGAAGAGAGTAAAAAGCATTGATGCAGCACCTAGATTTTTAAATAATGGTTAATTCCTGGGTAGCACTGTACTGATTATGGGCAGCGTTATCTCTTACCATCAAGAGAGCGTCTTGCTCGTCTTCTTACTTTGCATGTTTTTCATTGATGTCATTTACTATTTGTCGTTTGTATGGGCAGGCCACGTAGCGCGTAGAGCGGATGGCCGATGGGGTCGAAAAGTGCTCGAGTGGAGACCACGGACTAGCAAACGAAGCGTAGGACGTCCACCCACAAGGTGGACAGACGACCTTATAAAGGTCGCCGGAAGACGCTGGATGCAGGTCGCTTCCAACCGGTACATATGGAAGTCCAAAGGGGAGGCCTATGTTCAGCAGTGGACGTCCAATGGCTGAGATGATGATGATGATGATGACTATTTGTCGCTGTATTTTTTGTATGTCAATAAATTAATATTTACTTTAAAAAACTCAAGTTAAAAATACTAGATCAAAATCTATAAGTTTCTTACAAGTTAGTATTGCAAAAGGTAAAATATCTCGTGTTATTAAAGTTAGCCAAGAGCTACATCTGACGTTATCAATATCAAGATAAGAACATTGATAACGAGCCATGGGCCATGCCGTGCCAATAACATAAGCGAGTCGGTGCAGAGTGAAGCAGTTTTTAGTAAGCCTATAAAGGCTAACTGCAGAAGCGATGTTTTTTCCTTTATTGTTACTAATTGTAATTAATTATGTGGTTATCAAGAGACATTTATTAAAAAAATAAACAAAACATGCAGAAAAACGTAAAATTATGACACACCTTTATAAATACCTAAGTAACAATATAAGTCTACCTATCTATCTGATTATATAATATCTAATTGGTCTTATTGATAATAGCGATCTCTTCCAGACAACCATGCACGGGGAGCAGAATCATACTAATATTATAAACGTGAAAGTTTGTAAGAATGTATGTTTGTGACTCTATCACGTCTAAACTGGTGGATCAATTGAGCTGAAATTTGGTATAGAGATAGCTTAGACTCTGGAATAACACCTAGGACATATACTACACAGCGGGTAAAACCGCTGGGCGCAGCAATAACATATAGATATGATTTTAACATAAATACGTAGGTGTAATCTAAGTGCAACAATTAGCAGTCTTATCGCTTATAGCGAACTATTCCAGACAACCTTGCACAGATAGGTGAATATGTGTAGACAAGATTTTAACACAAAATATTTTTATTTGTTTTCAGTTCTAAATTATGACAATGATAAACGCTGTGAACGATTTCTTAGACGACCTGCGGTGAGTTAGCTTTGACTAAGTTATGTAACTTAGTGTTTAAAAGCTTAACTAACAATTAAACTAACAGCTAAATACTAACTTTATGAATTAAGATAAACACTAACAAATTATATTATATTAACTATAAATAAATAAGTAGTTAAATTTAACATTTGGAAAAGTCTGATTTGTATAAAAAACTAACTAAACAGTTAAAATTAACTTATGGTTAAGGTTTTGTATCACCAAACTTAGAACATAAGTATTTGAAAAAGCCATAAAAATCTTGAAAAATGTTGTGTAAATATCTGCATAGGCGGATTTAGGGGAGGGGGGGGGGGGCAGGGGGCCATGCCCCCCCCCCCCCCCCAGAATCATTGTAGAGTTACGAATTTTGCACATATTTCATGGTAATGATTATAATTTTCATCTCTGCGCTCGCAGCAAGCTACTCGCGCAGATATTATTAAGGATGTTTAAACTTTCTAACTGCTCAGAGCGAGCTAAACACACACTTTTCGTAGTAAAAATTATAATATTTTTGCCCGTCTGCACCTTGGCCCCCCCCAGAACCAAATCCTGGATCCGCCTATGAATATCTGTAAATTACATATTTGTAAAACGTGACTTGCGCGTTACATTTACCTACTATTAAAATGCCTTAGAATAATAAATATTGTAGTATACCCTAATTCTTCATCAAATAAACAAGTGAAATAAAAAAACAAGCTTTTATAATTATCACCATCTAGCACCAAAGTACTTGTCAAGAATCAAATAAGCCAAAACTCGATGGGGTTGCGTCGTTTAAATACCTATGGCCACCTTCCAGCTCCATCATCAGATCAGCTCCATGTCATAATCATATTGCATTGTCATCCTATTTATACATACATGCATGCAAATTTCAGCTCATCAGAAACTGAGAAGTTGATCGCACAAAAGAAGCTGTTAAATCACCAAACTTGGAACATAACAAATAGTATTAAAAAATTGTGAATGCCATGAAATTCATGAAAATGTTGTGAAATCCAATGTAACCAGCCTAGACGTGTGCGCCGCGCCGCCGCCGCCGGTCATTTTATCGGCGTGAAATCGGCGTGACTTTTTTTTCACTTTATTAACGTTATTTTAATACAGTTATCATCATTATCATCGAAATCAAATAAGTGAAGACACAAGAAATGTCCCACATAAATTTAAACGACTTGAAAGGGGTTAAATATAAATTTATACGGTATGTCCACGTACAAATTTATGTATAAGAATAGAAAAGAATGAAACTAGTCGGAGCTTCGGGTCGCTACACGCAGCTGCAGCTACCATACTAACTGTTGCTATTGCTACCCGAGTAGTAAATTACTAACATTTTGTGAAATTAAACGTATGATTTTTGTATGGAACTATGATATCTACTTTCCACCATTATTTTCCACACCAAACAAGCGAAGCGAAGGCCAACGATGGGGTTCGTTGGCAATCGTTGTCGTTGTGTGGACTTGCCTTGATCGTTGTCGCTATGAAGTCCACAGTCCAACATAACGCCAGGGTCGCAACATCGCGGTCGAGCCCTCGTTGAAATATCTTGGACTCATCCTCGATTGGCGGTGCAACTTCCGGGAGCAGTTTGCCCCCGCCTCCCCCTTGTCTCCCCGCCTGATCCGTCCGCTACTGTAGCGGTGGATTGACAGAGCGCACGGGTCGACCTTAAGACTCGTGCAGGTATTTTGCGGGTACGGATGCTTCGAAAAGTACTTGCATGCACCACGTAGCCGGCAGAGAACCGACCCCTGCTTGCCACCTCTGTGGTTGCGGAGTGGATACGCGATCCCAGCATGGGTCACCGTACGCTCATCGCAGTTATGGGGGAGGAATTCTCACTATCAACCATGGAAAGTGCCATGGTTGCCAGTTGGCAGGCCGCGGTCTTATTCTGCGAGAGGACACTAACGCAGAAGAGGATCGCGAATCGCGAACGGGGGTTCACCACTGACCTCCATCCTCCTTCCCTAAGGAGGCATCGTAGGTGCATCTTCCACGCCCTTCATCCCCTACCTAGGTCTAGACGAAGTACAGGGCTACTCGTCGCTGATAAACCGACCCACGAGGTGGTGCGCTTTGGAGGGTGGAGTCCTCCTGTCAATTAGGACCTAACGCCGTCGGGGCTATGGATGAGTGCTTTGCCGTTCCCGCTTCCCCAGCACTATGGCATCCGCAGGAACAGCCCCAGTTTTTTAGTGGGTTTCCCCCACAGGGTAGGTATCATGCAAGGTTATTAACGAGGTAGACCTACATACCCCAAGAAAAAAAAAAAGAAAAACGGCCAACGTAATGCCAACCGCTAAACAGTCCGGAATGACCCCTACATGAACACTGCTTTTATATTATTTCCCCTCCCCTATATTACAACGAGCGGTCGGTGAGTCAAATCTCTAAAGACGCTTCGTGTAGAAGCGAAAAACATGTAAGCTCTCTCTTTTCTACTATTTCTATCGTAGCAATATCTGCAGCGTTATCATCATCGTAGTCGTTGTAAGTTCCTGTAGGAGTCTAGTCTAAGTTTCAACAAACCCTCAAGATGAACGTCTTCAATCAATGTGAGTTACCATGTTGACTTACGGCACTGAAATGTGATCTTTTACTATTGGCCTCATCTTAAAGCTCAAAGTCAGCTCACTAAGATATGGAGAGGGCTATGCTCGAGGTTTCTCTACGCGATCGAATCAGGAATGAGGAGATCCGTAGACGAACTAAAGACACTGACATAATCCAGCGGATAAGCAAAGTGAAGCGACAATGGGAAGGCCACATAGCACGTAGAGCGGATGGCCTATGGGGTCGAAAAGTGCTCGAGTGGAGACCACGGACTAGCAAACGCAGGGTAGGACGTCCACGCACAATGTGGACAGACGACCTTCTAAAGGTTGCCGAAAGACGCTGGATGCAGGTCGCTTCCACCCGGTATATATGGCAGTCCAAAGCGGAGGCTTATGTTCAACAGTGAATGTCCTATGGCTGATGATGACTTTACTAACAAACAATTCGTTATTAACCCTTAATGCAGGGATATGCGAAAGATTGGGTGGTGCATTAGATGGTGGAATTAATGCCCACTATTACATAGTGTATCGTTTAAACTCCTAGCCACCTCTTTAGCGTCAGATTGGAGCGAAATTCTCATTATTTCCACTATTTATTGATATTTTATAAATAAATATCATAGATTTCCGCAAAATAACGGCTAATTTCATTAAATATAACAAATAATATTAAAGAAACGTGATTTAGCACGCTTTATTTTGATTTTTGTTGAATTTTACCCCCACGCCGATTTCACGCCGATTACGCCGCCGCCGCCGGTCGTTTTATAATCGGCGCACATGTCTAAACCAGCCTAAACATCTGTATCACATAAATATAGGTATTATTTGTAAAACGTGACTTACGCGTTATACATTTTCAGAATGACTTACATTAAATACCATAGATTTAGTATTTTTATACAACGAAGTAAGAAGACGAGCAAGACGCTCTCCTGATGGTAAGAGATAACGCTGCCCATAATCAGTACAGTGCTACCTAAGATTTTACAATGATGTGAAAGTTGAGGTGCACTGCACCAACGCTTCTTACTCATGAGTCCTAAGATGTTAAGACTCTTCAGCCCAGTAATTTCACTAGCTACAGTGCCCTCCTACCGAAGCACAGTAATGTTTGCACATCACTGCTCATTCAGTGGCACTGGCACTGTTGGGGTACCCACCAAGTCGACCTCGCGCAAAGGAAGTCTACCTCCAGTAAATGGACTGGATGCCAAGCCTCAGCCGATTCCTAGTCCTCCGTCACAAAGACGTTGCAGGAGTGCCACCGAGTTGTTTTAATGGGTATACCGTGCAGTCGCTCTGCACGGGGAGTCCCACATAACCCTCCCATACCCCCGGTGGGAGGGTATGCGAGCATTTTTCCCGGCGAAAACAAAAAAAGCCCACCAAGTCGACCTCGTGCAAAGGAAGTCTACCCCCGGTAAATTATGCGTGATCATGGTTTTGGCGCCATGTAACCATCCAAGCATCGAAGTTTGATCATTGGTGGTACAAATCAATGACATCCACAGTGTAATTAACACATTAGCACCGTTGTGTAGCTGGTGTAACCGCACGATTGTAGTGCGGGCGATGCTGGGCATTATTGTTACTAGTAATAATAGTCACGCCAAGCCGTTTCACCATAGTTAATTTTTTTTATATAACGAAGTAAAAAGACGAGCAAGACGCTCTTCTGATGGTAAGAGATAACGCTGCCCATAATTATTTAGTATAATGCTACCCTTTATAAGAGTAAATTTCTTTTTTTCTTTCTGGATGCACTGCGCCAACGCTTCTTACTTGAGATTCGTAATACATAATGTTAAAAAGACTCAGCCCAGTAATTTCACTAACTACAGTGCCCCCCTACCGAAGCACAGTAATGTTTGCACATCACTGCTCAGCTTATGCATAATATGTTGAAAATCAGCGCTGCGCATCTTTTCCAGCATAAAGCTTGAGCCTTTTGCATAATTTAATAATGTCACATTTCTTTTATTTCATTTCATTTTTTTTGTATTAGCTTTGTCCATTGAAATTATTTTATACTTGGCAATAAAACTTTATTTTTAAAGGTTCTTTTTTAATTTACTTTTAAATGTTTTTCTAGGGACTCTTGTTTAGGGACTGTTTACCTATAGGTACATACGCGCCTAAATGTAGGCAGTGGTCATAATTCGACTAGTGAGTAAAATATACAGTAGTTCCTAACCTACAATGTATATTCAAGATTCAAGGCCCGGCTAGTAGCCATGATCAGACTCGCATTTGTCGGTCAATGATATTGGTAATTGGCTTACCATCACAAAGGTACCATACCATACTATACAATTTACCATACCATTACCAAACCACCACTATACTACTGGATGCCAAGGCTCTGCCGATTCCCAGTCCTCCTTTACAAAGACGATGCGGGAGTGCCGCCGAGTTGTTTTAGTGGGTATACCGTGCAGACGTCCTGCACAGGGACTCGAGAACTCGTCTACTCCAACGGTTGTCGGTTCTACGGCAAACCACCAGCCCATTGCCACTTGAGCATGCTAATCCTTTCGGCTAAATCGGTAACTCTGGTTCTCTGTTAATAGAATTGTTAATAGAACTACTGTATGTGCATTCTAAATGAATGGTAAATGAGGCTATTGCTAGTAACTATTATATAAATATCTAAGCTCTTTCATCGCTGAAGAATGCAGTTACATTTTTACAATCGCTTTCCCACGAGCACTTTCGCTTTTGTATTATTTTTATAGTTAGTTTTATAACCATGTAGGTACTCTAATTAAACGTAATTTATGTTTGGGAGAGCGCTAGTGTCTATAACATTATGCCGTTTTGATATCAATGAGGCGGAAATTTAGTTCCGATTTCAGCCGCACATATCGTGATGTTAGTGTACTATTTTTAACATAATTTACACTATCTATCCATCTTGTCACGTCTACAAACGTGCTAAATGATCGAGAATCTTCCATAACTTGTTGACTAAGGCCTTTTTGCTTCAGTCTTTGTTTTACATCCGCAAAAACAACCTTTTTTGACTTAACCTCAAAATGAAAAGGCGGGAATCTGCACTTTGACATTTGACTTTTTTTGGTGAAAGTGTTGCAAGTGCATAAAAATAATTCCATTTTGGTAGATTGTTAATTTTTATGGCCAAAACTTTAGAAGAGTTGATAATATTAAAAAGGACAGCTTTAAGATATCTATTAGCGCGTGAATCTAGACTTTTAGCTTTAGGGAAGAAGCCAGTGAATAAGAAAATAGCTAATTTCGTTCGTACATATCAAGAACATAATGCTTGGACAAGTTTTTTCGACTCTATGAACGAAGATTTGACGAGGAACATTAATATATTTGAATGGAGATTCGTGGAAGAGAGAAATACGCGTAGAAGAAGAAGATTTCGCCTGTTTTCTGAGACGAAGGAAGCTTTGACTAGATCTAAAATATTTACTTGGTGAGAATTTTTGAAGTTTTTGTAGTGTAGACCTAGACCTCTATTGCAGAGGTCGCCTGGTTCAGTAAGTTTGTATGTACTGACTGTGATGTATCTGACTGTGTGTGTGTGTATGTTTGTTACTTCTTCACGCTTAAACGGGTGGACCGATTGAGCTGAAATTTGGTATAGAGATAGCTTAGACCCTGGAATAACACATGGGCTACAGTACAGCGGGTCGCAGCTAGTAAGATTCATATAAAAGTAGGTGGCCTAGTGTAGTTTCCGTTTATGTATGAATGAGTAAAAACTAAACTATGTTATTGCAAAACCGTATCTAATACAGTTCAGGCATTACTAATAGTATTAGGAAACTGGAGATACCTTTATCAGTGTGTTATCACGAGATAAAATATTTAAATTATTCTATCGGAGTTTAGAATTCTTATCATTTTTGGTGTATCATACCATTGGGTGAACGTGTAAGTGAAATTTTGTGTAAATTTGTATCTTAGATGCGTATCGGTGAAGGTAAGATGGGTTACCGATTATATTGTTATTTGCGATTTTTTGCTGGTTTGCGTGTGTGTGTGTGTGTTTCTATTAGTGTGTCAGGTACAATAATTTTAAAATCTTCGCAATCTCATTCGTATAAAAACCCATCCCTGAATCATAGCGTGGCCAACCTATATGTTCCAAGGGAAAAGAAATGTCTTCTGCGGATGAGTGATTTGCCTGCAACATGACCTAACGACTGCCTCCAACATATCTTATAGGAAACAGCCGGGACACACAGTTTTACTTGCCTTCCGAAACACGGTAGCGTCGCGTCCAGGCGAACTTTTTGCCACACACTGAGATTTGAACCCAGGGTCCGGATTAAAAACCGGACGTTTGACCACTGGGCCACGGACGCTACAAATTATAATAAACTCGAGATAAAAATGTCATAGATTAATATAATCAGAATACTATTAAATAGGTGCTAATCTATTTCCGGATATCGTCACTGTAATGTTGAACCATAATAATTATCAGTAGATACTAGGTACTTAAAACAGTTTTCTACAAATTTTACTACGAACTTTTATACTTAGACCTAGATATACTCACTTGTATAATAAATACATTAAAATATCTTAAAAACTAAAAAGCTGTGATCTAAAGTTTACAAATACTAAATCCAAATCTTATATATCTATTGTGGAGGGGTATGTGGCCCAGAATGCTGATTTGCATAATGGATGTATAGGTTATGGATGTGTGCTTGTTACTCTTTCACGCCTAAACGAGTGGACGGATTGAGCTGAAATTTGGTACATATAGATACCCTAGAGCCTGGAATAAAATATAGGCTACTGTACTACAGCGGCTTAAACACATAGCCGAGGCTCGCGCGGGAATGCGGGACGAAATTTTTGTAATGTTCGAATTCGTACGCACCCTGCACATATAAAGCGGGCGCGGTCAGCAGCAGCCGTAACACACTTTGACGTTGACATAAGAGTAGCAACTCCCGTCCCACTGTCAAGAGTAAACTGACATATATCAAGACGCTACTCTTGCTACTCGCGCTGTCATTGCATACAATGTGCAGCTACTCCCAATGTCATTGTGCTCTTACAAACGTCGATTACTCTTGACAGTGGGACGGGAGTTGCTAGTCTTATGTCAATGTGGAAATGTGCTACGAAGGCAGGAGTAACACGAAGATCATGACCGTTTTTTCGCGGGATTCTCCTTCAATTTAGTTCCTAACTTTTTTTTAATAAAGTTATATTTGATACTATAAACTAACATAATTAATATCTGATTCCAGTGGAGGCAGAATGTCAGAAGCACCGATAGTGACAGTGGAGCAGGGCCAGCTGCAAGGGAAGGTCGTCAACTCTCCGACCGGGAAGGGGTACTTCGCCTTCCAAGGGATACCTTATGCCAAACCGCCGCTTGGCTCTTTGAGGTTTAAGGTGAGAAAGAAGTATTTAACTCATATTTACACACAACATTTGTTTTCCCCGGTGTATGTGGGACTCCCCCGCCGAAGATGGGTGCGGCGGGGATACCCACTAAACAACCTGCGGGTGTTCCTGTGGGACGCCATAATGCCGGGGCAGTGGGTACGCCGAAGCATTCATCTGCGGCACATAGTTACACACCGTATACCCCAACAGTGCCAGTTATTCCACCGCCTGAGCAGTGATATACAAACTGTGCTTCGGTAGGAGCGCACTGTAGCTAGTGAAATTACTGGGCTATAGTCATGTTATGACTCTTAAGTAAGAAGCGTTGGTTTAGTACACCTACAATTTTACAACATTGTGAAATCCTGGGTGGCACTATACTAATTATGGGCAGCGTTATCTCTTACCAACATAAGAGCGTCTCCTTCGTCTTCTTACTTCTTTGCATAAAAAAATAATAACATATAATCACGCCTGGTTTCCGTTGGTGTAGACAGAGACTATTTCCCTTCACTTGGTATGATCCTGACACACCTCTTTCGCTTCCTCAACTTTCATCACATTCTTCATACACGCTCGCCGGTTCATGGTACTCTTAACCTGGCCTTTCCTTAGAACGTCAATTATACCTACTAAATACAAGAAAAATCTACCATAATATTATATCTACTAGCTGACCCGCGCGCACTTCGTAGCGCGTGACAGTAAATTATTCATATATTAATGAATTTGATGCAGACCATTTAATTCGATTTCCAATTCCACGGAAAAGAGGGATTCAATTCACGGGTTTTCTGCGACTTAATGGGCGTAGAATTAGTAAAGGCTGGCAAACCTTGCCAATATGTAACTATGATCGAATCACCTACTATTCAAAATGTCTATTGGACGTTTCGCCTACGTTCATAATAACTATTGGTTGAAATCAATATTGGACGATTCGCCTACGGTTAACTCAGCTACGGTCGATTGAGCTATGGTTGATTAAACTATTGGACGATTTGCCTATTTTTGACCGAACTAACGGACGTTTCACGTATTTTTAGACCATGTTTCCGGCTGCTAGTCAGGTATGACAGCTAAAAAATACTTGTTTATAGTACAGAATTCAGAAACGTGTTGTTTTTGATACCTGAATGATTTCTATCTGTAGGTGCGCAGACAGCTTATTATGCCACTTTGCCATGATGAGGTAGATGAAAGAAGATGCCAAAATGCCTGAAGATGCCATGACACAGGATAAATAGTTCAGTAATAAGAAAAATATCTGGCGCTTCGCCGGCCGCTGCCGCGGCACGCTCGCTTCGCTCGCTCGGCTCGCGCATTGTGGTCACTGTTCAAACCTAACCTAACCAACAGATTTCGGTTTGCCCTGAATACTGTACTAAAAACACGCGTAGCAAAGAATTTATAAACCGTAGGTAAGTCGTCCATAGTTGAATTAACCAATATATCAAATGAACATTGGCCGAATCGCCCATTAGTTCACATGCCCATAGTTTAATCAACCGCAGGCGAGTTGCACTGTAAGCGAGTCGTCCAATATGTGAAATGAACTTATGCGAATCGACCGTAGTTATATCGACCGTAGTTGAAACGACCGTAGGTATTATGAAACGTAACCCGTCCATGCGGGCAAAGCCATGAGAATAAGCTAGTGACTGATGTATCTGTATAACGTACAGCCTCAACCGCTAGCTGGATTGGGTTGAAATTTGGAACATAGAAAGGTTTCATGACGTAGACAACTGCTAACAGAAGCGGGTGCCACGCAGCGACGGGCGGACGTCGCGATAGTTTTTTGCAAGTATTTAGTGTAATTTACGTTATTTACTTTTGACGTATGTATACATAATATAATAAATTATATAAAATGTCAAAAAAATAGCATGCGATATTATGCTGTTTTTGAGGTAAGTTAGTAAGAAGTTATTTTTTTTATTTTTAAAAGTATTCTGCTGAAGTAAGAGTGCGAGTAAGAGACCGAGTAAGAGTCCAAGTAAGAGTCCAAGTAAGAGTCCGAGTAAGAGTGCAAGTGAGAAACTGAGTAAGAATTCGAGTAAGACTGCGTGTAAGTGTCCGAGTAAGAGTGCGAGTAATAGTCCGAGTAAGAGTGCGATTAAGATTCCGAGTAAGAGTCCGAGTAAGAGTGCGAGTAAGAGACCGAGTAAGAGTGCGAGTAAGAATCTGAGTAAGAATTCGAGTAAGACTGCGAGTAAGAGTCCGAGTAAGAATGCAAATAAGAATCTGAGTAAGAATTCGAGTAAGACTGCGAGTAAGAGTCCGAGTAAGAGTGCGAGTAAGAGCCCGAGTAAGAGTTTGAGTAAGAGTGCGAGTAAGAGACCGAGTAAAAGTCCGAGTAAGAGTGCAAGTGAGAGACCAAGTAAGTGTGTGAGTAAGAGTCCAAGTCTTGTCTCTTGTCTTGTCTCTTGTCTTGTCTCTTATCTTGTCTCTTGTCTTGTCTCTTGTCTTGTCTCTTGTCTTGTCTCTTGTCTTGTCTCTTGTCTTGTCTCTTGTCTTGTCTCTTGTCTTGTCTCTTGTCTTGTCTCTTGTCTTGTCTCTTGTCTTGTCTCTTGTCTTGTCTCTTGTCTTGTCTCTTGTCTTGTCTCTTGTCTTGTCTCTTGTCTTGTCTCTTGTCTTGTCTCTTGTCTTGTCTCTTGTCTTGTCTCTTGTCTTGTCTCTTGTCTTGTCTCTTGTCTTGTCTCTTGTCTTGTCTCTTGTCTTGTCTCTTGTCTTGTCTCTTGTCTTGTCTCTTGTCTTGTCTCTTGTCTTGTCTCTTGTCTTGTCTCTTGTCTTGTCTCTTGTCTTGTCTCTTGTCTTGTCTCTTGTCTTGTCTCTTGTCTTGTCTTGTCTCTTGTCTTGTCTCTTGTCTTGTCTCTTGTCTTGTCTCTTGTCTTGTCTCTTGTCTTGTCTCTTGTCTTGTCTCTTGTCTTGTCTTGTCTCTTGTCTTGTCTTTTGTCTTGTTTTGTCTCTTGTCTTGGGTTTCAATATACGCCGCCACGACATGATAGGTAAGTAGGTAGGTATAGTAGGGATACTATGCTGGAATAAAACCTATTGTAGTTCCCAGATTAGGCTTCTTAATTATGAACCAACTTTAGTTTTAATCTACCTGTTATTATGTACCTACTTTTTATTGAATTGAAGAGTGATCAATCGTATTTATTTAGCCGCAAAAAACGCGGCTTCATCCCGCGTGTACTAAGTTTGATACAATACATTTTCAAATCTCATTCGACTGTTGCATTTTTGTAACGGACATTCAGTGGTTCCTAAGCGGACGTAGATGAAATAGAAATAAAAGCTTGAAAAAAAAAATATCAATAAATGTACAAAAATAATATAATTAATTTATAATAACTCATCTAGATATTAGCTCAAGTAAGTAGATGATATGAAATAGGTAGGTACCTACTGTATGCGGGCAGCGGCTGCCCGGCAGCCCTATGACTCGCGCATGTACCGCGAGACTGTAGGTATTTATGTTCAAAAATCACGCTCAGTCAAACTACTGTATATCTCTTTACCGTGCTACCACTGAGGTGTATACCTAAAATCAGAGGCGGATCCAGGATTTGGTTTGGGGGGGGGGGGGGGGGGCGGCAAGGTGCAGTCGGGCAAAAATATTATAATTTTTATTACGAAAAGTGTATGTTTAGCTCGCTCTGAGCGGTTAGGAAGTTTAAACATCCATTACAATAAGTGCGCGAGCAGCTAGCTGCGAGCGCCGAAAAAAAAATTTAATCTTTACCATGAAATATGTGCGAAATTCGTAACTCTACAATGCTTCTGGGGGTGCCTTGGCCCCCTGCCCCCCCCCCCCCCCTAAATCCGCCTACTCGCTCTGAGCAGTAAGAAAGCTTAAACATCCTTTATAATATGTGCGCGAGCAGCTTGCTTAATGACTCGGGGGGGGGGGGGGGGCTTGGCCCCTTGCCCCCCCCCCCTAAATCCGCCTATGATTATCTATAACACAGATAAAAGGTTCTATAATAATCATTGCAAAATTTTACTAACATTATAAACGTGAAAGTTTGTGTCTGGATGTATGCCTAAATGGGTGTGTCCCCCTAGATGGAGCGCCACAATCGCGTGATTTTAAGTTAAAATATCTACAGATTTTTAACAATTCATAATTTCTCATATTTAATTTCTCAATTAAATAAGTACATAATATTTAATTAATCTAACAATTAAAAAATATATAATAAATGAAGTATTCACAGTAATTATAAATCTATTATTTAGTTCCGCTAGGTTACGCGGGACTCTTTTCTAAAACTGTTTGCAGAATAAACGATATTTCTTTTTCTTAGGACATTAGTTCCATTATTTTCCGTGGCGCTAGCTTGTATGAAAAATAATTTACTTTTACAATGAACTTTAAATGAATTTTTCTATTTATCTTCAGATGATTTTACATGTTTTAGAAATTAAAAATAAGCAGCAAAAAGATATTTATTACTGATATTTACACGCATCATGCGCACATTAGATTAGTTCCATTATTTTCCGCTGGCACTGATTCATATGAGAAATAAGTTACATTTACTAATTTACCTACCTATGTACAGACCCTGGCTACTATATAGCATCAAAGTACTCGTCAAGACGAATCAAATGAGCCCAAACTCGATGGGGTTTTTTCTTTTAATCACGGAGTTCCTATGGCCACCTTCCAGCTCCGTCATCGGACCCTGGTTACTATATAGTATCAAAGTACTCGTCAAGACGAATCAAATGAGCCCAAACTCGATGAGGTTTTGTCTTTTGATTACGCGGTTCCTATGACTACCTTTCTTGTTTATTAGCATTTTATATGCGAATCTTTAGATTGATATAACTCTTTTATTTATGAACCGATTTGACTAAAACCAACACTAAGGTTCAAGTAGAGAAAACTGCAACGTATTAGTGAAAATTTTATTCAAATCGGTGGTGTTGTTTAACCACACCAGTGACACAAACTATTTACAAATTTAGCCCAAATTAAAGGTTTCGTTTACAAACACATCGATAGATGGCGTATTTTTAGTTTGTCGCAGTTTGTCGCACCATATTTTTTTGAATTGAGTTTACTTTATATTCTATTACTTTTATTTAGAATTTTTGATGTAAATTAGGGGCAATGTGTCCGATATAAATGATTATTATTTATTTTATCATTTTATTTTACGTTTCCCTTGGAAAAATTGACAAAATGTTTTACGAATTAGATCGCGCAAGCGACTTTTTCGCGTCGTTTTGTTCATATGCGTATTTTCACGATTCATCTTAGTAAAGGATCACAATGAATGGGGAGAAATTTCCATTCTTATTATATGTATGGATATGGATTAGTTAGAAAAATAATTTGAATGGCGTGACTCACTCGGCAGTTAACGTTTTATTCTAGACCTTATATTCCATGCTAGACCTATTAGTACGGGGCATCCATAAGTTAAAAGATTGTCAAAACTCAATGCGTTTTCAACTCTACGTTGACTCCATCAAGCGTCACTTAGTAAAATTAAAAATGGCGTGACTGTGTTTGCGCCTCTGCGTGTCAATAGTCTCTAATTTAATAAACATGCATTAATAAAGGACATAACGGTGTACGCCACGCGAAATTCTAGCTTATTATTTTGTACTGTAATAATATTTTTAGTGGTAGGATAGGCCTCTATGGACTATATGTACGGCCAAGGGCAGGCAAACGACCATTAAATACCATTTCAATTTTCATAGTTTTTTTCTCCTCAATATAAAAAGGAAAGAGTTACTGATTGACTGACTGATCTATCAACGGACAGCCTAAACCGCTGCACGGGTCGGGTTGAAATTTGGAACACAGATAGGTTTTATGACGTAGATTTCCGCTAAAAAATGATTTCGCATGCCGCATGACGATAAGGTACGGGCATAAGCTATTTTTTATACAAATTAGTAAGAAGACGAGCAAGACACTCTCCTGATGGTAAGAGATAACGCTGCCAAATAATTAGTACAGTGCTACGCAGAATTTCGTTATGCTGTAAAATTCTCGGTGCACACACCAACGCTTCTTACTCAAGAGTTATAACATGTTAAGACACTTTGCCCAGTAATTTGACTAGGTACAGTGCCCTCCTACCGAAGCACAGTGATGTCTGCACTTTGCACATCACAGCTCAGGCGGTTACTTATTAGATACCTATGAAGTATAATAATTTTAACATTGTTATTCTACAAATGCACGAGCAAATTAAAGTCTTGTACAAACAAAATTCCCTGCAGAAACGTAACACGTTTCAGCGCATAATCTAAAAAAACATGATATCATGCTATCAGTCAGCAAATAAGATAAAATGATACTGGGTATACCAAGATGTATGTCATCTTGAATCTTATGTAACTCGGGGAAATGTGAGATAATCTTGAGAGAAATTCAAGCGCTATGTAATATCTACGTAGCGTCTGTGGCCCAGTGGTCGTTGGTGTGGCTTGTAAGCCGGAGGTGGCAAAGATTTTTGCCTGGATGCTACCGTGTTTCGGAAGGCACGTAAAATTGTGGGTCCCGGCTGTTTCCTATAAGATATGTAGGAGGCAGCCGTTAGGTCATGTTGCAGGCCCTGTAGTAATCTCGGCGACCTGAAACTGTAACATATAGGTTAGCCACACAACCTATAAATTGTGATTTGACTCTGACAGTGTAAGTAGGGTAACCTGTTCTAATGGAGTATAAACCCCCAATTTTTTTTTTCTACGTGTCCATTTTGTACCAAGGATACGTGTGTCCATAGCAAGAACTCGAAGACCCTTCTTGGGTACTCAAAATTTTGTTGATATTTAACAGCGAGCAACTCATAAGTGAGGCGTCGCTTTGAAATGAATTTAATCGTAAATAACCCCTCTGGAATAAGTTTTATTAGGTGATTCTTACTTGGCGTAAAAGTTAACGTTAGACAAACTTAGAAAAACATTAAATATTCAAATGTATTGAAACTGACAAAATTACAAAAGCACTTTTTCATTCAGATGTGGATAATCAGAACCTATTATCAGAATCAGAAATCACTCAATTTCATTCAGCATAAGTACGTAGGTACCTAAATCTAAAAATAATCTAACCAATGTATGTATTTTTCCCATTCCAGGACCCTCAACCCCACGAGCCATGGGAAGGTATCCGGGATGCTACCACCGAAGGCAGCATCGCCCCACAAAAAGACATGATCTTCTCCAACAAATCCTACCAAGGGGACGAAAACTGCCTGTACCTAAACATTTACACCCCCAATCTAGACGGGTCTTTCCTTCCAGTCATGTTTTACATCCACGGGGGCGGACTATTATCAGGGTCTGGCAACACTGACTATTACGGACCAGATTACCTAGTCGAAAAAGACGTGGTAGTCGTCACTATCAACTATCGTTTAGGACCATTAGGATTCCTATGTTTAAACACCCCTGAGGTACCAGGAAACGCTGGTTTGAAAGACGTTATTTTAGCACTTAGATGGGTGAAGGAAAACATTCACAATTTCGGTGGAAACGCTGGGAATTTGACAGTTTTTGGGGAGAGCGCGGGCGGTGGTCTCACGTCAATGCTTACAACTTGTCCCGTAGCTAAGAACCTATTTAATAAAGTTATTGTACAGTCAGGTACAGCGATGATAGATATCATGAGTCAAAAAAAGCCTTTAGAAAACGCCCGCAAATTGGCCAAAGCTTTAGGATGTGAATCGGAGAACGTAGACGAAATCCTCGAGTTCTTAAGGTCAACAACAGCAAAGGACATTATTGAAGCTAACACCAGCCTATTCAGTTACGAAGATATGATGAAATATGAGCTTATACACTTTGCCGTGGTGGTGGAAAAGGAATTTCCAGGGGTAGAAGCAGCATCAACAGAAGGTTTCCTAGATGTACTGACTTCTGGAAGGGTCGCCCAAATCCCTGTTATGGTCGGATCGACGACCTTAGAAATGGGACTCACAAAGAAACCTGAAGACTTACAAATTTTCATCCCTCAAGAGTTGAACATCGAGAAAGACTCTGAAACTTCTTTAGCTATAGCTGAAGAGCTCAAAAACCTTTACTTCAAAGACGTTCCTGAGGATATTTCGTACGCCCAACTGCTTTCAGATAAATCTATAAACATAGATACACACAGATATATCCAATATCTTCTCCAATCCTCGAATATCCCAGTTTTCTTCTACAAGTTTGACTACGTGGGGTCTTTAAACATTAAGAATGAGTTTTTGAGCGCCGGGATCAAAGATAAAGCTATGCATTTGGATGAACTGGGGTATCTGTTCAAGAATGATTTCCAGAAGGACGTGGAACCAACTCCTGAGGATTTGAAGGTTAGGGAGAGGATGGTCAGGCTGTGGACTAATTTCGCTAAGACTGGGTAAGAATTTCATATTTTTTACTAGAATTTAGTATAAAACTGATACTGTTTAAGAATTATAGGTGTTTGATCTTGTGTGATGTTAAGTGACGATGCAGCCGTAGATGGCAGCAGACTATACCTAGAAGGCGGGATAAATACCTCCCTGCTTCACTGAACATAGTGCCGGAACAGGGTCATATTAATATATAATTATAGGTTTCGTTCAGTGTGTGGTAACTCGGTTGTGAGCCAAATCTTGCCACCAGTAAACATTTAAAAAAATGCCATTATTGCCAAAAAAAGGGTACAATTTCCTAAATGTACTAAACATTAACTCTTATACCTATTACATTGAGCTTTCCAATTGATTCCAGTTCAATCTAGTCAACTTTAGCATAGTAAGACATTTTTTTTTACAACGAAGTAAGGAGACTAGCAAGACGCTCTCCAGATGGTAAGAGATAACGCTGCCCATAATTAGTATAGTGCCACCCAAGATTTTACAAAGGTAAATTGTGGTTGCACTGGGTCAACGCTTCTTACTTGAGAGTCATAAGACGTGACTCTTCAGCCCAGTAATTTCACTAGCTATAATTCCCTACCTGTGCACAGTAATCTTTGCACACTGCACAGGCGGTAGAATAACTGGCACTGTTGGGTTACCCATCTAGTCGACCTCCTGCAAATGAAGTCTACCCCCGGTAAAATACTCAAAACTTTTTCTCTTCCAGAAACCCAACCCCCGAAATAAACCACCACATAACCGTCTCATGGCCTCCAGCGACCAAAGACAACGAGTCCTACCTTCTCATTGGAAACGAACTGACTGTAGGCTCCAACTACGACAAAGAAAAGATGGATTTCTGGGACCAACTATACAACAAGCACTTCAAAATCTGGGAACAAGATAACAAAGAAACTAGAAAAGAACCAGTAATCATTGAGACCTTGACAGTGGTAAGTTCTAATGAAGGAACGGTTACTGTTGTAGAAACGACTCAGGTGGTAGAATCGAGTGTGGTAACGAGTGAATCGAGCGAAGTAATCACTTCAGAAGGATTCGAAGTGGTAGATTCTGCGCCATTGGTCGAACTCAGTGTGGTAGATTCTGCGCCGGTAGAATTGAACTTGGTAGATTCTGCGCCGGTGGAATTGAACTTGGTAGATTCTGCGCCGGTAGAATTGAACTTTGTAGAATCTGCGCCAGCGGTAGAATTGAACTTGGTAGAATCTGCGCCAGTGGTATTCAAAGTGGTAGATTCTGCGCAAATAGAATTGAACGTAGATCCTGTGGTAGAATCGAATGAAGTTACCAAAATGGTAGAAAAGGTAGAAAGGGAAAATTCAGAAATGGAAAATGGTTTTAAACCGCATTTGAATGGTAATGGTGTTGAGAAGAAAGTGAGAACGTCGAATGAAATAAAAATGGTGCAATCTAGTAATGGAGCCCCGAAAGATGTCATAAGGGCTAACGACCCGCCAGAAGACGATTTGCCTAAGAACATTGGTGTGAACAAATTCGTTAACTTCTTCGAATCGCTTGGAGGTAAAAAGTAGGCTTAATTAGTTTTTAGCTATTATCTTACAGCCTGAAAAAAAAATCAATCGAGCTAATAGTTTGTATGGAAAAGTAACAATGTAATTTATCCTTATTTGACAGAAATGCACCTTAAAAATACGCTATATACTCGTATAGCAACATATTATCTATTCCAAATATATTTAAAATCATTAAAAAACAAAAATTGTATACAAAAAATACATAATGTATATATTTTTTTGAATTTAGAACATGGAAATTTAAGTATTTTTCTCAAATTTATAAAAATTCAAGGCTGTAAGAGAAGTAAACATCTATTTATTTTTACATTCCTTTTATCTTTTTCTTAAGTCAGTAGGTTAAGAAAATAATTCGAAATTTAAGCCATAGTTAGTGTAAAAACTATAGAAATTGTATTTACCCAACAACATAATATTATATTTTAAATTAATAATTATTGTCTTCCTTAAATTATTTTATTGGTTGTGAAATTGTACATGCTGGCATATGTACGAAATTCTACCATATTTATAAATTTCTACCATTTTTACAGAATAATTCTACCATTATTTTCGATTATTACCATTTTTCTCAAATTCTACCATTTTATTTCGCAACTATAATAATTTAATTGTATTATTTTAATATTTATAGTTCTTTTGTAGAAATCGTGCCAATAATTATAGTCAATACCATATTCATTGTATTTAGTCATTTAGAATCATATTTTTGTATAATTTTATGATTAATGAATCGATAATAAATAAAATGTGTAAAATTATGGACTTTTATTTTAAATAGCGACTTACCCTCATTTCTCTCTCGGTATAACGGGTGGGCCGATTGAGCTGAAATTTGGTATAGAGATAGATCAGTACAGCGGGTAAAACCGCTGGGCGCAGCTAGTAATATTATAAAGCGGACGCGTCAGTAACAGAAAGATCGCGACCGCTTTTTCGGGCGTTTTCGCGGCGTACACACATTGATTTCTAATGTAAAAATAGGCTGATTTCGATCGGTAGCCCTCGGTAGCACCCCCTCTGGCAGCGAGGAGGGGGGTTGGAAGGGGCGCTCCACCCGGCTTCATTTTAAAAATTCTGGGAGACCACACATAGCTAATAGGTCAAGTTTGGTATCAATTTCGGATAAATCGAGGACGTAGATTTCATTTGTGGAATAAAAAAATGACATTTGTGATGTTTTGTTTAACAAAAAAATTTAAAATTAGAATTACGTAACTTCGTTTTTATTGTTCAAATTACTGTAAATTCAAAAATACTAGTTTTTTTAATAAACAAAAAATATGTTAATAAAGTCTAGTTTATGTAGATTAAAAAATATATAATTTTATATTACTTTTCTTAATAACAAACCGCATAAAAAAATCTTTTGCTGTCCCGGGCCGCAATTTTCTTTTAACCGCCATGAAAAGGGTTGTTAGTAAAAAACTTACTATTTCATGCAGAAGTTTAAAACTTGCCACAATTACAATTCCTTACATTAAAATAAGCCGTTTAGAATCAGTAGCCGTCGGTAACCAGCCTTCTGACAGCGGGGAGGGGGGGTGAAAGGGCGCACCACCCAGCTTCACTTAAAAAAATCTGGAAGACCACGTATAGCTAATACGTCAAGTTTGGTATCGATTTCGAATAAATCAAGGACGTAGATTTTATTTCTGATAATAAAAAACGCATTTTATAGGTTTTTAACCAAATTATAACACAAAAATAGTACATAGTTTTTTTTTATTTAGAGGCACTTTAATTCTAAATTATAGTAATATTTTGTGATAAACATAAATATTTTTTAAAAGTTTATTTCAAGTAGATTAAATAAAATAGAACTTTTATATTATTTTTATAAAAATTTACTCGTACAATTTTTTTTTAAGACACGAGTCGCTATTTTCTGCTCACCGCTGCACTGCGTTGTAAATCCCCATCAACTGTAAAATACGAATATGTGCATTCATTTAACATGTTATTGATATAAGAACTTGATATTGTCAAACATAAAATTCAGAAAAATCATAATCATATCTTACTCACATCATAATTTACTCTCCCTGAGACAAACTTTAAAAAAATAGGCGCGAAAGTCATATCTCTTTAATAATAAACTTCTAACCAAAGTTATGCATCTATTTTTCAATTAAATGTAATGTGGCAAAATTATAAATACTACTGGCACCTACAGCTTATTTATATCGTTATATTGTTTTCCAAGACGGATGCTCCATATATAATATAATAATAATATAGCTCAAAACATTTTATGACGAATTATGATAAGCCTTGCATTTATTTATTTAATCAGTTCCATGCACAATATTCTGGCAACTGAAAGGTTTTCAGACAAAGGAATGGTCTGCTTCTTGCTTCCTAAACCAAAAGAGAGGATGGGTTAGACTTAACCAAGAAATTATGCCTAGCCTCTCTCAAACAAAGTTCCTTGTAAACTGCGTGTAACAAATGCTGGTATAAAGACATATCATGGAAGTCGAAGTATATTTTTCAAATAGTGTTTTTTTGTGATAAGGTATTTCCTACATAGTTATTGATTGTCGAGTAGTAATTACTGCTTGATCTGCAGTTTCATTGACCGCAAAACATCATATCAAAACCATATAGGTAGAGTTACGTTTGTGTGCGGCACATTTATGCCAGTCGAAGGATACGAGTCTTGCTATTTTGCAGCCTCCTGCTTGGTTTTAGAAGCAATAAGCAAACAAAGGGACACCTTATTCATCTAACACCGTTTTGGTGGCCAGTATATTATGCACGAAACTGATTTAATATATAAATAAAGGGCGGATTGCTGAGATTGATGCAAAATTGCATGAAGACGGTCTTAAAATGTAATGAGCTATAATAACAATATTATCTTTGGAAGAATCAGTCTTGGAATGTAACATATTGATATAAAAAAGCTTTAAGCCTGGAGTATTTATAATTTTGCTAGATAACAATTTGTTGAAACAGTTTGATTCTTAACAATGTTTAGCAGTTTCCGTTCCGCGATTTGATCGCGTTTTATCGCACCTATTTTTCAAAAGTTTGTCTCAGGGAGAGTAAACTATGATGTGCCATAGGATTTTTCTGTATTTTATGTTCGACAATATCAAGTTCTTATATCAATAACATGTTAAATGAATGTACATAGTCGTATTTTGCAGTGGATGGGGCGATTACAACGCAGCGCAGCGGTGAGAAGAAAATAGCGACTCTTAGTCTCTTAAAAAAAATGTACGAGTTAATTTTAATAAAATTAATTAAAAAGTTCTATTTTATTCAATCTACTTGAAATAAACTTTTAAAAAATATTTATGTTTATCACAAAATATTACTATAATTTAGAATTAAAGTGCCTCTAAATAAAAAAAACTAAGTATTATTTTTGTGTAATAATTTGGTTAAAACCCAATAAAATGCGTTTTTTTAATATCAGAAATGAAATCTACGTCCTTGATTTATTCGAAATCGATACCAAACTTGACGTATTAGCTATACATGGTCCTCCAGATTTTTTTAAGTGAAGCTGGGTGGTGCGCCCCTTTCACCCCCCCTCCCCGCTGTCAGAAGGCTGGTTACCGACGGCTACTGATTCTAAACGGCTTATTTTAACGTAAGGAATTGTAATTGTGGCAAGTTTTTAACTTCTACATGAAATAGTAAGTTTTTTACTAACAACCCTTTTCATGGCGGTTACAAGAAAATTGCGGCCCGGGACAGCAAAAGATTTTTTTATGCGGTTTGTTATTAAAAAAAGTAATATAAAATTATATATTTTATAATCTACATAAACTAGACTTTATTAACATATTTTTTGTTTATTAAAAAAACTAGTATTTTTGAATTTACAGTAATTTGAACGATAAAAACGAAGTTACGTAATTCTAATTTTTAATTTTTTTGTTAAACAAATCATCACAAATGTCATTTTTTTATACTAGAAATAAAATTTACGTCCTCGATTTATCCGAAATTGATACCAAACTTGACGTATGAGCTATGCGTGGTCTTCCAGAATTTTTAAAACAAAGCCGGGTGGAGCGCACCCTCCACCCCCCCCTCCCCGCTACCAGAGGGCCCCTTCCATTAGGCTACCGATCGAAATCAGCTTATTTTGACATAAGGAATCAATGTGCCAAGTTTCATGCTTCTGCAAGAAAAAAACAGGTTTTGCACTAAAGTCCCCCACTATGTAGAGAATCTATGAGAATAATATAATCAAGAATCTATGCTATCTATACGCACTACGCGGTATCTCTTATACATTTTCATACAAATATAAGTATTTGGCTGCAGTGATGTTGCCGTTTAGTACGATTGCACCATTAACATGTTGCGAGTTGCGACTCTCCGGCGACCGGCAAGCGTCGCCAAGTGTGACATAAGGGTCATAGCTCACTCGAGCCAGCCGGCACCCACTTCGCACCGCCTCGCCTTGTGCGGTTAATATTCTTTATATTCTATGTATGGGTATGCGCTCACTATATCAACTCCGTAACGTCGCCGGATCGCCTCGGTCGCAAGGCGCGGCAGTGCGGTGTGGGTTCCGGGTGGCTCTAATGAGCCATGACTCTAATACAGCAATGTTGTCTGCGACTCTCCGGTGAGTTTTGTTTGTTGAGAGTTGAGTCGCTCAGAGGGCCTATTGGCTAATTCTCACTCACTACGATTGATGACAACTTCAATGTACATTGCTGCGTCTGTTATTTTACTCATATTAATGCGAAGGTTTAAGCAAGTAATTTATGCAATTTTGTCTATGGATTCTAGTATTTTACATGTCGTTGGGCGATAGCCAATAGGCCCTCAGTGTGGGGTGAGCCTAATATGCCAGGGCCAGGGATGTCACATCAGTGTGTTATCGTTGATAATATATTTAAATTATTTATTGTTTTATCGTAATACAGAATTTATCATTTACAGTGTATCTTTGAGTTGGGTGAACGTGTAAGTGTTATTTTGTGTAAGTACTTATACGTGAAAAAATATATTTGCTTGAAATTTATTCTGCGATTTTTGTGAAAATGTTTGCAATTTAGGTTCAAGAGGGAATCCCTCCCATAGTTGATAACATTTGTAATTTCTTACTATTCTTTTCTCTAATGCAGTCAATTAGATTTAATTGGATAAATTAAAATAAATTTCGATATTTTGTCTAGGTAATGAGATAATAAAAAAATATTTGTTCAGGGTTGTTAATTTTCAATGAATTTTTAAAAATGTCTCCTCGATTTAAAAAAAAATAACTCGAAAACCGAGGGCCTATTGGCTATCGCTCAACATTTTAAACACTAGAATCCATAGACAAAATTGCATACATTACTTGCTTAAGCCTCCTCATAATTATGAGTAAAATAACAAACGCAGCAATGTATATTAAAGTTGTCATCAATCGTAGTGGGTGTGAATTAGCCAATAGGCCCTCCATGCCAGACAGGATTTCACAATGATGTAAAAAGGGTAAATTATAGGTGCACTGCACCAACGCCATTTAATTAAGAATCAAGTATCATAGATGTTCAGCCCTGTAATTAAAACGAAACATGAAATCGGTTTAAAATTATCTTTTGTTTTTTTTTACATTCACACCTGCATTTTGGACTATAAATATTTTTAACATGAAAAATGTCGGCACGCGCCTTTTTATTAAGGCATAGTCACAATAAATAAATGCAGTTATCAGAAGATAATCTTGATGGATTATAATGAAGTATGTAGATAGATACTTGGGTGCTAGACAGGGGCGGCCTTAGCCATTGCGAGGCCCCGGGCGGCAGATTTTTGCGAGGCCCCGGCAAGCGCGGATTAGAACATGATTGGTCTGGTTCCAAATGGCAAGAAAACTAAACATTCCTTTTTATAAAAGCGCGAGCAGCTCAAAAAATTTAGTACCTACATTAAAATTACTCAATGCGCTATCAACAGCGAATCAATTTTATGAACTTGTTCGTAAAACTTGCTGCTAAGAGAAAATTGAAAGGGTAAAATCAATAGAGATGATCGGATCTTTTTCCAACTAGCATTTTGGGGGTCATGACAACAATACGACAAGGGCGTCAGGTCTTTGCGAGGCCTTTTGTCCTTCGTGAGTCTTTATTAAAATGCTTTAAAATGAAGAAAATCGTACAATTCACGTCCATCAATATCTCATGTATGATTTACCTACTGTTAAAGATATACGAGCTATGCGATAAAAGAAATATTAAAGTTCTGTTTAATGAATTTTTCAATTATGTTTAGAATGAATAAATATTAGTTAACTTTATTTTAATTTACCGTTGTGTTATACCTAACCATCATATATAATAATTTAAAGATCAAAATCAAGTTTTAAATAAAAAATATGGTTAATTTTATTTTGCTTGGTTTGTTGCGCGAGGCCCCGGGCGGTTGCCCGGTTCGCCCCCCCTAAGGCCGCCACTGGTGCTAGATATCAAATTACTTTGTTATTTACTAACAGCGCCCAGCGGTTTTATCCGTTGAAAAATAGCCTAAATTATGTGTTTTTTTACAAGCTTTTATTTACTTTCGTATGTTCGTTGTCTGTCTGTAATTAAATCTTGTAAGTGTTATTGACCCACTGTTGAGTTTATATTTTGCATGCATGTTAGTATAAATCGGATGACAATGCAATATTATTATGACATCGAGCTGATTTGATGATAGAGCTGGAAGGTGGCCATAGGAACTCCGTAATTAAACGACGCAACCCCATCTAGTTTGGGCTCATTTGATTCGTCTAGACGAGTACTTTGGTGCTAGATGGTAATAATAATAAAAGCTTGTTTTTAAAAATTTTTTTTTAAATTTCACTTGTTTTTTTATTTAAAGAATTATGCACACCACTGCTCAGGCGGTGAAATAACTGTTATAGCCGAAGAGGGGAGTTTTGCAGTTACTCGAACGCGTCAGAAAATCCTATGGGGAGAAAGCTTGCACCCCGAAATGTACCCCTACCAAATATGACCTCTTGGTATTTATAAAATATAATAATTAATTAAATTAGGAGAGTTTGCTGAGGTTGGCTAGTCAGATTAGTAAAAAAAATCTAGCGCGTCAGATTTTTTTTATGCAGAGTGATCAAGCTTGATGTCTTAACTCTTAACTGCACTGCTCGAGTAAATGCCAAAATCCCCTCTTCGGCTCCCCTACTGGCACTGTCGGAGTACCCACCTAGTTGACTGCAAAGAAGTTCCATCATCATCTCAGCCATAGGACGTCCACTGCTGAACATAGGCCTCCCCTTTGGACCTCCATACATACGGGTTGGAAGCGACCTTTTTTTTTTTTTTTTTTTTTTATAGAAGACTAATCAAGCGTTTGACTGCAATCTCACCTGTTGGTAAGTGACGATGCAGTCGAAGTTGTAGCACGCTTGTTTAGTAAGAACCTATTCACTCTTGATTTGAACAAACCCACGTTATAGCATTCGGGAAACACTGAGAGTGGTAGCGAGTTCCATAACTTCGCCGTTCTCATAATGAAAGACGAAGCGAATCGCTTAGTCCGAGCTGCTGGTATACTCACCAGATGCTGGACCTGCGTCCAGCGTCTTCCGGCGACCTTTATAAGGTCGTCTGTCACCTTGTGGGTGGAGCGCCTACGCTACGTTTGCTAGTCCGTGGTCTCCACTCGAGCAAAGAAGTTAACCCGCGGTAAAATATATTCCAGGTCATATATCTATATAGGCAAATTTCAGCTCGGTTCAGCTGATCAGGCTTGAAGAGGAAAAATCACATTTACACACACACACCCACACCCACACCCATACTTTTGCATTTTGTATTGTATACCTATTACAATACCGTTTACAATACCGTTTTCAAAAACAAATCTTGGCTTCAACTCTCCCATTTCACGTCTCTGCAGAAATTACAACATAATGTCCAAAAATCATCGCGATACAATAGATATAACTGATCCTACTCCAAAATTCAAAAGAAATTTAAAACAGATAGTGTTACCATAACTTTAGAATTTTGTAGATTTTTTATTATTTTGAAGAATTTGTTATTTTTCGTTATTTTATCTCTTAAATAAGAAGGATACATTTTAATTTAATTTTGTTATTTTATATTTAAGTTTAAAGGACCTACACATTTTTATCTATGTAACTACTTTCCTATAGTATTGAATTTTGTCACTTTATGCTATGATTAACTTTTATAATGTTATAATTACCTTTAATAACCTTGAAATGTAACATTTTTTAATTTTTATATTTTATGTTTAGCTGTGCATGCTGTGGCTCCCTATAATTGTGGGAACACAATACCATTATTATCTTATCTTAAGAATGATATTTCATTGTGTATCCTCCGTTGGGAGTCCTTAATAAATAAATAAATAAATTAGTAGACTCGTGCGCACTTCGCTGCGCCTAACAGAAAATTAGCAGTGTTGCTCTACTATATCATGCATGTATTATACATATTATAAACCTTCCTCTTGAATCACTCTATCTATTAAAAGAAACCGCATCAAAATCCGTTCTGTAGTTTTAAAGATTTAAGCATATATCAGAGACAGACAGACACGGGAGGCGACTTTGTTTAATACCATGTATTGATTAAATATATTTTTTTATCTTTTTAATAGGTAGTTCATTGGAATGCTGAATCATTTAATCACATTGTAATTTGTAATCATTTGATATAACTGTAACAATCTTTGCCACATAAACAAACCGTGTATCTAATAGGTATATACGATAGAGTTAAGAATCGCCTTTTAACTTAACCATTAGATAAGTGGGTATATGGTGTTATTATTTTATTTTTAATTTTTAACCCCCGACGCAATAACGACTAACGACGGGGTGTTATAAGTTTGACGTGCTGTGTGTGTGTGTGTGTGCCTGTGTGTGGCATCGTAACTCTACCGTAAAAAGGGCTTAACGAGTAGAATACCTACAACGCATTATAATAAATTTTAAATCCAAGATGGCCGCCACCACATAATGGCTAATTACATATTGCCTTGGGTTTTTTTTTAATTTTTAATTTAATTCACTTGTCAGATTATAATGATTGCCAATAGTGAATATCATTATTATACGACCTCAGAGGCAGCCCAGGATTTAGACATTTGGGGCGAGCGCCCAGCGCGGCTAATTTTCAGAGAGGGGGGCAAAACTCGAAACGAAAAAAAAGGATAAATCCCAATCAGATTAAAAAATGTTTCTTAAATTTGTCGTGTAACGTGCTAGCGGATCACACGGCAAAGTTGAAAAATGCCTTTTTAACTTTACCGCTCTACCACTTTAATGTTCTTATTTTTGTATATTAAGAGTGGATAGTCATCATCAAAAATCGTTGGAGCAGTGCACTTCGAATTTTACGTCATTATGAAATCCTAGTCCTACTGATTAAGCGCAGAGTTATCTCTTACCATCAGAAGAGCATCATGCTCATCTTCTAACTTAGAATAAAATAATGATAACTGAAATTTTCATTCTAGCACAGAATGTCGGAAGCACCGATAGTTAAGGTAGAACAGGGGCAGCTGAAAGGCAAGGCTGTGAATTCGCCAGATGGGAAAAACTACTTTTCCTTCCAAGGGATACCTTATGCGAAGCCGCCGCTGGGGAGTTTGAGGTTCAAGGTAAATCATTTATATTGGTTTTGCTATTATAATAGATAAGTAATAATTGACAACTTCTGTGGCGCGGTGGACTAATACCTCTTCTTTAGCATTAAGTTAGTCCTAGCGTTGTACCTACTAAATAAATAAATAGGTACCCGCTTGAAACGCAGAAGGTTGCGGGTTCGATTCCCGCATGGGACAAATGTTTGTGTGATCCACAGATATGTGGTCTGGGTGGTTTAAATCTCTATTATAAGTATGTATTTACAAAAGAAAATTATATAAGTATTAAATCCGTTGTCCTAATCACCATAACACAAGCATAAAGTTGCTTAGCTTGGGGTTAGGTGGCGCTGGGTGAAATGTCCTGAAATATATATTTATTTTTTAATAATATATGTATGTAGGTCGTAGGTACCTAAATAAAATTTATTAATGAATTTATCAGTAGATAATTATTTTGTAATCTATACCTATTATATAATGACTTAATCTGATTGACTCATTAAATTAGAATGATGAAATTTGGATCATTGGCTTCTTTTACTATAATTATTATAGACAAGTAATCGTACCTACGATATTATCTAGAAGTAGGTTGTCTAATATCCGCTGGGGAAGGAAGGATCTACAGCTTACGATGATTCAAACTTTAGAATAAATAGACCAACCTTTACAGAACTGTAGAATAACACTGACATAAAAATAAACACAAACTAATTTTTAGAGGTATAAATAACTTCAAATTAGAGATAATCTTTGGCCTATAATGGGCGGCATCGCCTCTTCCAGGCAACCGGAACTTTGTACCTAACTTTTGTTCCTAGACTTTCGTAGAAGACTAAACTTTTGAATGACATGCAATTTTGCACGTCTGCTTGCAGACGAAATATAGGTATTGTGTTGAGGTTGAGAGAGAGTTGAGACATATTATGTAGGTATAATTAAGAACTGTACCAAAACATGTATTTCCTGCAAACAAACTTATCTTACTTTCCTGCAAAAGCAAAAAAAAATGATTTGTTTTTTCGTTCCAGGATCCTGAACCTCACGACCCATGGGATGGCATCCGCGAAGCAACCGCTGAAGGCCCCGTCGCTCCACAAAACGACTTCATCTTCGTCAACGACTACGTCGGAGAAGAAAACTGTCTATTCCTCAACATATACACTCCAAAGCTGGACGGGTCACTACCAGTCATGTTTTACATCCACGGTGGCTCCTTGACCTTGGGTTCTGGAAATAGTGCCTTCTATGGACCAGACTGTCTAGTTGAAAAAGACGTAGTACTCGTCACCATCAACTACCGCCTTGGACCTTTAGGATTCCTATGTTTAAACACCCCTGAAGTACCAGGAAACGCTGGTCTGAAAGACGTCATCTTAGCATTGAGATGGGTTAAGAAGAATATTCATAATTTTGGTGGAAACGCTGGGAATTTGACGATTTTTGGACAAAGCGCAGGCGGTGCTCTTACGGCTTTGGTGACAACTTCTCCGGCAGCCAAGGATCTGTTCAACCGAGCGATCGTTCAATCTGGAACGCCGTTCATAGAAATGGTGAGTCAGACAACTCCGATTGAAAACGCTCGAAGACTGGCGAAGGCATTGGGTTGTGAATCGGACAATGTGAACGAAATTTTAGACTTCTTAAGATCTAAACCCGATAAAGACATAATTGATACCGCCGATGCCTTATCAAAGGACGTAGCTCTTATAGGAGCTGTACCTCAACACTTTTCTATAGTAGTCGAGAAAGAGTTCCCTGGTATTGAAGCTGCAATGCCGGAAACTTTCTTAGATTTGGTCACATCCGGCAGATTTGCTCAAGTCCCTATCATGGTTGGGACGACGACTTTTGAGTACGGGTTTATGGAGAAATTGGAAGACTTACAGCCGTATATACCTCTCGAGTTAAACATCGAAAAGGATTCAGACCTTTCGCTGGCAATAGCGAGACAAATAAAAAATCTGTACTTCAAAGGTGGTTCAGAAATGATTGAGAACGGGCATCTGCAATCTGATTTCTTTATGAACGTGGGAACTCATAGATATATCCAATATTTGATTCATTCCTCCAATATCCCAGTTTACTTCTACAAGTTCGACTACGTGGGATCCTTTAACGTCAACCATGAAGTGTCAGGTGGGATAAAAGACAAAGCAACGCATCTAGATGAGTTGGGATACCTGTTTAACAATAATAAGCAGAAAGATGTGAAGCCTACTCCTATGGATTTGAAGGTTCGGGAGCGAGTGGTTAGGCTTTGGACTAATTTCGCTAAGACTGGGTAAGGATTTCATTTACAAAGTTTATGTTGTTTTTTATACAACTAAGTAAGAAGACGAACAAGACGCTCTCCTGATGATAAGAGATAACGCTGTCCATAATTGGTAAAGTGCCACCCAGGATTTTACAAAGGTAAAATTCTGGGTCCACTGCGCCAACGCTTCTTACTTGAGAGTCATAAGATGTTAAGACTCTTCAGCCCAGTAATTTCACTAGCCCCAATGCCCTTCTACTGAAGCACAGTAATGTTGGCACATCACTGCTCAGGCGGTAGAATAACTGGCACTGTTGGGATGTAAGGAAGATGTATGTAAGAAATCGTCTGGGGAAGTACCACACCAGCCAGTTATTCATCCGCCGCACAATGTAGGTACAGGCATTACTGTATGGACTGAAGGGGAATGTTACTGGACCTTACTGGATATTCAACTAATATTTCAGATTTCAGAGTAACAGGAGGCAGTTCCGCGCACAATTTGAATTTCTACTCACTGTGTGCTTTATAAAGTTTTTTTAATTTATTTGTTTTATCTTATCTTATATAGGGGGCTGACCAAGTCAGCAACACATCGACTCATTAGGATCTATTGTGTTAACCCCTTGCCTACCGTTTCTAACTCTTCGAAGAAGTGGTTAATTTATTTGTTACTAACTGCGCTCATCGGTTCTACCCGCTGTAGGTACTGAAGCCTGTGGTTATTCCAGGGTCTAAGCTATCTCTATACCAAATTTTAGATCGGTCCACCCGTTTAGGCGTGAAAGAAGTAACAAACATACACACCCACTCAAACTTTCGCATTTTTAATAGTGTGATTATAATGTAAACATTGTTATCTTTCAGAAATCCCACTCCCGAGTTAAATCACCACATAACAGTGTCATGGCCGCCAGTGACCAAAGACAACGAGTCCTACCTTCTCATTGGAAACGAACTAACTGTAGGCTCCAACTACGACAAGGAAAAGATGGATTTCTGGGACCAACTATACAACAAGCACTTCAAAATCTGGGAACAGCCTGAACCAAATCCTGGGACAATAGAAATTGCTTCAGAAATTTCGGTAGAAACGGACATAATTGCGGAAACGGATAAATCCGCAGAAACGGACAAAATTGCAGAAACGGACAAAATTGCAGAAACGGTCAAAATTGCAGAAACGGACAAAATCGCAGAAACGGATAAATCGGAAGAATCAAACCCGGTTCCAGAAGCTACAGAAGTCGAAAAGACCATACAAATTGATGTGAATGTGAAAACCATTGAAAATGGGGCCAGAGATGTGGTTAGGGGTGACGCTGAAGACGATTTGCCTAAGAATATTGGTGTGAATAAATTCGTCAATTTTTATGAGTCGCTTGGCGGTAAAAAATAAAACTTGTATCTTTCTTAAGTGAATTAAATTAAAATAACGTTGTTCAATTCAAGAGTGAATAGGTTCTTACTGAACAAGCGTGCTACAACTTACACTGCATCGTCACTTACCAACAGGTGAGATTGCGGTCAAACGCTTGTTTAGTCAGCTATAAAAAAAGTGACTTAAATATATTTCTTATACTAAAATACTTGTTTTTTTTTTTGTTACTTTTGACTACATCCCATCTGATGGAAAGTGAAAATGCGGTCGACGATGGATCATGTTTATTCGTAATGGTGAATTTTTGAAGTTTCATTTAAAAAATAGCAGCTGAAAATAATACAGCAAAAATTACAGTTTTAAAGACTTTAGGTAGGTTTCAACTAATAAATAAAACTAAATATTTTATACAATGAAAAATATTATTTAATAAATGCGCTTTTCTCACAGAAAAAATACAAAAGTAACTTTGTATATTGTTGTTACATTTTATGTAGGTACTTGCACCAACAATTTAATTAACCAATTAAAATATTTATATATTATAAAAAATAAATATGTAAAATTCAACCATTAATAAATAATAGGGATATTATTGACTTAAATCTTACTAATATTATAAACGTGAAAGTTTTAAAGAATGTATGGATGTTTGTTTGTTACTCTTAACACCTAAACGGGTTGACCGATTGAGCTGAAATTTGGAATAGAGATAGAGACCCTGGAATAACACATAGGCTACAGTACAGCGGGTAAAACCGCTGGACGCAGCTAGAATTAAATAAAAGCAAAAACAAGACAATGGTGTCCGTTCCGTATCCGTTTATTCGCCGGGCACGGCGACAAGTAAACTATATTAAAAAATTAAACGCTTTCAAAATATGTTATTTGCCATTTTGTCGTGGCAGCCATCTTGGATTTGAGTTTATCATATTAGGGCTTCTCAAGAAATTTTCAAAAACTTAATTCCACGACATTTATATTTAAAAATGTATCAATAGAGCGAACGGGAGAGCGTTCAGCGTAATAAACCCTCTTAATAAATCATATTAAAATAATAACTAAGTCACAATTTCGCAGCAACATTAGTATAGTCCTTAGCTAACTCATTCCAGAACTGAAGGCGGTCTAGACCTAGGTTTTCAACTAGTTTGACATCGTCATCTATTACTAAAGTGCATTTCTTGTTTTTGGTGTACGGCAGCCATTTTTGTTTTTGATCCGGCCATGTTGGATTGCTGAAAGGAAAAAAAGGGGGGTTATTCATGATTAAATCAGCTTCAAAGCGATTCGCTGGAGTTGCGCGCTGTCAAATTTGATAAATCCGCACTATGCTATGGAATAAGGGTTTTCTGAAATAACAGCCACCAGTGGCTGTAGCATGCCACACGGAATCCCGATAAAACTTCAAGAGTAGAACTGTCATCCCATACATTCACAAAAGTACAATGTATGGGATGACAGTTCTACTCTTGACATTTCAGCGGGAACCCGTATGGCATGCTACGGGCCCAGGAAGCAGCACTGTGGCGTCAGGTCCAGAAACCTACTGAAATCATAGACAAACTAGAACTGTGCAGAGCCTAAAAGCCTTATTACACTTGGCTGAATTTAGTCACTAAATTCAAGAATTTTTGAAAATAACGACAACAAGGAATTAAAATAGGTTACCAACACAATCTACAAATTGTGATTTAAATCTCTTTAACTACGAGTATGACTCTGAGTGTAAGTAGGGTAACCTGCTCTGTTGCAGTATAAATTCCAATTATTATTATTAGGAGAGGGATTTGCCCCGCCTTCTAGGTTTAGTTTGCTACCATCTACCGTATCGTCACACGAGATCGTGGTCAAATAATCTGTAATGAATACAAAAATGAACGTCGCCTAAAAGTAAAAAAAAAACTTACCCAGTTTTAGCAAAGTTGCAAGTAACTTCTGACAAAAATTCTACCATTTCCCAATCCTTTTTGGTAGCTTTTGCCGCTTTGCCTTCTCTATAAAATTGGTATTGAATCATATCACCGTGTGTTGCCCCTTTTAATTTCATACTTGGCATTATTCTAGTATTCATTTTACCACAATAATTAAATTGCAAAACGTACATTTTATCCCAATTTTGCGAAACTCTCTCGGCAAACATGAGTATGTCCCGCCAAAAAAATACATCCGAAACCATTTGCAAGAACCCTTCTTTGCAATTATCGCCGATTTCTTGACCTTTCATATAAAAAGCGTGTATTTTTCGTTGCAATAATTCAGCCTTCTTCGAACCTCTATCGACGTGCGCGTACTTAGGAATGAAGTAGTACAAGTCTTGCTCGTAAACAACGTTTCCGTTTTCGTTGAAAAATACTGCCCCTTCGTGCGAATTTGTCGTAGTTAACATAGGAACTTTTTGAAATCGATTTTCTCTAATAGATATGCGTGGATGTTCAGTGAAAAATGCTTCAACGTTAGCAAAACTTTTTTCCACCACTGGCAAGAAAAACGCGTTCAAAACCGACCTTGGCCTACTCAATTCCGCCTCTGTGGCAGCTATTATTAAGTCCTCAACAGGAACTGTTATTAGAAAATCGTAAATTTCTCTTTCATCCGTCAAATTTTTGCCCAAAATCGATGCGACTAGCGCAGCTTTTCTGATTGGATCTTCAACGATTAAGTACAAGTCCGATATAGAGTTACCAGATTGTGCAATCACTTTGCTATATAACCCTTCTGTCATTTTTGACGTAAGAAACGATGTTGCTATCGCACTGCCGGCGCTTTCCCCAAAAACCGTTATATTATTCGAATCACCGTTAAAATTACCGATATTTTTATTTACCCATTTCAATGCCATAGCTGTGTCTTTCAAGCCAGCATTTCCCGGGCATTCAGGTAAATTTAAACACAACCACCCGAATATGTTAAGTCTATAATTTATTGTGACTAGAATAACATCGTGTTTAATTAGGTAGTCTGGTGTGTAATAGTTGCCATATCCTAAAAGTAATCTACCACCGTGTATGAAGAATATTACTGGTAGTTTTTGTCTTTTTTCGACTGGCAATACTGGGGTGTACACGTTTAGGTAGAGACAATCTTCAGCGCCATCTATTGGCGTGATTGAGTAAGGGTTAGATTGGATACATTTGTTGCCAGGTTTAGTTGCGTCTTTGACTCCTTCCCAAGATATTGGTGGCTCAGGATTCTGGAGAAAAAAAGTCTGATTTTATCTCCCTTCTTTTCTAACTTTTTTTATGAAAAGAAGTATGAGCAAGACGCTCTCCTGATGGTCAGAGATAACGCTGCACATAATCAGTACAGTGCTACCCAGGATTTCACAGTGATGTTAAATTCTAGGAGCACTGCACTAACGCAACGGCAGAGTCATAAAATGTCAAGACTCTTCAGCCCAGTAATTTCACTAGCTACAGGCCCTCCTACCGCAGCACAGTAATGTTTGCACATCACTGCTCAGGCGGTACAATAAGTGGCACAGTTGGAGTACCCACCTAGTCGACCTCCTGCAAAGGAAGGCTAGCAATATTATAATAAAGTAGTAATAATAGATTTGTGGTGTTTCAATTAAGAGTTATCTAATCTAATAATCCAGGCAGGGATTTATCCCGCCTTCTAGGTTAAGTCTGTGAATATCTACGGCCGCATCGTCGCATAAAATTACGCGAAATCGTGGTCATAGGCTAACTTATAAAAAAAAAAAAGTATAAAAAAATCTTACCCTAAATCTCAATGGTCCCACAGGAGGTTTTGCATAAGGAATTCCCTCGAAACTATAGTACATTTTTCCGTAGAATGTCTTGCATTGCTTGCCTTGAAGAATGCCATTTTCTACTCTTACTTGAGGCGACTCCATTGTCCTGAAAAATAATCTTAAGTTAAGAATATTTTTTTGAGACTTCAGACCAAAAAAATACAATAGGAATGATGTCTAAAATAAAATCAAAAATAGTCCGTAATTTAAGATCGTGTATATCGAGTGACGCTCTCTCGCTCGCACAATTTGACGATTTTTTAAAAAAAAAAAATCATGTAATTTTTAAATATATCAAACTGGAAACACTTTTAACATGTGTGCAATAATATTATGGAGGGCTGTTCTTAAGGAATTTTCAATAAATTAATTCTATGAATTTATATTTCAAAATTTGTCAAATAGTGCGAGCAAGAGAGCGTCACTCGATATATACGCTCTTAAATATTTGTAATTATTTCAAATATTTAAAACTTTTACTTTATTGAGAAAAACAAACTAACAATACTACAGCAGTAAATAACACTTTTATTAACCACAGATCGGCCACAAGCCGATCTACAGAAAATCCAAGTGCTCCAAACCACTGTCAGATGGCAGAGTGCCCAGGATGCTGGCAGCATTGCCACGTTGAATGGCAATACTTATACGTTTTTAAATTTTATTTAAATTAATGTCGACTAATTTAAATAAAATTTAAAAACGTAAATGCATGTTTTTTTAACACTTTTGATGGTAAACAACGATAAAAACCGTTGGCATACCTACCTATAACCAAGATCTTTTTTCAAGAAATTTCACAGACCATAAAATGTTTACCTAATGTACCTATGTTTATGAAACATTTTAGGTAAGAATTATTATAATGAAGATGTTTTTAACAAATCTGCCTAAAATTTTATTCTAATATTTTTTTGAGAAATTTTGTGATTTAGGTTCAAGGTATTCATAAAAGTTGCCAAATTTTGTTACTTCTCCTCTTCTATTCCTTTAATATTAAATTGGATTTAATTTGATTAATTTAGATAATATTCTGATATTTTGTTCACGTAATGAGATAATAAAAAATAAATAATTATACAGGGTTATTTTTTTAACCCCCGACGCAAAACGACGGGGTGTTATAAGTTTGACGTGTCTGTCTGTCTGTCTGTCTGTGTGTGTGTGTGTGTGTATGTGTCTGTCTGTGGCATCGTAGCGCCCAAACGGATGAACGGATTTTGATTTAGTTTTTTTTGTTTGAAAGTAGAGTTAGTCGAGAGTGTTCTTAGCCATGTTTGGTGAAAATCGGTCCAAGATGGCCGCTGCTACAAAATGGCGGATTACTTTTTTCTTCCACGACCCCCTCAATATGGGTATCAAATGAAAGGGCTTAACGAGTAGAATACAGCCCACTATATAAAATTTAAAATCCAAGATGGCCGCCATCAAAAAATTGTGAATTACGTATTGCGTTGGGGGTTTTTTTAAATTTTTAATTTAATTCACTTGTTATGATTTTATAAAATTGACACCTCGATTTTTCGAAAAAAAAAATCTCGAAAACCGTAAATTTTCGCGGAACATATATTGCGCTCAAAACATGGCCAATGACCTCCCCAATAAGGCGCTATACATCAATGTACTGAATAACCAAAGACCCTGTATAATACGCTCTTACGTCAAAGACAAACCCAAAAGTTACTCTTATTTCAAAATGTGTACCTACTTAACTCAAATTTAATATACACATACTTAGTAAGAATAATATGAATTACTTTAAATATAATTTAAACATTATATTAATTACAAGCTTAATATAAAATATTTTTACCTGCTTTATATTAATTAGTGGACCCGCGCGCACTTTGTAGCACCAAACAATCAAGTAACATAATGAAAATATTAAATTTAAATTATTTAGGGGTTCCATAAATTACGTCACACAAATTTCATGATTTGACCCCGTCCTTGTCACAGTTGGTCACATTTGTGAGACCCCCCTTCCTAGTGTGACGTCACATATGTTGTAAATTTACATTTACAATTAATGAATGAAAATCAGTTTTATTTCGGAACCGCTGCACACTTAGAATAAAATAGATTTTGGAATGTGACGTCACGAAATTTAGAACCCCTCCCACCCCGTCGTCACACAATGTCACACTTCGTCGACCCCCTCCCACCCCCTTAACCCTTTCAGAACTGAATTATTTTTTTCATCCTGTGGAATTGGTAAATTCCGTGTGTCTAAAGTATAGTAAGGAGACTATTTAAAAAAAAAAATTTAGTCTTCAACTTTTCGGAAAATCTAGTTTTTCTTAATGTGCATAAATGTGCACTCCCATTCTACTTAGTATTAACCCTTAATCACTGACGTACGTACGTGGTACGTCACCCAAATCGTTTTCCGTTTAAAACTTCTGTTTCCGTAGGAATTCCTGAGCGTCCTTTTTAGTAGTTTCCTAGTCACCTGTGACGAGTATCCAGGGATGGATAGCGGACATCTGCCATTTTCCTATTTAGGTGAATTTGACTACCCGACGTATGTGGTACGTACGTCAGTGTTAGTGTAACTTTTTTGAATATATTTCATTATATTTGGCGACTAATAAAATAAACCGCAAGCGGCTAAATTCGCGTTTTATGCTATTTACATCTAAAATATAGTGTGTTTCAGTGAATACTGCCACTGAAAAAGAAATTACAGAATCTTGGCTTAAGAAATCTGACGATTTACTGGCGGATGAAATTAAGTAAATACAGGGTTTTTGAAAAAGTGCTTTATGTTATGATTTACGGCAAGTGTGATTTTTTTCTAATTAAAACCGTCTCTAGTAATTAATAAAACCAATAAAAGAAGTTCCTATTGGTACAGATTTTTATTTTATTAATTTTAAAAAAATGTCAATTTAATTTTAGTTCCCTGTATGGTTATTGATTAATAAAAAAAAATCTATGATTATTATTACTGTTTTTTTGTAATATTCCAATTTAATTTGTATGTGTCTAATAAATAAATTGCACTAATCATCAAAACAACACTTATTTGACACATGGGAAGGTCTTCAAAGTTACGTACGTATGACGTACGTACGTCAGTGTTAGTGTAACAAAATTACACGTCAGTGGTTAAGGGTTAATATTAAGGTATGCAATTTTTTTCATTGTAACTTATGTCTACAATCGTGCACGCCAGTTCTGAAAGGGTTAACGTGTGACGTAAGTTATGGATAACCCCTTATGACAATAATAATATTAATTAATATACCTAATTAAACAACAAACTTATAAAGTTCAGTAATAAATTATCATTTTATAGGTTTGTTTAAATTTATGTCGTATTGTTATTACCTTGATATGAAATATGATCAACTTATTAAATCAAATCAAATCAGGGGCTCGAGTATAATTGAAACTTCTGTACAGATTGAGTTGAAATTTGGTTTTCATTGTTTTTGGTTTTAAGGCTCAGGAACATTGATTTTCCTGAGCAATTCATTACATGTTGTAATGGTTTTTGTGATAATGTAGATCATAGGAATATTATTGATGACATGTATGAGAAAATTGTAACATCACTCAGCGAAGCGGCAATGTTGACTTGTAGCAGGAGCGACGGGAAGAAGCGGGGTGTAGCTGGATGGAATAAGCATGTCAGTGAGGCGCACCGGGCAGCCCGAGCGAGCTTCTTGGAATGGGTTGAGTGTGGTAAGCCTAAAAAAGGTCAACTATATGAGCGAATGAGTGAGAGTAGGAGAGTTTTTAAGAGAAAGTTGAAATGGTGCCAAGACAACCAAAACCAAATTAAAATGGATATCCTGGCATCTAAGCATGGCAGTAAAGATTTTAAAGGCTTCTGGAAGGAGACTAAACGGTTGAATAGTGGTGTGAGCCTGCCCGGTAGTGTGGAAGGGGTGTGTAGCGTGGATGGGATTGCGGAGATTTTTAGGGAGCATTTCACAGTCGAACCGTCGCGTGGGCCTGGGGTTCCTAGGGAAAGTGAACTCTTAAGTAGAGAGGGGGATTGTGTAATGTTTACGGCGAAGGATGTAGGGCAGGTGGTCAAAAGTATGACGAGGGGTAAATCACCTGGACATGATAGCCTCAGCATAGAACATCTGCAGCATGCTGGAGTTCACTTACATAGAGTGCTGTCGATGTTTTTTAACCTATGTGTTGGCCACTCTCATCTCCCTGTGGACCTAATGCGTACGATGGTGGTTCCCATTCTTAAGAACAGGACTGGGGATGCCTCCGACAAAAATAATTACCGTCCTATCTCTCTGGCGACAGTTATTGCTAAAGTATTGGATAGCTTGATAGATCGTCGACTGGCACAACATATTAAACTTCACGATGCCCAGTTCGGTTTCAGACCCGGACTATCAACTGAGTCGGCGATCTTATGTCTGAAGCACACGGTGAGGTACTACACAGATCGGAAGACGCCTGTGTTCGCGTGTTTTCTGGATTTGTCGAAAGCATTTGACCTGGTCTGTTATGACATCTTGTGGGAGAAGCTGAGAGCGGATACAGACACGCCGGCTGAGTTGATTGCCATTCTAAAGCATTGGTATGGCAATCAAATCAATCAGGTGAAGTGGAATGGCTCCCTATCCAGCTCCTACAGCATGAAATGCGGGGTGAGGCAGGGGGGGATGTCATCCCCAAGGCTGTTCAACTGCTATATGAATGGCCTTATTGAGAGGCTCAGCGGTGCCAATGTCGGATGCTCAGTTGATGGTGTTGCCTTCAATAATATCAGCTATGCAGACGATATGGTGCTGCTGAGTCCTTCGATCAGTGGACTCAGAAAAATGTTGGCCATTTGTGGTGAATATGCTGAGTCCCATGGTCTCAAATATAACGTGAAGAAGAGCGAGTTCATGGTATTTAAAGCGCAGGGTAAGAGCTATACCGAGACTCCACCGGTGACGTTAAACGGAGTAGCATTGCACCGTACCTTCACGTTTAAATACTTGGGGCACTGGGTAACGGACAGCCTGAGGGATGACGCTGATGTTGACAGGGAGCGAAGAGCGTTGGCTGTCAGGTGTAATATGGTGGCTCGTAGATTTGCACGCAGCTCTGATTCTGTTAAAATAACTCTGTTCAAGGCATACTGCCAAACATTCTACTCGTGCAGTCTCTGGGCCAACTGTACACTGAAGGCGCTCAACTCTCTTCGTGTCCAGTACAACAACGGCTTCAGAGTTATGTTTGGGCTTCCAAGGTTTTGTAGCGCATCGGGGATGTTTGCTGACGGGAATACCGACTCTTTTGAGGCGATTCTCCGTAAAAGGGCAGCATCCCTTATGCGACGCGTCCGAGGAAGCCCAAATAGGATGGTAGGGGTGATAGGAGGCAAGCTGGAGTCTCCCATATGGAGGCACTGGATGCAGCTGCATGTGAGCCGTAGAGTGTTATAAGGTCTAAGAGTGGTTACCGTTTGATCTCGTTGCTCCTGCTATGTAATTGTGTTGTGTGTATTATTTTTGCATTGAGCCTAGTGTATATTACCATGTTTTCATTTTTATTGTATTTAATTTTGGTTGTATTTAATTTTTCATAATAATTTAAATTTTTATTTGACATTAGAATTTTTATTAGTTGTGTATTTAAATTTGATGGATTTTTATAATATTTTGACATTTAAATTTTTATTGTATTTTAATTTTTATTTGACATTTAAATTTTTATTGTATTTTAATTGGATTGATTTTAATTTTGGATAATAATCTTAATTTTCTATTTTTATTTGTATATTTTATCGTATTTTTTTTGTTTTTCTTATTATAATTTAATTTTGGATAGTAATTTTAATTTTTAATTATTTTTAATTTGATAATATTGTAAATGCTAATTATTATATACAGGCCGAAATACGCCAATCACTTGGTTAACACTCACAGGTTTGATTCACAGCTACAGACTGACTTTTTATCAATCTACCCCCAACATCGTACATAACATGCCTTCCCCTGGGGATAGCTTCATACACATTATTGTCACAAGTCTTTACACTGATTACTTTACACTAAATCACACGTTGTCTATTAACTTTAATACTATTGTCTTTTTTACACTAACTTATTACTATGGGTATATTAACTACTAGTTTTTATTTTAACTCTTCATCGGAAGCGGACACACTTTCTTCTTCAGATTCAGTGCTATAATGCCTGTCTGCTCTTACTCGTTTGTTTTCTGAGGTAGGCGGAGAGACTGACAATGTCCGCTTATTTCTAGCCATTTCTCCAGAGCTGCTCGGCATCACGATATCTTGTGGTCCTGTTACTCCAACTATATCGGCCCATTTCTGCGGTGAGGGTATTACCACTTCATCTTCTTCACTTTCACTCTCTAACTGATTTTTAGGTGATTTTTCCTTGCTAGAAAGTCCTCCCCCATGCATCTGGTTTATATGTCTAGTAAGCAACTTGCTATTCCACCGCACCAAGTATCTGCACACCCCTATGCGCTTCTCTACCACCCCTTGCAACCATCGGGGCCCTCTTCCATAGTTCCTCACGTACACCGCCTGACCAACATTAAATGATCGTACCTTTACATTCTCATTATCCTTCTCTTTTTTATTATTATAGGACAATGGATTCAAAATATCAAATTTGGTCCTAAAGCGTCGATTATTCAAAAGTTCAGCTGGTGTCTTCTCGTTGACTGTATTCGGCGTTGAGCGCAGCCCATATAATATATTGGGCAGACGAACATGCCACGGTTCCGCTGTTATCTTTTTTAACTTGTTCTTTACTGTCTGCACAGTACGCTCTGCTTGTCCATTTGAAGCTGGATGATATGGTGCCACTAAAATCTGTTTAATATCATATTCCTTGAGAAAATCTTTGAACTCTTCCGCTATAAAACTCCTTCCATTGTCACTCACTATGGACTCTGGTAACCCTTGTTCTGCAAAAATTTCTCGTAGGTTTCTAATTAAGGTAGAGCTACTCATGTCATTGACAATCTTAACTTCTGGCCACTTGGAGTAGGAGTCTATTAGGATAAGAAAAACTTTCCCCTGAAATGGGCCAGCATAGTCTACATGTAATCTTGACCATGGTTTATCTGTCTTGAGCCAATGATGAGTAACTTGCGCTGGCATATTTCTATTTTCAGAACAATTACTGCAATTTTTTACCATGATTTCAATCATTTTGTCCATAGCTGGCCACCAGAAATAGCTCCGAGCTAAAGCTTTGGAAATAACAATACCGTCATGATTCCTATGTAATTCATCTAATAAGTATGACCTCATTTTCTCTGGTATCACCACTCTACTGCCCCACAATATGCAGTTACTATGTATCGACAATTCATCTCTTTTTTGCCAGAATACCTTATATTCTTTATCTACTCTAGATGGCCACCCATTCCTGATCCAATACAGAACTTTACATAATATCTGGTCTTTCTTTGTGAGTTGAGCCACCCTTCCAGCAGTGAGATCTAGCCCCGCAGGAGTCTCTTCAATAAGCAAAACTCCATCACAGTCTATATCTACTGTTTTGTCCTCTTCAGAATCCTTAACTGGCCAGCGACTCAATGCATCTGCATTTCCTAATTTCCTCCCTTCTACATATTGTATTTCATAGTCATATGAATTCAATAAGAGTGCCCATCGTAGCATTCTAGGAGATATGATATTAGGAATAGGTTTTCCATGCCCAAATATTCCCAGCAGTGGTCTGTGATCTGTCTTAATGGTTACCTTCCGTCCACTGATATATTGATGGAATTTCTTGAGACCAAAAATGATTGCAGCCGCTTCCTTGTCTATTTGTGCATAATTTCGCTCATGAACATTCATCGTCCTCGATGCAAACATAATTGGTTTCACAGTGCCGTCGTCCATTTCGTGTTCCAACACAGCTCCTAGACCATATTCCGAAGCATCACAGGATAAAATTAATTTTCTCTTTACATCATAATGTACCAGGGTATCCTCACTGGACAACATCGCCTTCAATTTTAAAAAAGCTTCTTGACATTTCTTATCCCAGTTCCATTTCGACTCTCTCTCTAATAACCGATATAATGGTTCTGCAATTGTAGCCCTGTGTGGCAAAAATCTATCATAAAAGTTTAAAAGCCCTAAGAATGCTTGAAGTTTTTTCACATTTTCAGGTGCCGCTGTCTTTTCTATGGCATCTATTTTGTCCGTTGTAGGATGTATACCGCATTCGTCAATAACAAATCCCAGGAATTGTACTTCCTTCACAGCAAATGCACACTTCTTTTTGTTAACTCTCAAGCCAGCATCTTGCAACCTTTGTAGCACCATTTGTAACCTTTCATTGTGACTCTCTACATTGCTGCCACATATAACTATATCATCCAACAAGACAGCTACACCTCGGATTCCTGCAAGCAATGAAGACATTAACCTCTGAAAAATCCCTGGGCAAGCTTTTACTCCAAAAGCTAACCTCTTAACTCTATACAGACCCTTTAGGGTATTGAGTGTCAACAAATCGGCAGTCTTATCATCAACACGCACTTGAGTATATGCTTGCTCCAAATCAATTTTAGAAAATATCACTCCTCCGTTGAGTTCAACAAATGCTTCATTTAATGTAGGCAGAGGATAGGTGTCAGTGTCTGTTACTGCATTCACTGTATAACGGTAATCTCCACATAACCGTACCTTCCCATTCGGCTTCGGAACAACTACTATAGGAGTGGCCCATTCTGAGTGAGATGTTGGTTCAAGCACATCTTCACTCACCAATCTATCAATTTCCTCAGAAACTGCCCTCCTTCTTGCAAATGCTACTGATCTAGCTCTAAGGAATTTTGGAGAAGATCCCTCCTTCGGAGTGATACTTACCACTGGACCTGTATACTTCCCGAGCCCTGGCTCAAATACTTGCTTATATTTTCCTATCAGTTGTTCGACTTGGTGTTTGTCGTTTATAGTCATCTTGACATTATTAATTCCTTGTACTATAATACCTAAATCAAGGAACCAGTTCCTACCAATTAGGCTTGTTCCCTTCCCTCTAACTATCAATATTTCCATATTCTTATTGACATTTTTATACACTACTTTAACTGAAGTTTGTCCCAGCAATGATAACTTGCCATCTGTATATGACTTCAGTCCAATCTCAGTATTCTCTAAACGGGGCACTTTACCTTTCCATATGAGCCTGGCTGTGTTCTCATTGATGATTGTATATGGGCAACCCGAGTCCACCTCCATCAGTAGTTCTGTATCATTCAGTAACACTTTAACTTGGAATGGCTTCACCTTCTCTTGTCTAATACTATTAAGACCTACCTCATATAATCCATTGCAGTCCGAGTTATTTTTCTTCTGCTTTGCCTTAACAAAACATTTTGCTTCTATGTGACCTGTTTTCCCACAATGATGACATTTGCTCCAACGAAACCTACATTCCCCTTTATGTTGCCTACCACAGCGAAAACAATCAGAATTATTGGATTCTTTCATACCTCTTTTATTTGTAACCTGGTTAATTTCCATAGGTACCTCTATATCCTGAATGCCACTGCTTGTACTGGGACCAGGCTGCATGATGACGCTTGCATCAAATTTGGCTGTCTCATGTGATAGTGCAATATTTGTAGCCTCTTCAAATGTTAATGATCTCTGTTGTAATAGTTTCTTTTGGATCTCTTTATCATTTATACCACATACTAGTCTATCTCTTAATGTCCGATCCAAATCCGTGAAATTACAATGTATGGATAATTTTCTTAACTTCGCAATATATTCTCTCACTTTCTCATCAACTTCCTGATTTCTTGTGTGAAATTTATAAGATTCCACAATTTCATTAGGCTTTGGATGAAAATGGTTGTTCAAAATGGCTACCAAAAACGAAAATGTCACCTCACCTACAGTCTTTGGAGAAATTAATGAAATGATTAAATCATACAAATCAGGTCCACAAACTGCAAAGAAATTGGCTTTTTTCTTTGAATCCTCTCCTATTTCACTTGCTTCCAGGCAAAAGCAGAACCTTTCAATGTAATTTTTCCAACATCCATGTGCCACATCAAATTCATTAAATTTAATACCCATAGTTAAATTTTAATATTTTTCACAACACAACACTATTATTAAACAGTTTTTTTACAGTTTCTCTCGTCGCCACTATTATATACAGGCCGAAATACGCCAATCACTTGGTTAACACTCACAGGTTTGATTCACAGCTACAGACTGACTTTTTATCAATCTACCCCCAACATCGTACATAACACTAATTATTGAAAAACTGATGAATTTATTTTAATTTATATAATATGTTTTAAGATGTGTAATATGGGCTGTATGTCCGAATTAAATGATTTTTATTTATTTATTTTTTATTTTTAATGTTTTTAATCCCCGATGCAAAAACGATGGGGTGTTATAAGTTTGATGTGTCTGTCTGTCTGTGTCTGTGGCATCTCCAACAGATTTTGATTTAGTTTTTGGTTTGAAAGTAGAGTTAGTTGAGAGTGTTCCTAGCCATGTTTGGTGGAAATCGGTCCAAGATGGCTGCCGCTACAAAATGGCGGATTACTTTTTTTCTCCCCAACCCCCTCAATATGGGTATCAAATGAAAGGGCTTAACTAGTAGAATACAACACACTATAATAAATTAAAAATCTAAGATGGCCACCACAACAAAATGCTAAATTACCATTTTTGCTACGCTGGGAGTTCTTAAATTTATTTTTTAATTTAATTCACCTGTAATCGTTGTCAATAAAGAGCTGAGTTATCTAATCTTAATTGTGTACGTAAACATCTGATAAGAAACTAATAGATAAGAAAGTCTGCGAAAAGTGTAAGGATAAAAAAACAAAGAAAAAAAAAGGGAGGCCTTTGCCCTGCAGTAAGATGACCCTGTCTAATTATATTTTTTTTTTATCATATTATAAAACAAAGTTGCTTCCCATATCTTACTAATATTATAAACGTGAAAGTTTGTAAGAATGGATGTCTGGATGTTTAGATAGATGTTTGTTACTCTTTCAGGCCTAAACGGGTGGACCGATTGAGCTGAAATTTGGTATAGATATAGCTTAGACCCTGGAATAACACATAGGCTACATAAGTACTGCAGGTAAAACCGCTGGGCGCAGCTAGTATAATATAAAACAAAGTTGCTTCCCATGACTGTCTGTCCATATGTAAGCTTAGGTGTTAAATACTCACAGAATCCATTGTTCTAATGCGATTTTGTTTCATTTCAAGAGGAAGGTTTATATGCATAATACAGTAGAGAAATATTGATAATTATCTGGGCGCTACGAAGTGCACGCGGGTCCATTAGAAATATTGGTAGGTATATCATAAAAATTGCTTAGAATATAAATAATATTATTATATATGAATAATAATAAAATTGATCAGAATAAGCCTTTTTTAACCCAGGAAAAATGCACTACACATTATTGAGTTATGGCAATATTAAATACTCTATGATTTGATTTGATGTTTGTGAAAACAAAACACTTCCGTATATGGCGGCGTGAAGAAAAATTGTTGTGTCGTGTAGATTATTGAAGAATTAATATATTTTTACGTTCCTTCCAAACTGTGTTTATCTCTGCTGGAACCCCATAACCCTCAACAGGTTATGGGCCCAGATCACGCTGGAAAAAGGAAGGAACAGACGTGTAGAATAATAAAAAATTTAGTTCGAACGAGAGTCGAAACAAAAGCAAAAAAAAAATGGAAGCCGGTGGTTGCACGCACACTCAAAGTGCACATAATATAAAATTAAATGAAACCAACTACCAAGTATGGAAGTTTCAATTAAAAATAATTTTGCGCTCGAGAGGATTATTGTCAATAGTAGAAGGCAATAGAGGAAAACCTGACATCACATCAAAGACTGATTTTATAAAATGGATGGACGATGATTCTAAGGCACAGGAAATAATAGTGACGCGAGTACAAGAAAAAATTCTGAACCATTTGTTGACTTGTAAAACCAGTGCTGAAATCTGGCAGAAATTAATAGCTGTCTATGAACCAAAATCAAAAGTCAGTGTACATCTCGTGCAGCAAAAGTTTTTCAACTTGAAGTTTGAAGAGCCGGTTACTAGTTTCATTTCTAAACTTGAGGATCTGCGATACCAACTTGAAAGTCTTGGAGAGAAGATGTCTGACACAATGTTGATTACAAAAGTACTGATGACACTGCCAGAGAAGTACCAACACTTTGTGTCAGCTTGGGAATCAGTTCCAGAAAGCAGCCAGAGTTTCCAGAGCCTTGTATCCCGGTTACTAATAGAAGAGGAGAGATATGGGAACACTGAACCTGAGCCGTCTTCAGCGTTGGTAGCATCACAGCGAGGTCGCAATAACTACAATAAAAGTGTGAGTGAAGTAAAGTGTTTTGAATGTGGAAAGATAGGACATTTCAGAAGGGACTGTAGACAAAGAAAGTGTCATTTTTGTCATAAGACTGGACATTTAATCAAAGAGTGTAGAGCGATAAAAAATAAGTCAAATGAAGGTAAAGCGGACAGTAGTAAGATAAACAAGAATGCTTTCATAATGAATGCGATTGAAACTGTAAGTAGTGATTTTATTCTTGATTCTGGAGCAAGCGAACATATGGCTAACTGTAAAGATTTGTTCACATCTTTTCATGAGTTGTCAAAGAGATATGTAACTGTAGGCGATGGTGAGCAATTAGAAGTTAAAGGAATAGGTAATGTTGATGTGATTGCTTTCAATGGTTCCAAATATATACCTACAACCTTGAATAATGTATTGTTTGTGCCAAAATTAAATGCTAATTTGTTCTCCTTAGCATGTGCATTAGACAAGGGCCACACAATGATATCCACCATCTCAGGTTGTAAATTCTTAAAAGATGAGCAGGTAGTAGCTATTGCTGACCGTGTTGATAATATGTATGTGATGAATTTTAAATTTTGTTATGACAGTGCAGCTTTAATAACTCTTTCAGAATGGCATGAACGAATGGCACATCAAAACTTTAAATATGTCAAACAATGTTTAAATTCAAATAATGTAAAGTATGAAGGACAGACTGAGCAATGTCATTCGTGTATTCAAGGGAAACAGCATAGATTGCCTTTCAGTGCTAGCGAGAGTCAAGCAACAAACCCAGGCGAGTTGATACACATGGATCTTTGCGGTGAGATGACACCAGCTTCACTCGGAGGGTCTTTGTACTTTCTTTTAATAAAAGATGACTATAGTAGCTACAGATATGTCTACTTTATGCGACACAAATCTGAAACAAAACATAAGATTGCAGAGTTTATATCACAATTTGAGAATGAATTCAACTGTAACATTAAAAGAGTACGATCAGACAATGGAACAGAATTCATAAACCGAGAAGTCAAAGAAATGTTTAAATCAAAGGGGATCATACATGAAACAACGGTTAGCTATACACCAGAACAAAACGGAAGAATTGAAAGAGAAATGAGAACAATAGTAGAATCAGCGCGAACAATGATTATTAAAGCAGAACTAAATAAAACACTATGGGCTGAAGCAGTGAACACTGCCGTCTTCACCATAAATAGAACGGGCACATCCAAGGTAAAAGACAAAACACCATATGAGCTGTTGTACAAGAAGAGTTTTGATCTACATAAACTGAGGATATTTGGTACTCCTGTTTATGTTCATATACCAAAAGAGAAAAGATCAAAGTGGGATTCTAAAAGCAAAAATGGAATTTTTGTTGGTTATGGAGAATACTGCAAAGGATACAGAGTATGGTTACCAAATACAAAGAAGGTCGAAACACATAGGGATGTAGTATTTATTCAAGATAAAAGGAAAGAAGATATGAGAAAAGTACAAGAGGTGACAACAGATGTAATAAGTGAAATGATACCTGAAGAGATGAATAACAGTGATGTACAAGAGATTCAAAATCAAACAGATGAAGACTTAACAGAATTACTACCAGAACAAGAAGACCAGATTGAGAGACAAGAACATGAAAATGAGATGTGTGAATTAGAAGTGAGTGAGGAAAATCCGGAAGAAATTTTTTATGATGCAGAAGTTGAGCAGGAAAGTACAGAAGAAACAAGAAGGCAGATTAAAAGACAGATAAAGAAACCAGCATGGCTAAATGATTATGTTACAGGCTTAGCTGCACAAGCAAAAGAACAGCTGTCTTTTAAAGAAGTGACAAGTGGAGATGATGCAAATCTATGGTTGGAAGCAATAGAAAATGAAAAGAATGCATTAAACAAAAATAATACTTGGACTGAGACAGAATTGCCAAAAGGAAAGAAACCAATTGAAGCGAAGTGGGTTTTTAGAATTAAAAAGGATGAGAAAGGCAATACACAGTATAAAGCACGTTTAGTTGCACGGGGTTTCCAGCAAGAAGAAAAATTTGATCACGCCGATATATATGCACCAGTTGCTAAACTAACAACATTCAGAATTTTAATGGCTATATCAACAAAATTCAATTTACATGTAAATCAGATGGATGTGAAGAGTGCCTTCCTATATGGCGATATAGATGAGGAAGTATATCTTGAGAAACCAGAAGGATTTCAGAAAGACGGATTAGTGTTAAAATTAAATAAATCACTTTATGGTTTAAAAAGAAGTCCAAGAAAATGGAATGAGAAATTTAACAGCGCTTTGCTAAAGGAAGGTTTTGTAAGAAGTCAAAGTGATTGGTGTCTATACTACAAAAAGGGAATTAAATTCTACATACTAGTATATGTAGATGATATTTTACTGGTTGGAGAAAATCAAGATGATATTAACAGAATAAAAGAAGTTTTGCAAAAAGAATTTGAAATGAAAGATATGCATGGAGTAGCTAAATATCTGGGAATAAATATTGTTAAGAAAGAAGATAGTATTGAATTGGATCAAAAGGAATATTTAATGGATATACTAAACTGCTATAATATGCAAGACTGCAAGCCAGTGAAGACACCTATTGAGCCGGCGTTAAAGATATCGGATACATCATCAGAAGACAAAGAATTTTTTTTTTTTTTTTTTTTTTTCCTCTTATTATCTTGCGATCAGCCTTTCTGGCTATAAGCAGATGTGGTGGCGGTTATTGTCGAGTAGGTTGCTACCCCCAGCGGGATACAGCCCTTTCACATGTTTAGTCAGTCTGTTTGCTGACTATCCTGATCGAAGACGTCTCGCTTCTTTTTAAGACGGCGAATTATTTCTGGCATTGTAAGTTGGCCTGCAAGTTCATTTGGGTGTTTTTGTAGTCTTGATTTATATTTTTTGCAATTTGAGGCAATTTCTTGTGCAATTGTTGGCATATCGAGCATTTCATGTAGCTCTGTTGTTTTAATGAACCATGGTGCATTCGATATCTGTTTTAGTATGCTATTTTGCATCCTTTGCATCATTGTTAGATTGCTAGAGCTGGCAGCACCCCACAATTGTATGCCGTATGTCCAGATTGGCTTTATCATGGTTTTGTAGATGAGGAGTTTATTGTCTATTGTGAGCTTCGAGTTTCTTCCCATCAGCCAATAGAGACCTTTGTACTTTATGTTGATCTCATCTCTTTTGGTTTTAATGTGTTTCTGCCATGTGAGTCTCCGGTCCAAGTGCATGCCCAAGTATCGCACAGTGGTTTGATGTGGTAGTTGCGCGCCGTTCAGGGTGACAGGTGCACAGTCTTCCTTACGGAGTGTGAATGTGATATGTGTTGACTTGCTTGCACTGACGGCAATTCTCCACTTGTCTTGCCAAGAAGACAAAGAATTAATTACAAAATGTAGAAGTTTGATTGGCAGCTTAATGTATGCAATGCTGGGAAGTAGGCCGGACATATGTTTTGCATTAAATTATTTAAGCCGCTTTCAGTCTAAGGGAAATGAAGACCTGTGGAAAGCCTTAAAAAGAGTATTGAGATATGTAAAAGGAAGTTAGATTTAAAATTTATTTTCAATAAAAATATAGAGATGCCGTTGCTTGGCTATTGTGATGCAGATTGGGGTGGAGACACTCAAGAAAGAAAATCAACATCGGGATATATGATGAAAGTTTTTGGTTGCACTGTATCTTGGGCTAGCAGCAAACAACAATGTGTTTCTCTATCATCAACTGAAGCTGAGTTTGTTGCATTGGCAAAAGGAGTATCAGAAGCTGTTTGGATCAGAAATTTACTAAATGAGATTGGGGTTAAATGTTACGATATATGTATTCTAGAAGACAACCAGTCAGTCATTCATACTACTAAAAATCCTGAAAATCATAAAAGACTAAAACATATAGATATTAAGTTACATTTTGTTAGAGACTTTGTAGAGCGTAAGATTATTAAACTTCAGTATGTTTCAACAGAGAGGCAATTAGCTGATTTTTTCACTAAACCTCTAAATGTGTTAAAATTTGAAAAATGTAGAGAGGGTCTGTTATTATGTTGAATTTTAAGTTTGTAAAGAGGTAATGTCTTGTTTTGTTTAATGTTTTAAATTGAGGGAGGGTATTGGAAATGTAGAGGGTGGTCTATTATTATGTTATTATGTTTACTAAGAAGTAATGTTTTTGTATTAGTGTTTAATATTGAGGGAGGGTATTGAGTTATGGCAATATTAAATACTCTATGATTTGATTTGATGTTTGTGAAAACAAAACACTTCCGTATATGGCGGCGTGAAGAAAAATTGTTGTGTCGTGTAGATTATTGAAGAATTAATATATTTTTACGTTCCTTCCAAACTGTGTTTATCTCTGCTGGAACCCCATAACCCTCAACACACATCACCCCACGCGGAGGGCGCGGGCGGATTTAGCCCCCACCCATGATGCCTCATTACCTTTACCAGTAAATTAGAACTCCGAAAAATCACACTTACTTACCTTATAAGAACTGCTCTGCTAAATAACGAAAAATCTATTCAATATTGTTATTTGTAACTCGATATTTATTTAATTTTGTTTTGACTTTACCTAACTAAATAATTATTATTTATATTTATCAAGAAATGTGTGTTTAAACGAAAAACTGAATAAACACTAAATGTTATCTTTATAATTCTATGTAGCCTTCTCTTGCTAGTTACGAAAAGCTATAAGGAAATTGTGTTTATTATAATGATTATACAACGTTCCCACGATTTGCATTGTCATTTTATGTAAATTACAATAAAATTGCAGTTTTTATAAATATAAAAATCTTATTTAGATTTCGTATTTTGCAAAACTTTGAGCAATTTGAATTTTTGAACTTTGTACTGCCAACTGTCAATGTCAACCGCTACTTAACTATCAACTGTCACTTTTATCTGCCGATTTTTTTTATTTACCATTGCTTCAAACAGTAATTCAGTAATTGTCTTTGCGATGTACAGCGAAGTTGTAGTGCATCTCTACAACATTTTTTTTGTGCAGAAAATTCCCGACCATGAATTATGTTTCGCTTCTTTTACATTAATTATTAATAAACCATCTGCAGAACCTTTGCGTAATATAAATAGTGTGAACATAGAAATGATTCGGATGGACTTCTTCCCCGATGTGATGGATAGAAGTATGAGCGTCGAATTATTTTGAATAGATTGTCTATGACATCAAAGTCCGCAAATCCATTATCAAAGGACTTTTCACATCACTAAAATATCATGGCCGCGATCCGCCATCGCCTTTGCGACATATGTAGCGTGACAAGTCATGTCATTTAAGCCCATGATATATGAAAAATTCCAATGGCAGATTCCTTCTTTGGGTTCGATACATCGTTATCGGTAAGTTTGCACCGTGATCTACGTGCTTAGACCTTAAATTTGGTGTAAAATACGCTATATATTGAGTGGGAAACATTGCCTGCCAACGCGCCACAAAGCTGTCGCAATTTCAATTTTACTCATGTTCTCTCCACTTTCTACATCATATTTCACTTATTTCTTACAGTTTTAACACTAATTCAACTGTTTAAATACTTTTCATCGCGTCTATTCTGCGTAAAACGTGAAAATTTCAACATAATGTTGTACATACCTATATAACTTTTATACATGTTATAATGTTTGTATCTGGCTACATTTTTGTTTTAAACGCGTAATAGACTGTTTGAGAACATGACTAAGTTGCTGTGTTTATTAAAACGTTGTGCAATACTAATAAAAAGTAACATATATAATGCTAATAGGAATATGTCCTCTAAACATTGAATTTTGTTTTTCTGAGTCATGTATTTTGCAATATACTATGTGCTTGTGATGTGAAATGTTATAAAGTACCTTATGCGTTACCTGCAATTAAAAATCCTTTCTTGACGGATGTCTACATCATAAAACTTATCTGTGTGCCAAATTTCAACCACACCATTCCATGGTTTGGGCTGTGCGTTGATAGATCAGTCAGTTACATTATCCTTATTAATATTTAGTAGATTAAGAAAGAAAGAAAAAACAGTCATTGCCAATCATTACAAAAAACATATTGGAGAAGTAACAATAAAAAAAGTAAAAAAATAAAATATGTAAGTAATAAAATAAGTGGATCATAACATCTCCATGCCAAGTGCTAAGCCCATTGCGCTGATGTTTGGTATGTAAATAGCTTAGACCCTGGATAACACGAAGCCTATGCATATCTGGGTCCATAATTCTTGAATTTTTTCTTCTTAGTCAAGTGTCATAAGATGTTAAGACATCAGCCCAGTAATATCACTAGCTACAGTGTCTTACTGAAGTAATGTTTGCACAGCACTGCTCAGGCAGAATAACTGGCACTGTGGAGGTAACCACCCAGTCAACCTACAAAAGAAGTCTAGGTACCCCTGGTATAAAACTAAAATATAACTGACTAGCTGCACTCAGTGGTTTGACCTGCTGTACTCTATACCAAATTTCAGCTCAATCTGACCGCCAATTGTAACACTTCTTTCTGTGTAATCTTAGTTCTAAGTTTTTTTTTATTTTATACTAAATAGGCCTACGTTTGACCACATCCCACCTGATGGAAAGTGAAAATGCGGTCGACGATGGATCACGTATGACGCCTAGAAAGGTACCTATTCACTCGTGCCTTGAAGATACCCAAGTTGTACCGCTCGGGAAACACAGATGACGGCAAAGTGTTCCAAATGCGACCAGTTCTCATTAGAAACGACGAAGCAAAACGCTTGGTGCGGGCTTGGTATATTGTTGTATTTGTGTGAACAATAAAGAGTTTTCTATTCTATTCTATTCTGTCCACCTGTTTAGGCGTGAAAGAGTAACAAAAATACATCCAGACATCTATACATTCTTACAAACTATCACATTTATAATATTAGTTTGACGACCTCTGTGGCGCGGTGGGCTAATCCCACTTGTAACACAGTAGGTTGCAGTTTTAATTCCTGTGTGGTACAAATGTTTGTGTGATCCACAGATATTTGTTTCTGGTCTGGGTGGGTTTCAGTATATATTATAAGTATGTATTTACAAAAGAAAAGTATATAAGTATTATATCCGTTATCCTAACCACCATAACACAAGCATTAAGTAGCTTAGCTTGGAGTTAGGTGGCGCTGTGTGAAATGTCCTGAAATATTTCTTATTATAATTATTTATTCATGTTTCAGAACTTGAATGATGATGAAGGTGGAGGAGATGGCTCAGAGGAGGAGTACGATGCTCTTAACGATGAGACTTTCGGATACGGAAGTAAGTACATTTCATTTAAGTATACTTAAGTGATTTTTTTGTTTTCTTTTGTTTACGCCGGGAAAAAATGCATTACGCATACCCTCTCACAGGGGTATGGGAGGGTTATGTGGGACTCCCCGTGCAGAGCGACTGCACGGTATACCCACTAAAACAACTCGGCGGCACTCCTGGATCGTCTTTTTGACGGAGGACTGGGAATTGGCAGAGCCTTGCATCCAGTCCCATACTTAAGTGATACCACAGGCACTATATAAATAAAAGTACATTTTAGTGAGCTCAGAGATGTGCACAGAGCCGTACACAAGCGGATTTTAGGGGCCAAGAACAAACCCAGAAACACACACTGTTTATTTGGAATTTGTAGTGCTCGATATAACCTGATCCTATACTTTCATAGTTAAGATTACATTTTTTTCTCGGCGCTCGCAGAAAGCTGCTTGCTTAATACTTGTATCACGAGAGATCATAGTCAAAGGCAAATTTAATTAATCTTACTAAAATTATAAACGTGAAAGAATTTGTGGATGTATGTTTGTTACCCTTTCACATTCAAATGAGTGGACTGATTGAAATTAGGTATACAGTATAAAGATAGCTTAGACCCTGGAATAACACATAATATGCTATAAATACAGGGGGTAAAACCTCTGGGCGCAGCTATTAATAAATAAATGTACCTATATATTAATATGGCCTTTACTCTTCAGAGAGGTCCATAATAAGATATTTAATAAAATAATATATTATGTATAAATATAAAACCAAAATATTTTTTAATGTATAACTTTATTGGAAGCAAAAAATTAGTCTACAATTAAATTTATATAATGCATGATAATTTTAATAAGAAATTAATAAGTATTATTGAAATTTATATAATGCATGAGTAATTGATAATTAAAAATGTAGTTTAATTCTATTATGGAAAATAAATGAGGCTATAATAATAATTGTCAAAGGGGCCTCTACATGTTGGCTTCGGCCCCACGCACGCCTACCAAAGGACCGGGACACTATTGGCCCGAGATACCTAAAGGTTGACAAACAAATAATAATACATAATATATTAATATACATATTTATTGTACAGATGACGAGTTCGACTGGGAGTTGGAGCACGAGCAACTTGCTTACCAACTGGAGAGCAGCAGACGTCACGAGCCCGGCATTGATGACATCAGCAACTCACAACTCGGTAAGGATTACACTGCAATTAGCAATAATATTTAATTCCTAAAAACAATTAGCAATTGTCAAATTAATGGTAGTTGCTAAAATAAATTAATATTGCTAATTTAATAGCAATCATCTGCATTCGCGTCTTGCTGGTATCATGCGAAAAATACGCGAACGTGCTATTTCGCACCGCGGTGCTGACTGCCATGCTATGCTAACGCTTATTTTATTCGATGCTAAATGATAATATGAACCGGGCCAATGAAATTTAGCATTTCACCGCTATTCATAATCAAATAAAAAATAATTTTATCAAATAGCATAGCAATAGCATGTAGCATGATAAGACATGAAAATTAGCATGCTAATAACATTAATTGTCATTACTACTGGCTAAGCCCATTGCTTGTTTATGGTAACGTAGGCCTCTACTGCATTCGAAGTCGCTTGAGAGGGTGGAGTGAAACTCCTCATCACCCCACCGCGGAGGGTGTCACAATATTAGATTGTGGACAACAATAAGTAGCCAAATAATATGTTAAGCGGCTGAATAAAATGTTAAGCGGGTGAATACAATAAATAAAAATACCTAGACTCCTGTCAGTGAGGACCAAACTCTGTCGGGACGCGGATGAGTGCTTCGGCGTACCCGCTGCCGGCATTATGGCGTCCCGCAGGAACACCCGCAGGTTTATTAGTGGGTATGCCCGCCGCGCATATCTTCGGCCGGGGAGTCCCACATACAGCCCCCGGCGTGGGGCGATTATGCATAACGCATTTTTCCTGGGTCAAAAAAAGAAAAGGCTTATATTGCAGAGGCTACCTGGGGAAGTGCCACACTTTAGCCAGTTATTCATCCGCCGCACAATGTGCAGGCATTACTGTACGGACTAAAGGGGAATGTTACCAGACATTCCTGACATATAGAGACGAGACAACTAATCTGAGGATGACACCCACAAAAATTTATTATTCAAACACTTAATCACTTTCTTTTTTGTTATTTGGAATAGATGTTTTGAAAATTCTGGCGCTGTGCCGGCCGCTGTCGCAGCATTTTCGTGTATTTCTAGTTAAAACGTTACTAAAGCGTTATAATATTGTCAACAGAAGCGTCGCTATCCCAGTTAGTACTGGACGAGACAGACGCGCCGCATCACACGCTCGGCTCCAGCGTTTGGCGACATGATCCTAATATACAGGTAACCACATACATATACATACTTCAAACTCAAAATTCATTTATTCAAATAGGCTACATTGGAGCACTTTTGCAAGTCAATTTTACATTTTTCTATTTTAACACTCTACCACTCGTTCGCAAGGCACCTCTATGAGAAGAAAAAGCAAGAAACTCATGATTATTTCATTTTTTATATGTGTTTACAATGTTTATCTTGGTTACATAATTTATTGTGCGTTTGAGGGGCACCAGCTGGTTTATTATGGAGAGGTTTCCAGGCATCTGTCGTCTATGTATTGGCTTATTTTATACTAGGCTTTCTTTTATAATATGGCTTTTGAATTTACCATCTGTGAGCCCCGTTATTTCCTCAGGGATTTTATTATAGATCCATTCCTTCCATTATATGTCACCGGAAAATAACAAGATTCGTAAGTTAGAGATAGTAAATTTGATGATGAAACTTTATAAATTTCCTTGAAAATTTATAAACTTTCAAGGAAATTTATAAACTTCCGTAGGATTCCAAACGAGAGATAAAATGTATTATTTTCGCAAATTTGACAATTTACGACGTGCCTTTGTAAATTTATAAACTAACGGATTATCCATTCGTAAGATTCTAAACGGATCGACCAATCACAGAAGAGCTTTTAATTTTACGCTTTAGCTTTTGATTTTGCCAACCTATAAACTATAGATCTGGAAAATCCGAAATTATTTACTTTATATTAATTAGCAGCTAGTATAATTATATATTTTGTTAACAGTTGCCGACTCAACAACCCCTTAAGAATGTGTGCACAGTGGAAGAACTGGAGCGGCAGTTGCGTCAAAAACATCAGCAACAGCCATTCAACAACCAGAATTACTTTCAGGTAAGGATATATTATTTCACCAGGGGTAGACTTACTTTGCAGGAGGTCGTCTAGGTGGGTACCCCAACAGTGCCAGTTATTCTACCGCCTGAGCAATGATAAATAATTGGGGTTTATACTCCAACAGAACAGGTTACCCTACTTACACTGTCAGAGTGAAAACACAATTTATAGGTTGTGTGGCCAACCTATATGTTGCAGTTTTAGGTCGCCGAGATGCCTACAGTGCCTGCAACATGAGCTGACGACTGCCTCCTACATATCTTATAAGAAACAGCCGGGACACACAGTTTTACGTGCCGCGCCGAAACACGGTAGCGTCCAGGCGAACTTTTTGCCACACTGAGATTTGATTTGATGTGCAAACATTACTGTGCTCCGGTAGGAGGGCACTGTACCTAGTGAAATTACTGGGCTGAAGAGTCTTAACATGTTATGACTCTCAAGTTAGAAGCGTTGGCGCAGTGCGCTCGGTAGCACTGTGCTAATTATGGGCAGTGTCCAGTGTTATCTCTTACCATCAGGAGAGCGTCTTGCTCGTCTTCTTGCTTCATTGTATATAAAATATATTAATTACATTATTAAAATGCTTAAAAACATAGGAAATAAATAAATACATGTATGCTAAAAAACATACTGATTGACTGACTGATCTATCAACGCACTGCCTAAACCGCTGGACGGATTGGATTGAAATTTGGAACACAGGTTTTATGACGTAGACCTCCGCTAAGATAGGATTTTCCCACGTGGGCAAAGCCGCAAGCATAAGCTAGTAATATTATAATTGTATAATTTGCTCCTACAGCCCAGATATCCAGTCATCCTTCAAAGACCGCCCGGACTTCAAGGGCCGGTACCTTTACCATTCGCGCCACAACAACCAATGAATTCAATGAGCCAACCGCTCAATAAAATCCTTACCCAATCCGCCCAAATGGGCCAAAACAACCAGATGATACCCAACCACGTCAACCAACTCGGCCAGAATGTCAACCAACTCGGCCAAAACGTCAACCAACTCGCCCAGAACATCCCGATGACCCAAAACGTGAATCAGTTCATGCAAATGGGCCAATTTCAAAATAACCACGCGCCTAACAATATGATGATGTCACAAAACATGCATTCTAACCAAATGATGCAGAATCAGATGGGCATCAACCAGAATATGAATCAACTCGGCCAAAACGTGAATCAAATGCCACAGAACATGAATCAAATGGCGCCCAATCTCAACCATATAGGGCAACCCAATCAAATACAGAACCAGATGGGTCAAAATATCAATCAGATCCCCCAAAACGTGAACCAGATGGGTCAGAATATGAATCAGATGAATCAAAGTGTGAACCAAATGGGTCAAAACGTGAATCAGATGGGTCAAAATGTGAATCATGTTATGCCAAATGGCAATCAGTTTGGCCAAATGAATCAGTTTCATATGATGGGGCAAAATCGGATGATGGTACCGCCGCCCGGTATGAATATTCCGAGGCAGAATTTTAGTCCAAATATGGGGCAGTTCAATCATAATTTTCGTGTAAGTATAAATTTAGAATATAATTACTTTTTACAAGAAATAGTTATAAATACAACACAAACTTAAAAATTAAAGGTAAACAATTGGCGGTCTTATCGCATTAGAGACAACCTGGCTGGAAGGAAATTTTAGATCATGTACAGCGGTGGTGTGCAAAATTAGCTTTTAAATTTATTATAAAGATTATTAAACTAGTTTTGAAAATATAAATTTATTCATATTTTATCATAGTGTCCACTCCTATTAAAAAATGTTATAAATGAAAAAATAACTCATGCTATTCTAAGGTCTATAAACTACTTACGTACCAAATTTCAACTCAATCAGATACGTATTTAGGTGTAAAAAGGTAACAAACATAAAGTGTGACATAATTTGTTACTCCCTCCCTACATGGTTGTCTAAAATAGATTGCTTTTAGAGAGAAGACCTTTTAATTACAACTTTGTATACCTTTGTTTTAATGTATTTATAAATTTTATGTAATGTGGTGATTAAGTAAATAGATATTCTATTTTATTCTAGTATATAAAAATTTTATTTTTTTCTGTTTTCAGGGCCCAATGCCAAAACCAAACGAACAACCAACCATGATATTCAAAAACCAGCAATTAATGTCCAACCAGCTGAACCAGAACAGTCAAAATAATCAAATTGGCCAAAACATGAATCAAGTTGGCCAAAACATGAACCAAGTCGGTCAAAACATGAATCAAGTTGGCCAAACCATGAATCAAGTAGGCCAAAACATGAATCAAGTAGGCCAAAACATGAATCAAGTTGGTCAAAACATGAATCAATCTGGCCAAAACTTGAATCAAATCAGTCAAAATATGAATCAAGTGGGTCAAAACTTGAACCAAACAGGTCAAAACATGAACCAGAACCAGCTTTCGCCTAATAAAGGTGTGAAAACTGAGAAAAAACAGCAGACGCGAATTTACAACAATTCTAAAGTGCAGAATAACTTGACCTCTCAAAACTTGGTGCAGTTAATACAAAATACGCACCCAATGTTGCAGTTCAACAGTGGTTTTCACAACGCTAACCATCACCCGTTGTTGAATCGAAATCAGTTCAGCAATATGAATCACCCGATGTTGAATCAGAGACACAATGGATCTTTCAGCAGTAACACAAATAGTAATATGTAAGTTGACTTTTTGTGATTTATCCCACCTTCTAGGTTCAATCTGATACCATCTACGACTGCATCGTCGCTTAATCACGCGAGATCGTGGTTAAAAGCTAATCTATGTATTAAAATATGATGATACTAGAGGACCCGCGCGCACTTCGTAACACAAAATAAATAATTAGTGTTTCTCTACAAAATAAATGGAGATTGTCATAATAGACGCTAAAAATAATACGGGAAAGGTAAAAAACGGGGCCATTTTTCGTATTCTCATCGTGGCACACTTTCCGTTGCAGAAAAACATTTGGGCACTACTATGTTCATAGGCGGATTTAGGGGGGGACCAGGGGGCCAAGGCCCCCCCCAGAAGCATTGTAGAGTTACGAATTTTGCATTTCATGGTCAAGATTATAATTTTTTTCTCGGCGCTCTCAGCAAGCTGCTCGCGCACTTATTATATTAAGGATATTTGAACTTTCTAACTGTTCAGAGCGAGCTAAACAGACACGTTTTGTAGTAAAAAACCTTGCCCCCCCCAGGACCAAATCCTGGATCCGCCCTTGACTATGTTTTTTAATTTTTTTTTAATTTTGAGCCGCTAAACTGAGCTGTGTCTTCTATAGATGTTCTTTTTACAAGCTTTATATTACTTTCACCTGTCTGTTGTCTGTCTGTCTGTCTGTCTGTAATCAAATCTTGCAAGTTTGATTTGACCCACTTCCCGGTTTCCAATTGAGCTGAAAATTTGCATGCGTGTGTAAATCGGATGACAATGCAATATTATTATGACATGGAGCTGATCTGATGATGGAGCTGGAAGGTGGCTATAGGAACTCTGTCATTAAACAACGCAACCCCATTGAGTTTGGGCTCATTTGATTCGTCTTGACGAGTACTATATGATGCAAGATGGTAATGATAATTAAAGCTTGTTTTTAAAAAGTATTTTTAAAATTTCACTTGTTTAAATTAAATCAAGCTGCTCAGTGTGCCTTTTGGCATAGGCCTCCTCTAGCCGTTTCCATTGTGGTCTATCGCTGGTGACTCTCCTCCAAAATGGGCCTGCTGTCTGTCTCAGGTCTTCCTCCCGTCTGAGGTGTTGACGTCCTCTACTCCTTTTCCCATCTCTGGGCTGATGTTTTTAATTAAACATTACAAATAAGCAATACATGAGGATTGCCATGAAGGTGACGATGAGAATCGATTCAATGAGAATGAACCAGATAATAATTATAATTACTTGACTTGCATTGACTTCTAATAATTGCTTTATATACAGCCTTGGCCAAAAGTATTAGGCACCCCCATAAAACACGTGCAACTCATAAAATATTGCAATAACAACTAATCTGTTAAACAATAGTGAGAGCGGCAATGTTAAATGTTCATTTTAAACAATAGATAGTGTAATTGAAGGTACCATAAAACATCTGGGCCACAAATTATGGCTCAGGTGAATTTTGGAAAAAAAATCAAATAAAATCATCAGTCTATTTTTGACCTCCGTCGTGTTACTAAGCTACTGTGTGTATTTTTTTGTGAAGTGTTTGAAGTTAATTACTCAAAATGCCGAAGCAACGTGAACTTGAATTGGAAAAACGGATAAAAATCCAGATTTTGTTTGAAGAAGGGAAGACTCAGGTAGAGATTGCCAAATTATTAAAATGTTCCCGCTGTGCCGTGCAATCAGCTTTGAAAAGGTTTGCGGAGACTAGCTCTCACGCGAACAAACAAATAACGGGTCGAAAACGCGTGATTTCTGCCCGCCAGGACCGAAAACTTATTCGGGAGTCCCTCCGGGACCGTAAGAAAACTTCTTCCGAACTGGCTGCTGCTCTATCAGTGGCAATAGAAACACCAATAAGTTCAAGAACGGTAAGAAGAAGGCTAACTGAAGCAGGCCTAAGAGGCTGCAAAGCCAGAAAGAAGCCATGGCTCTCCGACAACAACAAGAAGAACCGGCTGCAGTGGGCTTTAAATTACCAACACTTTACAGAAGAAGATTGGTCGAACGTACTATGGTCCGACGAATCCAACTTCGAGGTAAGGTTTATACTACACTTTGCATACGATAATAACAATAGACAATAATTACCATATAACTAATTAGCCTTCTAGAAAAAATAATAAAATATCTAAAACAAGTGTTTTACTTTTATTCCAGATATTTGGAACTCCAGGTGTCACCCACGTGAGGCGTCGTATCGGCGAGGAATACCATCCCGAATGTGTGGTGCCAACTGTGAAACACGGAGGCGGCAGCATTATGATTTGGGGATGCATGGCTGCCAGTGGTGTCGGCGAAATGTTCGTGTGCGAAGGTCGGATGAACAGCCAAAAGTACATAAATGTGCTTGAAACTGCCCTGATGCCGTCGCTAACGCGTGTTTTTGGCGATACCAATCTGGATGAGGTGAAATTCCAACAAAACAATGCTCCATGCCACAAATCATCACTCACTATGCGTTGGTTTCACGAAAATGATGTGGTCCTGTTGGACTGGCCGGCACAGTCACCAGACCTGAACCCAATCGAGCACCTTTGGAGTATACTGAAGCGCAAGATACGGGAGCATAGCATCACTTCAAAAACAGCTCTCAAAAACGCTTTAAGAGACGAGTGGGAAGCCATATCAACAACCGAGTGTACAAAGCTGGTACGCAGTATGCCCCAAAGGATTGCTGCGGTGATAAAAGCCAAGGGAGGTCCCACTAAATATTAATAGTTTTTAATATTCTAATAAATATATATCTATAAACAACAAAATTGTTTTAATTTTTTGCTTTAAACAGGTGAAATCCAAAAATTTTTAGGGTGCCTAATACTTTTGGCCAAGGCTGTATGTGTATAAAAGTTTATAACAAAATTCCCAAATCATTAAATTGACGCAATGGTTGGCGGAGAAATGTTTTTATAGCATAAATGAATTTTTTGAATACAAAATATAAATAGTCATGCATACTCCATACAATGTAACTAAACGCATTATTCTTAGCTATAAGTCATTATTGTATTTATGTATTATCATACGTCTGGAAAAGACAGGTTTCGGCAGAACAATGCATTACATTAAGATCTGATATCTTCTTCCTGCCCTTATCCCACACTAGGTAGGGTCGGCACAACGTTTTTCTCCTCCATTCCACTCTATCATCCGTCATATCTGCATCCACTCCTCTAGCACGCATATCCCTGCACACACACTTCATACAAACCTATTTTTGGGCGCCCCCTTCCCGGATTACCACCTATCACCATATTCATGGACTTTTTGGTAACATGATTTTCATCCCTCCGCATAATATGTCCATACCAGGACAATCTTCCACTCTTTAATTTCTCTGTCACTGGTGCAAATTTCAGGCTTCTTTAAGATTTGATATTATGTACCTGAAATCTATGAATAAACAAATTCTTATTCTTATTCAGGTCAGTTCTTAACGGTTCAGACGCGGGATCAGATTGCGATGAATACGCCGGATTGATGACGCAGCGAGAGAAGCAATGGTTGATCAACATACAGATGCTTCAATTGAACACCGGCACGCCTTATATACACGATTTTTATTATACGGTAAGTTATATTTTTTATGCAAGACAAAAAAAACGAAAAGAAACTGGAATAAAATACTAGTGGACCCGCGCGCACTTCGTAACACCTAACCGATAATAATAATTATAATCAGTATTTTTCTACTTTAATATGCATGTACAATGTACAGTCAACTACAAAGAGATGTATCCATGTTAGTCTTACAAAATGAAGGAACTTTTAGTATGCAAAAATTATTTACCCTTCGTGACATTTTCAGTATCCACCAAATCTTATACTATATTCGATTCATTTTAAATGCTATTATTATGTATCACCTAAGGAATAGTAGTGGGATACATCATTGTTGCATATTAAACGAGTCGATGATAATATAAAGTTTGATTGCTACTAGAAATGTCACGAACCAAGGGTAGTTCATTGTGGCAAATGAAAATATACTTCATTTTGTGAGCCTAACATGGATACATCTCTTTGTAGTTGACTGTACTAATTATGGGCAGCGTTATCTCTTATCATCAGGAGAGCGTCTTGCTACTTTGTTTTATATAAAAAAACCCCTAATTTATTTGTTTTGTTTAATAATTTGGTATTGTTGTGTTTCAGGTGTTTTTAGAAAGACAAGCGAAAAAGGAAAAGGAAGGCATAAAGGAAGCGCATAAAGCTAATCAACAGAACCATCCGTTTTATAGTGGAGGTAAATAAATATAAATAAAACTTGAGAGGTGTCAAGGGACACCCGGATGGAACGAAGTTCCTTTTGATTAATTAGTGAAGGAATTGTAATAAAATTTTATTACTAATTTTTTTTGTATAGGTTAGAACACGCACGGCTTGCTAAATACAGCGACACCACACTGTTCAATGCGAAATAGAAATGAAAATATCTTTTTTTTTTTTTTTTATGTGATGAAGTAGAAGACGAGCAAGACGCTCTCCTGATGTTAAGAGATAACGGCTGCCCATAATCAGTACAGTGTTACCTAGGATTTCACAATTATGTGAAATTCTAGGAGCACTGCACCAACGCTTCTTACTCAAGAGTCATGAGATGTTAAGACTCTTTAGCCCAGTAATTTCACTAGCTACAGTGCCCTCCTACCGGAGCACAGTGATATTTGCACATCACTGCTCAGGCGGTAGAATAACTGGCACTGTTGGGGTACCCACCTAGACGACCTCCTGCAAAGGAAGCAGGAGGATCTGGCTTGCTTTCTATAAGACAGCTTACAATAGCTTACTATAGCAAAAAGTGTCGGCGACAACTTTTCGTAAGAATTTTTTCCGTCTAGCCCCCTTTCACAACGCGCGATAAGGAACTTCGTTCCAATAAATATTTTTAGGACGTTTCACAGCGCCACCTAACCCCAAGCTAAGCAACTTAATGCTTGTGTTATGGTGGTTAGGATAACGGATATAATACTTATATACTTTTCTTTTGTAAATACATACTTATAAAATATATATTGAAAACCACCCAGACCAGAAACAAATACCCGTGGATCACACAAACATTTGTCCCATGCGGGAATCGAACACGCAACCTTCCGCGTTGCAGGCGGGTATTAGCCCACCGCGCCACAGAGGTCGTCGGAGGAGGAAATTCTATTCAGTAAATTTAAAACAAGTTATATTAAAATAAGAAACCCGGACTGGGTTTCTTGTTTGTATACATAAGAATGACAAATCTTTCAGCGTTACAAAATTGTTCGTCTGTAAGCTGTGGGCTAACATCATAATTTGAAAGGAGTTGATAATGTTTTTGAAAAATTGGCCAGCTTTAATCATATTTGTGGATTAAATCCGGTACTAGCAAAAAACCAACATTTATAACATTAATAAACAACATTTATAACATCAACATTTATAACGTTTATAACATACTAGTGCCGCAGGGCAACTTATGGCGAGCTGTTGGGGAGTAGCGGCCCCACGCCCGGGACCCGAGTGCTCCCGGGGGAGGATCCTGTTCCTCATCTCCGGCTTGCCTTCATTGGCCGGCCAGAGTGGAGTCGCGAGAGCTGCATGCTCAGAGGGAGGATGTGAAGCATAAGTAGCGAGTTGGCCTTTTACGTGTTTAAAGTCCAGGGACACCTCTCCCCCTATAGCCACTTGCACCAACGTTGCCCTTCTTGTCGGCCATTTAATGCCGGCCTTTATGGGGCCCGTTTAGTGAGAGTGAGTGGCGAGTGATCACCTGCCTATATATTTCCTAATAGGACGGAAGTGGCAGGTGCCGTAGTCTTAAGCAATAGCCTCATTAACCATCCATTTAGAATACACATCCATAGCCTAGTTCAAGTGGTTTCCATTAATTACTCTCTTTGAGCCCATTTTGTATAGATGGACTCGCCACAGATAGACTCCGATAAGTGTCACCCATCACATTTATAGTAAAAGCCCAAAGAGGCCTCTGCGCGTTGGACTTTTTTGTCTCCGTGTACGCCTATAAAAAGGCCCGGGTTCAGCCCGTGTTTAAGAGCGACATATATACTAGAAAACATGACAACCGATAAGAGGAAATCATTGCTGGCTTATCACACTCTAACTGGGTGTGACCCTACGAGCGCCTTGTTAGGTCACACAAAACAAGTGAAATTAAAAAAAACTTTTTAAAAACAAGCTTTTATTTATTACCTTCTAGTACCAAAGTACTCGTCAAGAGTCAGCACGAATCAAACGTCCTCAAATTTCCATCCAGCTCCAGCTCCATCATCAGATCACCTCCACGTCATAATAATATTGCATTGTCATCCGATTTATACATACATGAATACAAATTGGTAACGGGGAAAAGGGGATCGGACAAGGTCAAAAAAATATATCATATTAGGCAGTAATTTTAATAATAAAAATATATTCGATACGTTTTTTTGCTTGAGAATAAAAAAAAAATAGCTTAGATATAGCGCTTATAGGTTTATCGATAATGACGCTTGACGTCATTTGTGGATGCATTATATTGTATCGACTCGAGTACCCATAATAATTATGGGTACTGATTATGAATTTTAATAAACACTTTTGAATAGGTTTGTACAATGCAAGTAGTCTTTTTCACGAAAGAGGTCCCGCGGAATTTTGCGGAACTAAATTTCATTTTTCGATAATTACTGGTCTTCATTCCCTAAATAATTATTATTTGTTTGATAAATAAATATATATAATCAATTAAGAAATTCAATTTTATTTTAAGAAATATATGGGGCGTTAAAAAGTTATAAAAATGCTAACTTAAAATTTGCGATAGTGGCGCCCCGCAAAAAGGACTCCTTTCGTGAAAAGCACTATATAAACGTCATATACAAGAGAGATATATACCGCGCTTAGGTCATTTTTTGTATGAAAACAAAGTCACCAAAACATGGTGGGGTGCGGGGGATGAGTGGCTAGATTTGATTGGCTCGTTCAAGGTGACGTCACAGTTACGCCACAGATTAGGTAATAGTTAGAGGCATAACATGACTTTCTAGTGATGTGGTAAAGTCGCTATATCGTATCGATAAGAAAATATAAGTTACAGTTATTCTTAAGTTTAATGAGAAAGTTCGTTGTATTGTATACGAGAGATATTTTAATATAACTTCATTGAAGTTTTAAAAAAAAAACCCGAAAGTACCCGAATAAACATTTTATATGGTTTCACTAAAATATAAATAGGTCCATCGCTCGCATAAAATTTTTAGTCCTAATTTTAAAAAATTATGCGTGCGAATACGCACCCTATAAGAATAAACAATAAATGTTAGATAGCGAATTATTTGTTTTTAAATTAGTGACAAATTTAACATTATGTATTTTAAAAGCTTCTTTACACTTCTCTTATTATAAGCTTCATAATAACCATTCATGAATTAAATACCAGTAACCCTGTATAATATTAAACCCCGATAATTTTGGTACCTTAATATACCTAATACCTACCTACTTCAAAAATTTCAATAACATTTTTGTCGATAAAATTTGTGGTGTAAATTTAAATTTGTGTCTTATCACTAGTTTATCCGGGCGTAAGAGAGAACGAGATAATGTTATACAAATTTACCAAGAAAGAATGAGATGAAAAGAAACTTGGCCATTTTTATATTGCATTTTATGTTAAACATTTTTCAATGATTATTATCGGAATAATAACTTGCCTGTGTAATAAGATTTCGTCTTTTGCGTAACTGAATGTAGCGCTAGTCTTTCTGCGCCTTTTTATTGAACAATACGGCATTTTTATTAATTATTTTTCATTAAGTATGTGAATGTCACGCTGTCAATGTCGGCCGTGGAATGAACACGAAAAAGAGGCGGAGCTACGAGCTTATGTTGATTCAGGCATATGACTTGGCGACTGTTACCTCATTTTAGCTTCCATCTCTAGCTTTATCTTTATGATCTGTGATAAACGTAAACACACCACAACTTAAAACAACGCCATCTAGCAGTGAGTAGCGAATTTATCATATCACCACTCAATTCCCGAACCCAAGCAAATGGCAAAGTCGTGCTCCGCGTGGCCGTCAGGGGCCGCCACTTGTATTGTGTCGTTCCTATGGCTATCTTCCAGCTCCATCATCAGATCAGCTCCATGTCATAATAATATTGCATTGTCATCCGATTTATACATGCATGCAAAATATCAGCTCAATCGGAAACCGGGAAGTGGGTCAAATTTAACTTACAAGATTTGATTACAGACAGACAGACAGACAGACAGACAGACAGACAGACAGACAACAGACAAGTGAAAGTAAATAAAAGCTTGTAAAAAAGCTTTTATTATTATTACCATCTAGCACCAAAGTACTCGTCAAGACGAATCAAATGAGCCCAAACTCGGGGTTGCGTCGTTTAATTACGGAGTTCCTATGACCTTCCAGTTTCATCATCAGATCAACTCGATGTCATAATAATATTGCATTGTCATCCGATTTATACAGGCATACATAATTTCAGCTCAATCGGAAACCGGGAAGTGGATCAAATTAAACTTGCAAGATTTGATTACAGACAGGCAGACAACACAGAGGTGAAAGTAAATAAAACCTTGTAAAAATATATGGATGTTAACTAAACAAGTGAATTAAATTAAAAATTTTAACAACCCCCAACGCAATACGTAATTCACCATTTTGTGGTGGCGGCAATATTGGATTTTAAATTTTATATAGTGGGTTGTATTCTTAGACCAGGGTCGATAATTTTTAAAACAAAAAAAATAATAGTAGGATGAAATCCATTAGAAAAGGAGGGGAATATTATAAAAATAAAAGGAAAAATAATTTACGGGCGATCTGAGGTCGGGAAGGGGATGGGGGTGAGTTTTTAAGGGTAAAAAACGGTTTTTCTCGATTTCCGGCAAAACTAAAAATCCTATCGAAAAAAGTCAAATGGCAAAGTTGTAGGTAATAAAAAGATCTAAAACTTTTGTATAAACACTTTTTTCACATAACCTCAAAATTGATGTGAAAAATTCAAAAACCAAGTTTTTGGTTTTTTATTTTTATCTTTTACAAAAAATATTTTTTTTAACGAAATTTGGTGAAAACTTACCTTTTTATGTCCCAAATACGCTGTAATTTATTTGATTAAAAATATTTATTTTTTCACCTTATTTTGAATTAATATCGAAAAAACAACCTAATTTTCAATCGAAAATTCACCCGTCAAAATATCAGCATTTTTCAAAAAGTTGGTATGGTTTCTGTTCGTTGAAATCTCTACTTTCCGATGGTGAAAAAAAAAAAAAAAAAAATGAACGATGATGATGATGAATTCAAGTTTTTTTTTTGCATTTTCTGAAAAGATTTACTGTAGTAACATTTTTTTTTTTTTTGAAAAAAGTGTTTATACAAAAGTTTTAGATCTTTTTATTACCTACAACTTTGCCATTTGACTTTTTTCGATAGGATTTTTAGTTTTGCCGGAAATCGAGAAAAACCGTTTTTTACCCTTAAAAACTCACCCCCATCTCCTTCCCGACCTCAGATCGCCCGTAAATTATTTTTCCTTTTATTTTTATAATATTCCCCTCCTTTTCTAATGGATTTCATCCTACTATTATTTTTTTTCACTTTTTATTATTTTTAAAGGGATCTACCCTGGTCTATCTACTAGTTAAGCCCTTTCATTTGATACCCATATTGAGGGGGTCGTGGAAGAAAAAAGTAATCGGTCTTAACATCTTATGACTCTTGAGTAAGAAGCGTTGACGCAGTGCACTGGGTAGCACTGTACTGATTATGGGCAGCGTTATCTCTTACCATCAGGAGAGCGTCTTGCTCGTCTTCTTACTCCGTTGTATAAAAAAATGTAACCTGAAATGTTTATTTTCAGGAGTAAAACAGGAGACTTTACGCCGTGAGCGACATAACTCTGGAAGACACAACTCTACGAGTGAAGACCCCCCCAGAACATACGTACCTACTCAGTTTGAAAACTCGTTGGGGAAATTACAGGTATTTTTGCTTTATAGATTTAATAGCGCTTAAACAGTTGCACACAGATGCTCTCTCGCACGCATTATTTAATAAATTTTGAAAAAAAAATCTTACTAATATTATAAACGTGAAAGTTTGTAAGAGTGGATGTCTGGATGTTTGTTACTCTTTCACGCCTAAACGGGTGGACCGATTGAGCTGAAATGTTGTATATGGATAGCTTAGACCCTGGAGTAACACATAGGCTACAGTACAGCGGGTAAAACCGCTGGGCACAGCTAGTGCATAATATTTGTTTTTTTCCAGTGTGGTAGTGTAACAGCTCCTCGTAAGATAATTGACGTGGAACTGGTCCCAACGGAAACGCAATCAACGAGACCGTCGCGAGCGCCCAGTGTTGCCAGTACGACTACCCCCGCTGAGGTACGTTTTGGAAGTTTTGGCGCTTCGCCGGCCGCCGCCACGGCTCTTTGTGATCACCTTTATATTTTAACTAAAAGCCTAGGCTTACAATACAATACTCTTTATTGGAACTAAAGGTTAACAAAATAGACTTTTAACTAAATTAAAGTACTTATATTAAGGCCACATAGTTAAAGATATTATTATTTTGCAGGTGCCCCGAGAATTGAAAAGAACGAAGCAATTGTTACTAGATATAGAAGCTCTATACCTAATATTGTTGCGGTTAGAGGAACTGAACGATCCCCTGGCTATATCCAATGCGTTGATTTTGAAGGTAAGTCTTTAATTTAAAACCCCAAAAACAAAAATGCTGCTCAGGCGGTAGAATAACTGGCACTGTTGGGGCAACCTAGTTGACCTATTGCAGAGGAAGACTACCCCAAAAGTAAAAGAAAGGGAATATGCATGTAGGAATATATGCATTTGCTAAAAAAAAGACAAAATGATTTAGTACATTTTATTATTACATATTATCACTACATAGTATAAAATAAAGTTGCTTTCCGCGTCTGTCTGTGCCTTTGTATGCTTATATCTTTAAAACTACGCAACGGATTTTGATGCGGTTTTCATTAATAGATAGAATGATTCAAGAGGAAGGTTTATATGTATAACTAGCTGCGCCCAGCAGTTTTACCCGCTGTACTATAGCCTATGAGCTATTCCAGGGTCGAAGCTATCTATGTATATACCAAATTTTAGCTCAATCGGTCTACCCGTTTAGGCGTAAAGAAGTAACCAACATACACACACTCACAAACTTTCGCATTTAAAATATTAGTGTGATAAAAAATAAAAATATTACGATAAAAAAAATGATTTATTAAGTTTTAATATTATTATAACATAATAATAAGACCTCTGTTGTCTTAAATAAAGATATTTGAATTTGAATAATTCTATATAGATAGATAGATAGATAACGCTTTATATTTTTCAATTCAATTCATTTATTTGTCACAAACATGGTACAGTATGGTGGAACAATGTTTATATTGAACAGCATGCTTGGTCAGCTCTACTGACATACAAAATTTATATATATTGATACAACATAAAAGAACTTGAACTAAATACAATTTATAATGTAAACAGTGTAACAATTGGCGGTCTTATCGCTAATAGCGATCTCTTCCAGACAACCAAACAGGGAAAGGAAATAAATTACGTACTACGGTGGTATTGGTATATATTAGTAGGGAAATATATCATCCAACATCTTCTTATCTATCTTCCTTCCACTATCCAGCATCGACCAGTGTAAATGTCCATTTTTCTCGAAAAACATGTTCCAAAACGCCTGCCTTTCTTGGTAAGGTCTGTTTTTTGACTCCAAATTTGATCCTATGTCTATGTAATTGTATGTGGTAGGTGTGATTGGAAGCCATTGGGTAGTTAACAAGTTTGTGATTTGTGGTGTTGGATCACTGAAACAAGTAAAACAAGTGAGTTAAATTAAAAATTTAAAAAACCCCCAACGCAACGCTTTCAAAATATGTAATTCGCGGTTTTGTGGTGGCGGCCATCTTGGATTTTAAATTTGTCATAGTGCGTTGTATTCTACTAGTCAAGCCCTTTCATTTGATACCCATATTGAGGGGTCGTGGAAGAAAAAAGTTATCCGCCATTTTGTAGCGGCGGCCATCTTGGACCGATTTCCACCAAACATGGCTAAGAACACTCTCGACTAACTCTACTTTCAAACAAAAAAAAAACTAAATCAAAATCCGTTCATCCGTTCGGGAGCTACGATGCCACAGACAAACACACACACAGACAGACAGACAGGTCAAACTTATAACACCCCGGCGTTTTTGCGTCGGGGGTTATTAAAATATATTAAACTAGTTTATTCTCGCGGCTTTGCGCGCATGATAAAATCCTTTCTTAGCGAAAATCTACATTATAAAACCTACCTGTTTTCCAAATTTCAATCCAATCCGTTCAGCGGTTTGAGCTGTAGGTTAATAGATTAGACAGTAAGTCAGTCACACATTCCTTTTATATATTTAGATTTCAAGTTCGCTTTGAATACGAGGGTGAGACGAACGTTTTTACAAGCTTTTATTTACTTTCACCTGTCTGTTGTCTGTCTGTCTGTCTGTCTGTCTGTCTGTCTGTAATCAAATCTTGAAAGTTTAATTTGACCCACTTCCCGGTGTCCGATTGAGCTGAAATTTTGCATACATGTATAAATCGGATGACAATGCAATAAAAGCTTGTTTTTAAAAAGTTTTTTTTAAAGTTCACTTCTTATAAGCTTTTATTTACTTTCACCTGTCCGTTGTCTGTCTGTCAAATCTTGCAAGTTTAATATGATCCACTTCCCAGTTCCCGATTGAGCTGAAATTTTGGCTGGTAGCCATAAGAACTTGCTAATTAAACGACGCACCCTATCGAGTTTGGGCTCATTTGATTCGTCTTGACCAGTACTTTGGTGCTAGATGGTAATAATAAATATTGTAGAAGAACACTGATAAAGGTTCTTCTACAATAGGTAGGACGAAGTGAACGCCGTTCCATTAGTTTGTAATAAGGATAACTTACCTATATTTAACGAAATTCGCCCACATCTCTGTCATTCGATCCAAAACCAATTGGTCTTCCACAGTGGGTTCTTCAAAATACTCAATATCAAATAGATAACCGATCTCATCCGCATGAGACGCTCCACCAATAGTCAAGTTATTCCTCTGACTAACGAAATTCCTCCCACCTTTATAAGAAAACATGTACAAATAAGCTTTAGACACTTCATTCCTCAAAAACTTGTCCACACTTCTTAAAGTTGGCTGTATGAAAGACATGTCTGATCTAAAATCTATATTCCCTTGTAATTCCTCCTCGATTTCTTCATCACCAAAGAAGAATTTCGTCACTTGGTCTTCCCCTTGAAAGTCCTCGTGGTCAGCATTGAAAGTGACTCTTAGCGTGTCGTGGACGATGTTCGGATTCGGAAACCGTATAGCACCCATCAAATTCTCCTCATTGTTGTAACCTATCATGACGTTTAAATCCCTCGCTAAAGGTAGACTGTCGTTTCTCACCCAGTTGAAGTTTATAAACGGTTCGACACCTTCAAAATTTTCTTCTACGCATGGTCTGAATTCAAACTCTAGAAGTTGTGACGCTTCAATCATATCTAAAGGATCTATTGCGCTTAGGAAGTCCAAAGCAGTTGACACGCTGTCCGTTTCAAACCCGAAATGCTGAGCCAGTTTCAACGGAGCTTCTTTATCGGGGTTAGGAAAACTGGGGCATAAGGATGTCCCGCTTTGCATAACCACTTGCTGAAACAACTTCGGTTCGTGGTTCCTTAAAATATGGAAGTCAGATGACATGCTTCCCGCACTATTCCCAGATATAGTAACCTTGTTTGGGTCACCACCGAAGTTTGCTATGTTTTCTTGTACCCATTGCAAAGCTGCCATCTGATCTCTTAAACCTTGATTTCCCGGCACTCTCGGATCGTTGGTACACATGAAACCATAAGGTCCTAACCTATAGTTCAGCGTAACCAATATAATTCCATGGCGTACTAGAAATTTAGGTCCGTACAAGTATCTTCCATAGAAACCTAGTTCGAATCTGCCTCCGAATATCCAGACCAACACAGGTAATGGTTGGGCACCTTCTGGCACGAAGACGCTCAAATGGAGGCAGTCTAAAGTCCCTGTTAGAGTCCCGTTGAATTCTTCTACTTGAGGGCATATGGCTGAGTCGTCTACGGCGTCAAAAATGCCGTCGAATTGAGGATGGGGTTCTGATGGCTGAAAATGTTAAGATATAAATTAGATGGTTAGATGTATACATCGGTTTACTACTACGCGGCAAACCTAAGAGATGGCGGGATGATCTCGACTCATGTGGAAGGATGTAATTTTAATTCTTATAATAATAATTAGGGTTTATACTCCAACAGAACAGGTTACCCTACTTACACTGTCAGAATCAAATCGCAATTTATAGGTTGTGTGGCGAATCTATGTATAGTATATATTGCAGTTTCAAGTCGCCGAGATTACTACAGTGCCTGCAACATGAGCTGACGACTGCCTCCTACATATCTTATAGGAAACAGCCGGGACCCACAGTTTTACGTGCCATCCGAAACACGGTAGCGTCCAGGCGAACTTTTTGCCACACACTGAGATTTGAAACCTGCGGGGGAGGGGGGTTAAATAGCTACGCGATAAGTCCCGTCAAATAAAATTACATGACTTTAAATCACGAAGTTTAGTTTTATAAAAAATACGTACCCCAAATGGATTATTCTCATCGACCTTGGCATAAGGTATACCTAAATACATAGTATATCCATCTTCTTCAACGCCTCTCACTTGCCCTTGACTTGTGTTAACAATTTGACTGTTAACACAATAAAAAAATGAAAATATCAATATAAACTTCAACATTTTTCATGTAATGTGTGTTACGGAATGATTAATGATTGATTTGCAATCAAGTCTTAATTTATTTGTTATCTGTGGCAGCGTTTCTCAAAGTTGTTTCATTTTTAATCGACGTTTATAAAAAGAATCATAATATCATTTATTTCAGACTATTTTTTTTTGTGATGAAGTAGAAGACGAACGAGACGCTCTCCTGATGTTAAGAGATAACGCTGCCCATAATCAGTACAGTGCTACTTAGGATTTCACAATGATGCGAAATTCAAGGAACACTGCACCAACGATTCTTACTCAAGAGTCATAAGATGTTAAGACTCTTTAGCCCAGTAATTTCACTAGCTACAGTGGCCTCCTACCGAAGCACAGTAATGTTTGCACATCACTGCTCAGGCGGTAGAATAACTGGCACTATTGGGGTACCCACCTAGACGACCTCCTGCAAAGGGAGTCTACCCCCGGTGAATTTAGGGTCTATAGTTATGTTTGTATGTATAATTAAATGTTAGCCTAGAGTTGAAAGGGCTATTGCCTAATTCACACATTGATGTCCACTTTAACGTACATTACTCCGTTTGTTATTTTACACATCAATTATAATTAGTTATTATTTAATATTTAGTGTTAATTCCGCTCTAAATCTAATCTGATCTGATTTAGAGCGGAATTAACACTAAATATTAAATAATAACTAATAATTGTTGTGATGGATTTCCGCAAAGTAACGCCTAGTTCCATTAATTATTTTACACATATTAATGAGGCGGTTAAAGCATGTAATGTGCTCATGTTTGTCTATGGATTCACACGCATTACAAGCTTTTATTAACTTTCACCTGTCCGTTGTCTGTCTGTAATCAAATCTTGCAAGCTAAATTTGATCCACTTCCCGGTTTTCTATTGAGCTGAAATTTTGCATGCATGTGTAAATCAGATGACAATGCAATATTATTGTGACATCGACCTGATCTGATGGAGCTGGAAGGTCATAGGAACTCCGTAATTAAACGACACAACTCATTTGATTCGTCTTGACGAGTACTTTGGTGCTGTAATAATAAAAGCTTATTTTTAAAAAGGTTTTTTAAAATTTCATTTGTTTTCATAACAAAATCACATTCCTATGACTTTTTTTGTTAACTCATGATATCCGCGCAACTTTGTTTCCGTCAAAGTGAAAATTTCGCTCGATGATGGTGATGATATTATTATAAAATAAGTTACCCGCCATATTGTAGCGGCGGCCATCTTTTTGATCTTATTAAAATAAAAACACACCTACATAAATCGGTGATGTACCTACGTATCTATCAGTGAAAGATTTTTAAAATCGGATTAGTAGTTTCGGAGATTAAAGCCGGGTCTCCAGCTCTTATTTTGGTCTACACTCTCAACAAAAACACGTCAACACACAGCAAAATTCCCCTACACAAAAAAAAAATAATGTCTATAGTAAAGTAAAGTAAAGTAATTTTTTATTGACATAAAATTACATGTACATATTATGTGAATCCATAGGTCCCCAAACTAGTCAAAACTGTGTTTTGGGGACCAGTGGCTTCTCCCATACAGTGGCTCTTAATAAAATTATGTCATTAACAATATGAGGTATTTATAAGCAAAATCTAATATAACCTATCAGAATATTGAACTTACTATTATATAATATATATGTAACTAAATAGAACATAGGTATATAGTCATGCTTCAAGCGTCAACAAATGTTTTTGCTTTCCATCAGCTATGGAAAGCAAAAACATTTGTTGAAGCTTACCGCCGGGCTCAGCTAGTAAATAAATAAATGAATAAACAAAGCAAAAACATTTGTTCAAGCTTGAAGCATAGACATTATTTTTTTTTTGTGTAGGGGAATTTTGCTGCGTGTTGACGTGTTTTTGTTGGGAGTGTAGACCAAAATAAGAGCTGGAGACACGGCTTAAGAGGTACATAGCCACACCCACAAAGGTACAAACATTACCTCTTTATAATATTAGTATAGATGAGCCATATTTTATTTAAAAGTTTGAGTATCGTTCTAGCCATTTGGTCAGATTACATCAAAGTACTTGATAATACAATCTTTGATCTAACCTCTATTCTCTGTGCGTTTTTTTTAATCAAAAATGTAGGTATTATTTAATGAGTCTCATCTCTTATCATATTATTGTAAACTTATTAGCTGTGCCCTACTGTACTGTAGCCTATGTGTTAATCCAGGGTCTAAGCAATCTCTATACCAAATTTCAGCTCAATCGGTCCACCCGTTTAAGCGTGAAAGAGTGACAAAAATACATTCCCATTTTTTAATATATCTAACTGAAAACACTTTTAAAATGTGTGCAATAATATTATGAAGGGCTGGTACAGAGGAATTTTCAATAAATTATTTCCATGAATTTATATTTCAAAATTCGTTAAATTGTGCGAGCGAGAGAGCGTCACTCGATATATACGCTCTTGACATGGTTGCTGATTTTCAGTCTGCCCCCTACGTTCGAACTTAGATGTTAGTCGAATTATTGCGAATTCGGGGACCGTTCACGTTTTATCTATTACATAATCATCATCATCTCAGCCGTAAGACGTCCACTGATGAACATAGGCCTCCCCTTTGGACTTCCATATGTACCGGTTGGAAGCGACCTGCATCCAGCGTCTTCCGGCGACTTTTATGTCGTCTGTCCACCTTGTGGGTGGACGTCCTACGCTGCGCTTGCTAGTCCGTTGTCTCCACTCGAGCACTTTTCGACCCCATCGGCCATCCGCTCTACGCGCTACGTGGCCTGCGCATTGCCACTTCAGCTCGCTAATCCGTAGGTAGTCGGTATTACATAATATTATCATCATCATCAGCCTATGTTCGTCCACTGCTGGACATAGGCCTCCTCTGGTCACGCCACTCAACTCGGTCCTCCGTCTTTCTTCTCCACCCGCTCCCAGCGACCCTCCGGATATCATCGCCCCATCTCGCCCATGGGCGCCCTACACTACGTTTACCGAGACGCGGTCTCCATTCGAGAACACGTCTACCCCATCGGTTATCGGTTCTGCGGCAAATGTGACCAGCCCATTGCCACTTCAGCTTGCTAATCCTTTCGGCTATGTCGGTAACTTTGGTTATCTGCCGAATCACCGGTTATCGGTTCTACGGTTAACGGTACGGTTAACGGTTATCGGTCTAATATTAACAGAATATTTATTTGTTCTTCTTTCCAGGAGAGAGAAGAGAAACAGAAGCAGCTAGAAGCGTTACAAAAAGAGTTGGAGAACGAACAAGAGGATGAGTCGAACGTGTTCCTTAAGAACATTGAGTCGGTGCAGAGGAGACCTAAGCAGGACAGTCCTAAAAGTGATACTATTGATAAAAGACAGGTAAGATTTTATACGAAGTAAGAAGACGAGCAAGACGCTCTCCTGATGGTTAGAGATAACGCTGCCCATAATTAGTACAGTACCCAGGATTTTACAAAGGTAAAATTCTGGGAGCACTGCGCCAACGCATCTTACTTGAGAGTCATAAGATGTTAAGACTCTTCAGCCCATTAATTTCACTAGCTACAGTGCCCTCTTAGCGAAGCACAGTAATGTTTGCACATCACTGCTCAGGCGGTAGAATAACTGGCACTGTTGGGGTACCCATAAATTTTGAAATAGGTATCAATCCATAGAATTAATTTATTCATTATTCCTCAAGATCATACCTGCATAATATTATTGCACACATTTTAAAAATTGCATGATGTGATTTTTTTTAATATTGCTCCCCATGCTATTTTTTTATATAGGGCTCCTCTTGAAGAATTTTCAAAATTTTATTCTATGAATTTATATTGCAAAATGTATGAAATAGTGCGAGCGAGACAGCTCCAAATTGTATAAGCGCTAATATAATCAACAAAAAAAAATGCTCTTAAAAAAATTACACTAGGGTGTATGTCGTATGTGTCAATTTTTCACTTTTTTTTTTTTACTCTTTCACGCCTAAACGGGTGGGTCGATTGAGGTGAAATTTGGTATAGAGATAGCTTAGACCCTGGAATAACACATAGGCTATAGTAGTACAGCGGGTAAAGCCGCTGGGCGTAGCTAGTCTAAATATATAAAAGGAAAGAATGACTGACTGATCTATCAACGCACAGCCTAAACCGCTGGACGGATGGGGTGAAATTTGGAACTAGGTTATGTCGTATGACGTAGACTAAGAAAGGATTTTGCCATGCGGGCAAAGCCGCGAGCATAAGCTGGTATTATATATATTCGTAAATTATTTTAAGAAAGACACCCTTGGTTTCAGGTGGTGAACCTAGCAGTGTCGCAGAAACCAATACCAGTAAAGAACCTGCTGGACGAAGACAAAGATGACCTCGTCAACAAAATGTTTGTCGGTCTGTTACACGGCGACAGATTGATGCAGATGTTGACTGTTAGAAAAGGACGGGTAAGCATAGTTGTGTCTCTCTCACACAAGAACTGTTAGAAAAAGACGGGTAACAAAGACTCTCTCACACAAGAACTGTTAGAAAAATACAGGTAACAAAGTCTCTCTCACACTAGAGCTGTTAGAAAAGAACGGGTAAGCATAGTTGTGTCTTTCTCACACAAGGGCTGTTAGAAAATGACGGGTAAGCAACATTATTGTGATTGTGTCTCTTTCACACAAGAGCTGATAGAAAAGGACGGGTAACAAGTCTCTCTCACACAAGAGCTGTTAGAAAAGAACAGGTATTAGTCAGTGGAGTCAGGAGGCATTAGTCAGTGGGATTTGGCGCTCTGCTGGCCGACCTCGTGTCATTCTTGCTCAATAATCATTGTTATTGTAGGATTAATTCAGAACCAGTGGTCCTGGCGCACTGCCGGCCGCTCCCGCGTCACATTATTTTAACTTAATACATATAAAAATTAAATGTATCTATTATTTCACAGACGTTATTAAGTCGCTTCGTGTCCCGAGTGTGTGGTTCGCACAGTAGGCTACGCCCCCTTTGGTGTCGAGTGCTCAGGGCTGCCCCCTCATTGGCGAGACGTCATGATACGGGATCTATTGCGGCATTGGCGCCTTATTATACCAAGTAAGTTGTGTTTGATTACTTTTTTAAGCAAAACTAGCTTCGCACAGCGGTTTTACCCGCTGTATGTGTTAGATAGATAGATAGATAAACACTTTATTGCACTATTAACACTTTGTTGAGACCATGGGCAGCTGGTGCGCAGAGGCCAAAAAACTTATTGACGAGCTAGGGCACAGGATCCAAATTAAAAGTGGAGATAGTCGCTTAGGGTCGTTCCTGGTGCAATGAATGTCCATCGCCATACAACGTGGAAACGCATGAATGAATGAATGAATGAATGAATGAATAATAATTTATTTGCATAATAGAATAGAATAGAATAGAATATATTTTTATTGTCAATAACTGCTTAAAGTTAGGTACAGATGTTAGGGTACATTTCAAGGTATGGTAGCTTGCCCTTTACGGACGTACAATAATAATACCTAATACAAATATAGACTTAATAACTCAAAATACAGCTTGATACACAGAGACAGAAAGAAACTAATATAAGCATAATTGTTAATAAAGCCATTTACATTGCATCTATAATTAGTAATTTTAAAGTATACAATATTATATTAATCGTCAAAAAATTCTTTTATAGAATAAAACGTTTTTGCAATCAACTATATTTTTAATTGAGATTGGAATTTTCCCTTGGTCAGAGTTTTCATTTCAGTAGATAACTTATTGTAAATTTTGAGAGCCATTATGTAAGAGCTGTTATGGTACATGGTATTATTTATTTGTGGTATGGCTATATTATTTTTATGTTTTGTTCGTAATATATCTTGGCGACTTGATCTGATTTCAAAAAAATAGTTGAGGTTAGATTTAACAAACATACAAATTTCATAGATATATATACATGTAATTGTGAGGATGTTATTATTTTTAAATGTATTACGAAGGCTATCTGTGACATTCAATTTAAATATTGTTCTTAAGCTCCGTTTTTGGAGAATAAATGTTGATGCTATTTCTACCGAATTTCCCCAGAAAATTATTCCATATGTTAACTGAGGGTAAACAGCCATAATAGGCGTTGAGAGCTATCTTTCGTGATGATATATTACTTAGAATTGAAATTATATAGCAGTACTGAGTCAGTTTAGAGTTTACCTTATTAATGTGTGACTTCCAGTTTAAGTGTGTGTCAATGGTATATATGTGTGTCAATAAATACAGGTACTTAAAATAGTTCTTAAATATATTGTAGTTCTACTGTATCTGACAAATCTGTCGGGCAAAATATTTGAATTTCTAGGCATACATTAGGTATTATGGGCACCTTTCCATCAGCAGCAAGTGTTATGGGCACCTTTCCATCAGGAACGGCTCGAAGCGGTCTTTTTGACAATTTATAATTTTAAATTTACGATGTACTATGTATATTTTTAATTATTTCATCACATATAACTTAGTATTACCGGGGGTAGACTTCCTTTGCAGGAGGTCGTCTAGGTGGGTACCCCAACAGTGCCAGTTATTCTACCGCCTGAGCAGTGATGTGCAAACATCACTGTGCTCCGGTAGGAGGGCACTGTAGCTAGTGAAATTACTGGGCTAAAGCGTCTTAACATCTTATGACTCTTGAGTAAGAAGCGTTGGTGCAGTGCTCCTAGAGTTTCACATAATTGTGAAATCCTAGGTAACACTGTACTGATTATGGGCAGCCGTTATCTCTTAACATCAGGAGAGCGTCTTGCTCGTCTTCTACTTCATAACATAAAAAAAAAAAAAAAAAAAAAATTACATATTTCTATAAGTTATTAAAACTTTTAATACTTAATTTTATGTGATATGCGAATGCGATATTATATAATTAAATAATAGACTTTATTGCACACAAAAAATAATACACACATATACTGTGTTATATTACATAGGTATTTATTTTGAAATTTTGTGATTATTGACAGCTTTTCCTTGATATTTATTATGAGTTATTGAACTGTGTCGGATATGATATATTTATAGTAATGAATGCTTTGAATTGAATTGAAATTGTTATTCCAGGGTCTAAAGTCTTTTTTTGACCCAGGTCTACCGGGGGTAGACTTCCTTTGCAGGAGGTCGTCTAGGTGGGTACCCCAACAGTGCCAGTTATTCTACCGCCTGAGCAGTGATGTGCAAACATTACTGTGCTCCGGTAGGAGGGCACTGTAGCTAGTGAAATTACTGGGCTAAAGAGTCTTAACATCTTATGACTTTTGAGTAAGAAGCGTTGGTGCAGTGCTCCTGGAATTTCACATCATTGTGAAATCCTAGGTAGCACTGTACTGATTATGGGCAGCGTTATCTCTTTAAATCAGGAGAGCGTCTTGCTCGTCTTCTACTTCAACACATAAAAAAGGTAAAATGTGTTACGCATCATCACCCCACGCCGAGGGGCGGTATATGGGCCGAAGATATGCGCGGCGGGGATACCCACTAAACAACCTGTGGGTGTTCCTGCGGGACGACATAATGCCGGGACAACGGGTACGCCGAAGCACTCATCCGGCGAGGGTCTAAAGACTCAGCTAACTCTATACCAAATTTCAGCCTTATCGGTCCACCCGTTTAGACGTGAAGAAGTGACAAACATACACACAACACCTTTCGCATTTATAATATTATTATAATTATTAGTTATTATTTAATATTTAGTGTTAATTCCGCTCAAAATTTGTAAGTCTAACTAAGTTTTAAGAAACGGCGAGGAATTCAAACGTTACCAAAATAGTAATTAGTATCCCACCAAAAACATTCTGTAAAAAACTAGCCAAGTCTCGATGGAGCTGCTTGTTTATCTCTAAAAAGTAATGAAATCTAGACAAAGTCGTGCCAAGTATAAGGTTCCTTACTGCGATTTCTTTATTATTATAGTTTATGTTGTGTGACTTGGCCGTTGAAGGGTACACAAGGGTACAAAACCAGATGCTCCATGACACTTGGATCGCCTAAACATAAGTATTATTGAAATACGCAGCTTTATCAAGCCTACAATTGATTGGTTATCCAATCAAAGTTTTCCAAGTGGAAATTTTCTATCGTGAATGGGTAGCGGACAGATTGGTGCAATAGTGTCATGGAGCACCTGGTATAATACCCTTGTGTACCCTTCAACGGCCAAGTCACACAACATTAACTATAATAATAAAGAAATCGCAGTAAGGAACCTTATACTTGGCACGACTTTGTCTAGATTTCATTACTTTTTAGAGATAAACAAGCAGCTCCATCGAGACTTGGCTAGTTTTTTACAGAATGTTTTTGGTGGGATTTCACTTATTTTTGTAGAAACGCTATATTATAAGGTTATCAGAAATACAAACCGTAAGCGCGTTTTAAAATACAGTCAGCGCCATCTAGATACGTGTGCGTTCACTCTTAGTCCAATGCATCATAATATTATACCGGGAAGTGGGCCTAATTAAACTTGCAAGATTTAATTACAGACAGACAGACCGACAGGTGAAAGTAAATAAAAGCTTGTAGTAAAGGCGGTATGTCGATCTCTTCTAATAGTTTGGTTGGGCTCTTATTTTAGTTGGCCACGCTAGATATATCGCCTGATCATAACTGACGATTTACGACACATATACACACTCACATATACATATACTATGCCTTAAATATATTTTGAATTAATAAGTTGGATATTACACAATTTTAACCATTGACTGCAAATGTAACTTTGTAATCCTATACATTTATATGAGATTACAAAGTTATTTATGCAGATGAATTATCTCGAAAACGAGACCGAAATTGCATGTTTTTTTAGTTTTCCTATGGCTTATACAATAAATTCTAAGTATGTACCAAATTTCAGCTCTCTGAGTTTATGGGAAGTACTAGTTCTATTTTGATGATCATGAGTGAGTGAGTGTCGAAAATGCGAAACTTTGCTTTCGCTTAACTTCGGAACTTAATGACCTACAGACTTGAAATTTTGGATTTTAAATATGTAATTATAGCTTACTGGATAACGAAAATTTCTGTGTTCTGGTCTTATCCAGAGGTTCTCAAATAGGGGCCTGAAAATGCGACGAAATGGTTCCTGTAAAGATGGTACGGCAGTGCTTGCTTCGCGCTCGACTTGGCGGGGGCACTACCGTGCCCCCAGACGCGCTCGACTTGGCGGGGGCACTACCGTGCCCCCAGATTAATTCCACCACCGAGTGCAAACATATGCATGCATTAAGGGTTATAACTATTTGTTAGTGTTAGTTATGTGGTTTACGTGAAACTTAGCTAGAACAAAGGATACGAAACGACGAACACTCGGTGGTGGAATTAATACTAATTACTATTTTGGTAACGTTTGAATTCCTCGCTGTCTCTTAAAACTTAGTTAGACTCACAAATTTTGAGCGGAATTAACACTAAATATTTATTTATTTATTTAATACATCTTAGGAAGACCAACAGTTTACAAACAAAATTATAAAAAACTTACAATAGTAACAAAAAGCCAATAATAGGTCCTCGCGGTGTAGCATACCTTTTTAGGGGGTATCGTTAGCCATCACATTTTAACATACTAAGCGCTTGTTTTTTCCATAATTTAACATAATCACAAGGTTTGGATAATTTATTTGGACATCGATTTGTAAACATAATCATCCGACAATGACAGATGATGCATTGACAGTGACAGCTACATTTATTCACTGTCAGCTGTCACTGATCTATGATTTGCGGATGAAATCGATCGATTTACGAACGATCAAACTCGCATGTAAAAACTATTCTGAATTTAAATTAACTAATTAGGGAATAATCCAAACAATTCAGATTAGATTATAATTGGCATTTATTTTTATCACATTTTTTAAATTCGTTCGAAAACCATTACAATTTTTCTAATGGCAACTAACAACATAGCATAAACAATAATAGAAGTTTTTTACGTTCCGTTGTTAGTGTCGCGATTTTTGCATTTAACAATGACAAGTCGCGTAAATACTAATTTATTAATCAAACATCTATATAAAACAAAATAAATAGGAATAATATTACATAGTGATTTAGTTATACATTTAGAATACACTCATACCTAAATATTAAAATAAATAGTGCTATTCTAATTTTATACGACTTGTGTGAATGTACCTTGGCGTCGGTAGTAACGAAACGCTCCTTTGACATAGATGACCCCATTTCCCTCCATTCCACGTCATTTCTTTGAAGCCGCCATGATTGGAAGGAAAAGATTCTTTTGCGAGCGAGCGGCGAATGCGCCGATATCTGTTCTAATTTGGACACATATACTAAAATCCCGAAAGAAACCGGGTCTTGGGTTACGGCTCACCTGAGCACGCCCACGATCCCGGCTTCCTTCAAGGCTCCACGAGCAATTAGATCGCCGCTGGCTACTCCAGCGAGCAACCTGCCCCTTCTCCGGCCGCGCGTCCATCTGTGGAATTTCGCCACGCCGCTTCGGCAAGTTAAGCTTTATTACCAAGCTCCCCGTGAATACTGACGGCCTTGCCTCTCCTAGCCTACGGCCCTGCAGGATACGCAAACGGTACATCATTATATTTAGTAGCAATAACCTAATTTTGGTGCCACCGCTTAACGGGGTACACATTTACCACTTGATGGGGAAATGACCCTGAACATTTGTAACTTGTAGTAAGCATACTCCGATACGAGGAGATATTGTAGTGGATCCACGTCTCGGAACAACTTAATTTATTTCTAACCCTAGTTTTTGTCGGGCTAACTATATTCTAGTGTTGGTACGATATAGCCTATAATTGTGCGTTGGGGAATTGTCCCAACTCGTGGTAACCTAAATATAATTCTAATTTAATATCAGGTCAGGCGTGCGATCAACAATAAATATAATTTTAAATTAACTTCGTTGTTTATTATTTAATCCTCAGATTATACCAAGACTCCAGAAAGCCACGATACGGTCCTTGAAATAAAAGTCAGGTACTAGACCGGCTCCGCGATTCCGTGCACTAGTTTATTTTGAGAGAACAATGTACGTAACGAACCTCTGAATTTTAGTAATCTTTAGAGTGGGGACACACGGGTAAGTTTTGCACCAATTTTGTTTGGGGACCTATTTGTCCCAAAGGTCTTCAACCTTTTATTTTTTACTGTGCTTACCCGTAGTGCGCCCCACTTTGCATTTAAACAACCGTTTCACGTTGGGCGAGGATCTCACTCCCCGCGCTCAACGGGAAACATTAAATTTAAATTTTTTTTATTCGTTACAAAATGGCGCCCGAAGCAAATTAGTTAAATTTATTAAATTAGTTGAATTATTACTGGAGTTTTGGTGACAACTGAGCATTAAATAATTTGGTTAAAATTATTTTTGGTTTATAACATTTGTAATTATAAGCAATCGTTTGTTACTGTAAGCAGTGTATACTAGCTATAGAATATAAGTGGTTCTAGTGAATACCTGTGAATTGTAAACAGATATTTAAATAATTTTGACGGTGAATATGTCGAATCCGTCAAGTGATCACGAGGAGCAAGGCTACCTTTCACCACATACAATAACACCATCTACGCGTCATAGGGTTCATGACTCCCCGCATGAGGTTCACATCCCTATTGAAACAATTAATACCCGGCCTCGGACTAATCCGAATTATACTCAAGTTCGTGTCGAACAACAGGTTCCTCCAGTTCACTCTACGCTTTCAGCAGGCGTTTCACAGGGTGCATTCACACAGTCAACCGCAAGTTTAACAAAACCAATAGCACATGCTACTGCAAGTGTACCGATACAATTCAAATCGAGTATCACGAATGATTTTTACCCTGCACGGGCAGGTAATTCAAACGATATGAATGTTCAACATATATTAGCTGCTCCACCTAGCGCGCATGTATATTATAAATCACTAAATTTAGCATCACTTAACATAAAATATAACGGAGAAACAGATTTAGATGAATTTCTTTTGCGTTTGAACGAAACGAGGCTAGCTCGACAAATTGATGATGCAACACTAATTCGCGGCTTTTCGGAGGTATTATCAGGCACAGCTCTCAAGTTTTACAGGACTATTCGGCACAAAATCAGTTCTTGGTCAGAAATTTGTTCAGAATTTAGAGCATACTTTCAATCAAAGTCTTATAGCTATGACATTGAAAAGCGTATACGAGAGCTGAAGCAGAAACCCGGCCAATCAGTTTCATTCTTCGTACTCGACGTTCAAGATTTAAATGCAAGGCTAGGTACACCTATCCCAGAACCAAATCTTTTAGAAATTGTTAAGCATAATATGCTAAGTGGATATGCACAATTGTTAGCCATTAACGACATTAGCTCATTTGATCAACTGATCAATGTTACTAGAAATTATGAGGCTTACTCTGGTGTTCTAACTCAAACGAGGGCAACTCCTAAGCGCGAAGTTAGTGCAATCGCGAGGCCAACGCAAGCCCCTCAGGCTGCCAGCACTCGCACCTGCCTGAAATGCAAAAAACAAGGGCACAGTTACAAAGATTGCCGAACAATCCGTGGAATCGTTTGTTTTAAGTGCGGTTTGGAAGGAGTACTTACCAAGAACTGCACCAAATGTTCTAACGCAACTACAGCCCCGCAAACACCAGCGGCGCAAAAAAACTAGTTGAGCCCCAGAGTAACGCACATAATGTGGAACTTGTAAAGGAGATAGCCTCTTTTGCAGGAGACTCACGTCTTTTTGTTAAATTTGCAATATCAGACAACACATTCGAAGCTTTACTTGATCCTGGGGCACATTTATCGATTTTAGGTGCGAATATGCACAAACAACTACAAGACTTAGGATTTCCTTTGCAACAGGACAATTCAAGAATATTTTTGGCGGACCTGTCTCAACTTGAGGTAGTCGGATCAATGACATTGCCGATTACTTGTAATGGGATGACCGTCACTTTTAAATTTTTAGTCTGCCCTGCGATACATCACAAACTTTTGTGCGGTATGGATTTTGCCGATACCTTCAATCTTATAGATATTTTTAAATTTGGTGACTGTATCCGCAGAGGTAACTCGTTTGACTATAGAGTCAAATCAAGTCCTGAGCTATGTGAAATCAAAGCTTTAATCCCCAGAGATAATTTGACATGTGACCAAACGTCACTTTTGGAAAACATTTTAAAGAAGTTTGAATCGATCTCTTCTGAGAACATGGGTTTAGGTAGGACTCATTTAGTAACTCATAAGATAGTAACCAACGGCGAACCGATTAAGCAAAGGTACTACCCTCTTTCGCCAGCGAAGTTGTCAGCACTAAATAAGGAAGTCGATGAGATGTTGCAGCTTGGCGTCATAGCACCTTCCAGATCTCCGTGGTCGAATCCAGTGGTGATGGCACCGAAGAAGGACGGATCATGGAGATTCTGCTTGGATGCTCGAAAGTTGAACGACGTCACTATTAAGGACTCATATCCGCTTCCCTACATCAGCTCAATACTAGACAACTTACGAGGGGTACATTACCTTAGCTCAATAGATCTTTCGTCTGCGTTCTGGCAAATTCCGCTCTGCGACCAAGACGGTACTGATGGAAAGGGCACTTCATGCGAGAAAACTGCATTCGTTGTTCCAAACCGTGGACTTTTTGAGTTTCGCAGGATGCCTTTTGGTCTTTCCAACGCAGGAGCTGAGCTCCAAAGAGTAATTGACTCCCTGTTTCACCACAAATTTGACGGAAAAGTATTCGCTTATTTGGATGACCTTCTAATAGCTACGGACACCTTTTCGGAGCATATCTCCATCCTCGCAGAAGTCTGCGAGGCTCTTAAAGGCGCTGGACTCACAGTAAACCTTAAAAAATGTGACTTTTGCAAGGAAGAGCTTAGGTATCTTGGGTATATTGTAAACTCCGAAGGACTTCGCACAGATCCAGAAAAGCTGAGCTGCATCGAGAACTTCCCCCAGCCGAAAACAGCTAAGCAAGTGCGTGGTTTTATAGGGTTATGTTCATATTATCGGAGATTCGTGCAAGATTTCTCAACAATTATCGCACCGATGACAGCTTTAGTCGGCAAGCGGAAAGGAGCAGATAGCATCGAGTGGACTGAGGCAGCAGACGAGTCGTTCAACACTCTCAAACGCGCACTCATCACAGCACCAGTGTTAACATCCCCAGATTTTTCCAAACCTTTCGCTCTGCATACAGATGCGTCATCAGTTGGCCTTGGCAGCGTCTTGACACAGGAAGTTGATGGAGTCGAGCGACCAGTAGCTTTCCATTCACGTCTACTCACCAAACCAGAGAGGAATTATAGCACAACGGAGCGAGAATTATTAGCGGTTGTTGATTCAATTACCCATTTTCGTGCTTATATAGAAGGTGTTAAATTTACAGTTGTGACAGACCACATGAGTTTAAAATGGCTTAAATCTCTAAATAATCCATCAGGGAGATTAGCGAGGTGGGCGATGCAGATCTCCGCTTTCAATTTTGACATTTGTCATAAAGCGGGCAAGCTCAACGTAGTTCCCGATGCATTATCTAGGATTTCAGTAGACGCCATATCATACGATGAAGGAATTCAATCGACAGACGATCAGTGGTATGCCAAGATTTATCGCGGCTGTCAAACAAAACCTGCTAATTTTAAAAATTATCAGATCGTAAACAATTGCCTTTACAGGTACTGTAAAAGTACCTCCGCCTTGAAAAAGAATGAGTGGAAAATTGTTTTGCCTAGGGAGCGCGTGGAACAATGCATTAGAGAAAACCACGACTCTCTTTCAACCATTCATCCTGGAATTTTGAAGACATATCTGAAAATTAAAGAAAATTATTTTTGGCGGGAGATGTTCAAGGATGTCAAAGACTTCGTGTCACGGTGTGACAAGTGCAAAGCGTACAAACATTCCAACGCACCACCTCACGGTCTTATGACCAACCAAAAACAGGTCAATACACCTTTGCACACATTATCAATTGACATAATTGGCCCTCTTCCAAAAGCTCACTCAGGACATGTCTATATACTTTCGGTTGTCGATGTCTTCACGAAATATGTCTGGTTACACCCACTGAAGACCGCGACAACGCAAACGGTTGCGTCGTTTCTAGAAAAAGAGATTATCCACAAATGGGGTACACCTGCAATTATAATCTGCGACAACGCAACCATTTTTAAGAGTGCGTCATTTAAAAACTTTTGTAATAAACACTCCATTCCTAAAATTTTTTACAACGCTTACTATACCCCGCAATCCAATACGGTTGAGAGGTATAATAAGACCGTTGAAACGTGCTTATCGATTTTAGTGGACCAGGATCAAAGAAGTTGGTCAAAGTATCTGCAACAGATACAGTTATGCTTGAACAGCACAGTCAACTTGGCAACAGGTTATACGCCTTATTTCCTCGCGACTGGCCGTGAGATCATCTCAGACGGTGCGTTCCATACCCTTAGGAGGAACGTACCGAATACGCTTGATGACCTCGCGATCGGAAGCAGAGACACCGTGGCCACTGCACTGACTGAGCTGTCCGACATCTACGCCAAGGTTGAGGAGGCCCTAACTCAAGCATATCAGAAGAATGCTCAGCACTACAACCTTAGGCGACGACACTTCCGAGCCAATATAGGCGACATAGTTTGGCGCAGAAATTTTGTTCAGTCGAACGCAGCGAATTTTTTCTCTGCCAAGCTAGCCCCAAGGTTCGTCAAGTGCGAGGTAGTTAAAAGGTTGTCGGATGTAGTGTACGAGTTGCGCGAGGTAGCAACAGGTTCCACTGGAAAATACCACGCAAAGGATATCCTTTGTGTGGATAGATCAAGCAGTTGAGTCATTTTAGATATATATACTACTTAGAAAATAGTAGCGCAAGCTACTATAATACTTTTACTGTATTTTGTAACTTCGTCGAAAGTCTTCATCATAGACAAGGTTGCGATGGTGAATTATTGTTAAGGGATGTGATAGTTATTTCGCTTTATGTATGTGTGATGAATGAATAGGAGCAGATGGGAGGTATGATTATTGATTATAGAGTGTACGGCGTTGAAAGATTTTTATACCAGTGGGGATAGATGCAGAATGTAGTGTTGTCTGATAGAGTTATAGTATAGTATGGCAGGACGCATATGGATGTGGAGATCAGGAATTCCTTACTCGCGCGAGTTGAATGAGACCCGACATTAATCAACCAAGCAACAAAAAAATACAGAAGAAGACTGAATTTTTTATGGTTTATTAACGGTTGCGATACCCTTATTGTTTGTTTTGTTTAGTGCTACTTCCTCTTTCGGTTTTTTTTTTTGTTTGTCCGGCTACCCCGGCTGCTTTTCGGTTAACCTTGTTAACCTCTTTAGTCCGAAAAGGGGGGTATTGTAGCATACCTTTTTAGGGGGTATCGTTAGCCATCACATTTTAACATACTAAGCGCTTGTTTTTCCATAATTTAACATAATCACAAGGTTTGGATAATTTATTTGGACATCGATTTGTAAACATAATCATCCGACAATGACAGATGATGCATTGACAGTGACAGCTACATTTATTCACTGTCAGCTGTCACTGATCTATGATTTGCGGATGAAATCGATCGATTTACGAACGATCAAACTCGCATGTAAAAACTATTCTGAATTTAAATTAACTAATTAGGGAATAATCCAAACAATTCAGATTAGATTATAATTGGCATTTATTTTTATCACATTTTTTAAATTCGTTCGAAAACCATTACAATTTTTCTAATGGCAACTAACAACATAGCATAAACAATAATAGAAGTTTTTTACGTTCCGTTGTTAGTGTCGCGATTTTTGCATTTAACAATGACAAGTCGCGTAAATACTAATTTATTAATCAAACATCTATATAAAACAAAATAAATAGGAATAATATTACATAGTGATTTAGTTATACATTTAGAATACACTCATACCTAAATATTAAAATAAATAGTGCTATTCTAATTTTATACGACTTGTGTGAATGTACCTTGGCGTCGGTAGTAACGAAACGCTCCTTTGACATAGATGACCCCATTTCCCTCCATTCCACGTCATTTCTTTGAAGCCGCCATGATTGGAAGGAAAAGATTCTTTTGCGAGCGAGCGGCGAATGCGCCGATATCTGTTCTAATTTGGACACATATACTAAAATCCCGAAAGAAACCGGGTCTTGGGTTACGGCCCACCTGAGCACGCCCACGATCCCGGCTTCCTTCAAGGCTCCACGAGCAATTAGATCGCCGCTGGCTACTCCAGCGAGCAACCTGCCCCTTCTCCGGCCGCGCGTCCATCTGTGGAATTTCGCCACGCCGCTTCGGCAAGTTAAGCTTTATTACCAAGCTCCCCGTGAATACTGACGGCCTTGCCTCTCCTAGCCTACGGCCCTGCAGGATACGCAAACGGTACATCATTATATTTAGTAGCAATAACCTAATTTTGGTGCCACCGCTTAACGGGGTACACATTTACCACTTGATGGGGAAATGACCCTGAACATTTGTAACTTGTAGTAAGCATACTCCGATACGAGGAGATATTGTAGTGGATCCACGTCTCGGAACAACTTAATTTATTTCTAACCCTAGTTTTTGTCGGGCTAACTATATTCTAGTGTTGGTACGATATAGCCTATAATTGTGCGTTGGGGAATTGTCCCAACTCGTGGTAACCTAAATATAATTCTAATTTAATATCAGGTCAGGCGTGCGATCAACAATAAATATAATTTTAAATTAACTTCGTTGTTTATTATTTAATCCTCAGATTATACCAAGACTCCAGAAAGCCACGATACGGTCCTTGAAATAAAAGTCAGGTACTAGACCGGCTCCGCGATTCCGTGCACTAGTTTATTTTGAGAGAACAATGTACGTAACGAACCTCTGAATTTTAGTAATCTTTAGAGTGGGGACACACGGGTAAGTTTTGCACCAATTTTGTTTGGGGACCTATTTGTCCCAAAGGTCTTCAACCTTTTATTTTTTACTGTGCTTACCCGTAGTGCGCCCCACTTTGCATTTAAACAACCGTTTCACGTTGGGCGAGGATCTCACTCCCCGCGCTCAACGGGAAACATTAAATTTAAATTTAAATTTTTTTTATTTTTTTTATTCGTTACAGCGGCTAGCAGCATCATAGTAACAATGCGTTAAACAGAGTCAAGAGCTGTCTAAAATCATATTATGTATAAAGACAATATTATAATAAAGCCACTTACATAATCCTTATAGCAACAAAGTATTAAAAATAATTATAAAGAATGATATATATATAACTAATCATTAATTAATAAAGAAGTCATTACTCAATATTCTCCTAGCTGACGTTATACTTGTGCAAAACAAATCAATATCAATGCCTCGCTTGCTTAGTGTGTTAAAGGAACTACTCGCTCGCGATAAGAATGAATTCTGCCTATAATTGGTATTCACTGATCGAATATTAATTAGTGGGTTAAATCTTAATAATTTACATTAAATAATAACTAATAATTGTTGTGATGGATTTCCGCAAAGTGACGCCTAGTTCCATTAATTAATATTAGTATAATTAAATGAATGTTATGATTGTTTCCACAGATACATTGAAAGCAGTAACGGTTGGGCTGCTGTGTTAGAGTCTTGCAGCTTGTTCACCGAAGCACTAGATCCAGCTAGGACGCCCTACATACTCACTACTGCGGTAAGTACTCATTTTGCAAGTTTACTTTCACCTGTCCGTTGTCTGCCTGAGTTATCCATAAATTACGTCACACGTTAAGAGGGAGGGGGTCGACGAAGTGTGACATTGTGTGACAACGGGGGTGAGGCAGTCACACAGCCCACTCTTTGGCTTTAGTACTGTTATATCTAACGTAGGTACTATAGTCTCTAAGCATTGTAGATGTAAAGTATTGATTCAATAAATATTTAAGGCAACCTTGCAGTTTGTATCATCCGCCACCCCACATAATTAAATTAATTTAAATAAATACAAAAATTGGGTAATTTTATTACTCTAAGGCGGAACGAAGTTCGCCGGGTCAGCTAGTATAATAATAATAATGTAAATTTACAAAATATGTGACGTCACACTAGCATATATAAAACTAGCTGCGTCCAGCAATTTTACCCGCTGTATGTAGCCTATGTGTTATTCCAGGGACTAAGCTATCTCTATACCACATTTCAGCTCAATCGGTCCACCTGTTTAGTAACAAACATCCTGACATGCAGACATCTAAAAACAAAGATATTTTTTTTCAGGGTTCGAAGGTTATATATCAATCCAAATATCATTGATATATTTACAATAACTGTCATATCCGATATACTATGATAAATATCCGATATATGGGGCATTTCACGTGAAGCGGACAACGAAAAAAAGGTGAGGTTTTGAAAATCGTTCATATTGGGCATATTTGTACTTCTAGGGGATATGAACATGTTCGCGTATTTTTTTTTATTTGATTTTTTTTTATGAAGATATGGGGTTCTATAGAATTGACCAAAATGACGTAAGGGTTCCTTTGAAATTTTATTTTCGTATTGAAGATATTTATTTTAAAATATTAAATGTATTTTGTTTTGTAGATAATTGACTGCTCATTTTGACTTTTAAATCAGATTCCAAATTTGAATTGTTTTCTAGTGTTAAACCGGAAGTGAGTATTTCAAATGGATTTTTGGATAACTTCGACCAATTTAATTTTTAATTTTTTTATGCCAAAATATAGCTCTACATTTATTAATTTTACCATAAAAATTGTAGGATGGGCTGAGAATTAGTTTAAGAGTTACAGCAATTTGAATACGTACATGTCACTCTGAGCGTGACTTAACGTTGCCTGTTGAAACCTATCGGTGATATAAAAATACATTTAAACGTTGGTTATATTTAAATATTATGATTATGTATAACTATCTTGCCCATTTGTGTCATTATGAAGTCATTTGATACCAAGATCCTAGCAATATTACAAAAACTTAAGATTGTATGTAAGTAGGGATTTTTGTTACTCTATCACGTTTTAACGGGTGGACCGATTGAGTTGAAATTTGGTATGTGAATAGCTTAGACCATAGAATAACATGTTAGTTACTGTGAAGTTGCAGCGGGTAAAACGGTTTGGCGCAGTTAGTTAAAAAAAAAAAATCTAAACAACTGTATGTGTAGAAAACAGTGGAATGTAAATTAGTTTTGGAGATATGTAAATATTAACGTTTTTGGGTTCCAAAATAGTTGCTGATAATTGAAATCGTCGTCAGACAATTTTTTTGGTGTTCTATATCATCTTTGGAGCAGTTATAAATGGAAGTAATTTTCGGCCGTATATGAAAGCGCACTGGCGTAATACCTAGTCAGGTCATAAGTATTGTCACACAGTAAAAACTTTTCTTTTAGAATGCTGGCCACAAAAAAGTTTATTGAATTCGAATTTCGAATTGTTCATGAAAATAAAAATGTATACTTTTTAGAATTTTACTCATTTTTAAATATGGAGTGGACGCTTAAAGAAGACCGTGTTGCAGTTATTGCGTTGCATCGTTGCGGTTACGCGCCAATTCAAATTTTTGACATACTGAAAAATTTGAATATAACCAAAAGATTCGTTTATCGTACCATCAAACGATACAATGAAGACTCTAGTGTAGATGACAGGTCAAGAAGTGGTCGCCCTCGGTCTGTTAGGACTCCAGCAGTGATAAAAGCTGTGAAGGCGCGAATTCAAAGAAATCCCAAACGTAAGCAGAAACTGTTGGCCCTTCAGATGGGGTTAAGCAGAACCACGGTGAAAAGGGTGTTAAATGAAGACTTAGGGCTTCGGGCATATCGAAGAAAAACAGGACATCGTTTAAATGCTCGTCTAATGGACCTGAGACTGAAGAGATGCCGCGCTTTGTTGAAGCGGTACGCGAGAAAAAAATATCGAGAAATTCTTTTTTCGGATGAAAAAAATTTTACCGTAGAAGAGAGCTACAACAAACAAAATGATAAGGTGTACGCACACAGTAGTGAAGAAGCGAGCAACCGTATTCCGCGTGTCCAACGAGGTCATTTTCCATCCTCGCTCATGGTATGGTTGGGAGTTTCTTATTGGGGCTTAACAGAGGTACATTTTTGTGAGAAAGGTGTAAAAACGAATGCAGTTGTGTATCAAAATACAGTCCTGACGAACCTTGTGGAACCTGTTTCTCATACCATGTTCAATAACAGGCACTGGGTATTCCAACAAGATTCGGCGCCAGCTCATAGAGCGAAGAGCACACAAGACTGGCTGGCGGCGCGTGAAATCGACTTCATCCGGCACGAAGACTGGCCCTCCTCCAGTCCAGATTTGAGTCCGTTAGATTACAAGATATGGCAACACTTGGAGGAAAAGGCGTGCTCAAAGCCTCATCCCAATTTGGAGTCACTCAAGACATCCTTGATTAAGGCAGCAGCCGATATTGACAAGGACCTCGTTCGTGCTGCGATAGACGACTGGCCGCGCAGATTGAAGGCCTGTATTCAAAATCACGGAGGTTATTTTGAATAAACTTTATTGTCATAAGAATCTATGTTTTGTTAAGTTCATTTTGGTATATAAATGGTTACATAATAAATAAACTTGTTCCAATAATTTTATATTAAACATGTGACAGAATTTATGACCTGACTAGGTATTTGCTAAATTTAAAGATAACTGCAAGCTTGTCCGAGTCGCTTAATGCTTTAAATTCCCTCCAAGATTATCTCATGACTCATGGGCCTTTACTTGAATAAAAAGAAAATAAATCTTTGCGTTTGTCTTTAAAAAAATATGTAAATCTCGTAAATGTTTATTTTGATAGTTTTTTCTATACATTTTTTTTTAAATTATTTTATTTCAAATTTAGATATAAAATAACTTTATATACGAATAATCTTAGGGTCTAAGCTATCCACATACCAAATTTCAACTCAATCGGTCCACCCGTTAAAACGTGATAGAGTAACAAAAATCCCTACTTACATACAATCTTAAGTTTTTGTAATATTGCTAGGATCTTGGTATCAAATGACTTCATAATGACACAAATGGGCAAGATAGTGATACATAATCATAATATTTTAATATAACCAACGTTTAAATGTATTTTTATATCACCGATAGGGATGAGCGTTAAATAAACGGACTAGTTAAATCAACCGTCGACGTGCATTCAACGCTTCGACGGTCTACCGTTCTCCGATCTACTAGTTAAATTCGTAAACGACTAAACGAGAAATCCCCACGTTCTTATCAACGCGCAATGGAACGTCGACTCTTTAACGTGGCCGTTTCTTACGTTACTACACGTTAAAACGTTGAAACAACCTAAAATAAACTCTAACTCTAATGTAATAGAGGTTACTTTATAATTATCTCAAAACGGGTCTACAGTCGACGTGACGTACCAGTCGAATAGAACAGTTGAAACAATCTAAAGTAAACTCTAAATGTAATGTGATAAGATCTTTATTATTAAAATAAACGCTCTAAGATGATAGGCCTTTTATTCCCGCGTTATACTTAAACTAAAGAGGATGGCAAATATGGTAACGTAGCGGTTGCGAAAGAGAGGGAATGCGTTGGCTCAATGCGGGTGTTGCGTGTTTGGTATGAAGGGAAGATCATTTCCTTTTTACAAGCTTTTATTTACTTTTACTTGTATACCTGTCTGTCGGTAATCAAATCTTGCCAGTTATATTTGACCCACTTCTCGGTGTCCAATTTAGCTGAAATTTTGCATGCATGCATAAATCGGATGACAATGCAATATTATTATAATATGGAGCTGATCTGATGATGGAGCGGGAAGGTGGCTATAGGAACTCCGTAATTAAACGATGTAACCCCATCGAGTTTGGGCTCATTTGATTCGTCTTGACGAGTACTTTATGGTAATAATAATAACAGCTTGTTTTTAAAAAGTTTTTTAAAATTTACCTACAATTTTACATAGATTAATAGGCTAAATACTAAACCAACTGCAATGTGTCATCTAGTCTAAGTTAATCGTCAAGTCTAACGTTTAATACAACGATAATAGTCAACGAGAAGACACGTTAACTAGTCGACGAATTTAACTAGTTGATCGACCCGTCCATGAACGAAATTTAACGGTCTAGTTTCGTCGACTGTAAAAACGTCGACGACCCATCGCTAATCACCGATAGGTTTCAACAGGCAACGTTAAGTCACGCTCAGAGTGACATGTACGTATTCAAATTGCTGTAAATCTTAAACTAATTCTCAGCCCATCCTACAATTTTTATGGTAAAATTAATAAATGTAGAGTTATATTTTGATATAAAAAAATTCAAAATTAAATTGGTCGAAGTTATCCAAAAATCCATTTGAAATACTCACTTCCGGTTTAACACTAGAAAAAAAATTCAAATTTGGAATCTGATTTTAAAGTCAAAAAGAGCAGTCAATTATCTACAAAACAAAATACATTTAATATTTTAAAATAAATATCTTCAATACGAAAATACAATTTCAAAGGAACCCTTACGTCATTTTGGTCAATTCTATAGAACCCCATATCTTCATAAAAAAAAATCAAATAAAAAAAATAAATACGCGAACATGTTCATATCCCCTAGAAGTACAAATATGCCCAATATGAACGATTTTCAAAACCTCACCTTTTTTTCGTTGTCCGCTTCACGTGAAATGCCCCATATATCGAATTTATTAAGAAATTGATCCTGTGAACCCTGCAAAAACTATCTTTGTTTTTGAAACGATGTATAGACAATCAGACATCCATTCTTACAAACTTTTACGTTTATAATATTAGTAAGATTAGTGTGTATTTATATTATTTTTCTTCCACAGTTCACGCTAACCTGCGTTTGCGCACTCATAGAGAAGACCGCAACGCTAATCAACACGGCAGACGCAACGGCCAACGAAAGGCAATGGTTCCGTTTCCTAAAAACGTTGGCTCGAGCATTAAAAAACACATCTCTAAACGTTGCAAGACCGTTGCAACCATTACCCGAATCAAAAGTGACTGTTCACTTAAAACAATTAGAATCTAGAAGCACTATAGAGATTTTACAAAGAGGTAAACCTGCTGAGTTTGCTGATTTAACTAAAACTGATGTACACGAACAATTGGTTAAACATTTGTGTCTTTGATTTCTATTTAGCCTTAAACGGCTACTTTCCACGTTGATTTTATGTTTACTCTGACCGTTGTCTTAAATTGGGATGACAAGTTCAAAATTTTTGAAATACAATTAGTCCGTAATGTTAATAATAAAAAAATATTCGATACGTGTTTTTTTTCTTGAAAATTAAGTGAAAAATGGCTGAGATATAACGCTTATAAGATTCTGTGTTGGGACGCGTGACGTCACACCACTAAACAAAAATGTACTGGATTTAGTGGTGTGACGTCACGATCAGGCAACTTTAGTGCGTTGTATCTCTCACGTTTTTTTATCAGATTTACAAATAAAAAAATACGTGTCCAATATATTTTAAAACTCTACATCATGGACAAAAAAAAAACATAGATTTTGTCAGTTATTGTTGTTATGAAAAGGTAGTAAAGTCTTAGTTTTTTTTCTATGTTTATAGATAAAAAGTTAATATTAAACAAGCATAATATTTTATGTCCACTTTGACGAATGTCTAAATTGTTATGAAAAGGTAATACTTAGAAATTAATTGGTTTATTGTAATATAATGAAATAAAAAAAAAATAGTAGGTATGTCAAGTCAAATATAATTCGAATATGATTAATGACCATAATAACGTCGTGACTATTAAACTGATTCGTAATTTCGCGATGCCTAATTTCGCTAACTTCAAAATGTGGCGTCGAACAAAAAAAATGTGACACTTTTCAGAGCCCATCGCCTACTTTCAAATAAAAAAAAAAACTAAATCAAAATCTGTTCATGCGTTCGGGAGCTATGATCCCACAGACACACACACACACACACAGACACGTCAAACTTATAACACCCCGTCGTTTTTGCGTCGGGGGTTAAAAAAGAAACTAATCAGTTAAAATTTTGTTGTGTGCGATTCCACTTGCTATACTGGTGATAGGCTTCGGCCGTGGCTAGTTACCACCCACTGGACAAAACCGTGTCGACAAACGGACATTGTGACCGTGTTCCGACATTATGTTCAGTGAAGCGAAGGAGGTATTTATCCCGCCTTCTAGGTATAGTCTGCTGCCATCTACGGCCGCATCATAGCTTAACATCACGCGAGATCGTGGTCAAAGACTAACCTATATAATAAATAAAAAAATATCCTATTTTGGAAACTAAAAGTTTTTAATTTCGACAAATTTGATAACTACATACAATTAAAAAGTATTTATTACCTTTTTGTAACTAATCAAGAAATTTTTACAGCGCTTTTGACAAGATTTAAAATTGAAAAACTTAATTTAGTTAATTAAAACAATTGGATTTCACCAATGTGTCAATTTTTAAACACACGACGCTTATTAAAAAATTTAAATCTCATTTGACCTATGAAATTATGACCGCGTTCCTTGAAGTAGGAATCAATGAAGTTTGCGCATCAAACTGAAGCAAGAAAAACGACGTCATGATTTTTTGCCATCTCACTTACCTCATACAAATTATAAACAATATACTATCGTCAGCCTACGTACTCAGTATGAGTGAGATGGCAAACATATGACGTCATTTTTGTTTTGCCCCTTTAGCTTATTAAGACATTGACATAAGAGTAGCAACTCCCGTCCCACTGTCAAGACTAAACTGACATATATCAAGACGCTACTCTTGCTACTCGCGCTGTCATTGCATACAATGTGCAGCTACTCCCAATGTCATTGTGCTCTTACAACACGTCAATTACTCTTGACGGTGGGACGGGAGTTGCTAATATTATGTCTAATGTTTTAAACTTCTTGGTGTGGTCATAAATTTTATGTGACATTTTATGACATTATGTCAGTTGTACATAAATTTGGTTGTTTAGACATGTGTAAATTATTATTCGGTGGTTTTTTGGTACATTTTGTTTATATGACGAAAAATATGTAATGGGTCAATTGTTTGTCATATATGTTACGTGTCAAACTTTTGACAAACATTTTGGTCAAACATTTGGTCAAATATTTAGATTTTTTGAAAATTTGGTTCAAATGACGGGTCGTGTGACCATAATATTATTATTTAAAGAATCATTTTAATGTTATAAAAATTTTACGTTTTGCGCATTTCCTTTAAAAACTTTAAAAAAATTAAATACTCTTGTAATAAATACATTTTAAGTTATAAAAACATGCTTTTTCACTTGGGTCAAAAATATTTATAAAATAAATAAAAATATTAATTTTAATTATAATATAGTGAGCTTAACGCCTGAAATATTTAAATTTTAATGGTATTGTCATTATCAAGGGCTTTTATAGATTTTCGCCCTAAACGCGTAATAAAAAAAATAAAATAATTAGAAAATTATTTGCGCTGATTTGTCTTTGATGAAACTCGACTTAAACTAGACGAGAAAGTCAAAAGTTATGACTAATAAAATTGACGTTAATTTTTTTAATATATGAAAAAGTTTGTAAAAATCGCACTTATCACAAATTATGTAGATATTTAGTACTGCCGAAGCAAATCAAGTGCTAATTCGAAAAAAAAAAACATTTTTATCATCCATTGTAAATATTAAGTACACGAAAAAGTTTTTATTCATGTTAGTATAGCTTCTTAATTTAATAAAAAAATATATAGAACAGAATATGCTTTCGATTATTTAACATTAAATAATATCTGTCGAATTGATATGGATAATTAATATGTTATAAAATCCATAAATAATTCGTGGATAAATAAGGTTATACACTTGTAACGGAATTATAGTTTTATTAAAATTATTTTAAGTTTTTTGAAAAAAAAAAAAAAACGTACAGCTTTTTCAGCAGAAGAACACTTATATTTAGTACAAGCCTTTGATAACTCTGCCACAAGGCTTTGGAAAAAGCTTTTTTAAATTCATCATATCGATCACTTATAAATAAAAAAAAATTCGTTTTTAAAAAAATTTCAAGACAAAAACCTTTTCTATGAAATTTGAAATAAAAAATATTGGTTCGCTTTTTAAAATATTCAATTTATTTTTCAAAGCTATAAAAAAGTTACAAGCGTATACCCCTTACACTGAAGATCGATTTTTCATATTTAATTTGAATTTGTCTGTGATTTGTAATTGTTGAGACTTAATAAAAAAATATTTAATTTCTTTTGTGACTTAAAAATCGGTCTTCGGTGCCAAAGCAAAATCACATTCGCACATTTGTTTTGATTTAATGTGAATTTGTAATTAGATTAATTAAAAAACTAAAAAAAAAAATGCAATGGGATCTTTATTATATTTTTTTCAAAGTCTCCCATAGACTCCGATTTTTTTTTTTTGAAGGAGCACGTAAATTAGTCACTAAAGATGCCACAGACGCAGAATCGGGCGGGAAAGTTGGACGGAATTTTTGAAATGTTCTAAACGCCTGTTACATATAAAGCGAACGCGGTCAAAACAAAGATGGCGACCGCTTTACCGCGCGGTCTTGCGTCCATGTGTCAGCTTAATTTTCATATAAAAATGCCTTTGCAATAACGTAATTTAGTGTTGTCACTTGTTTATATTAAGATTTTTAAATGACTGTTGCGCTTTCTCCCTACAATTAATTTTCTCCCTAACATCTTTAATTTTCTCGGTAAACTGAGATTTTTTATGCAAAGCTTAGATTTTGATTAATTTTTTTTTAAATATTACAGGACATTTTATACAGCACCACCTAACCCCAGGCTAAGCAACTTAATGCTTGTATTATGGTGGTTAGGCTAACGGATATAATACTTATATACTTTTCATTTGTAAATACATACTAATATATACAGAAAGTCACCCAGACCATTTTACATTTATTAACTTTTCTAAAATTTGCGATTTTGTGAAAAAGACGTTTTTTTTTCTTCTAAAATTTGTGATACTTCAAATCGGCAAGATGTAGGCGCATAAAAAAACCGATTTTTCTGATCACAAAAGTTACTCGAGAAGATCACTGATTCGAACGGTAAGAAAATTTAAATATTCTTACTAATAAGAAACTTCTTATTTGTAAGAATATTATGTAAAAAAATGCGAAACTACAATCCAGTTTTCTGACATCTATTCTATTCTTCTATTGCCTAATTCTCACCCACTACGATTGATGACAACTTCAATGTACATTGCTGCGTTTGTTATTTTACACATATTAATGAGGAGGTTTAAGCAAGTAATGTACGCAATTTTGTCAATGGATTCTAGTGTCTTACATGTCGATTGTCGATAGCCAATAGGCCCTCTGGGCACGAATAGCGGTGTGAAGTGCAACCATTAAAAATACTCTACATTTTATAGAAATTTGGTTTAAAGATTTTGTAGGGAGAAAATAAATGTATGGAGAAAGCGTCATACAGTGACTTAAAGGCATTTTTTAAAGATATGTATGTATGTTAAAAATATATTAAAAATGTATATAAACGTCGACTGCCACATATAAGCAAAATAGAATCGTATAATATGTTATTTGTTAATAACTTTTTTTGTAATATAACTTTTTTTTTTCATCGAATCTTAGCGGGAGTCCTATTTTTAATAATAGTTTTTAGTTTTTTTTATCCATTAAAATAGATTTGTTTATAGTATATCGGTGTTTTATTTTTTATATAGAAGTTAATAGAATAACCTATAGGTTGGCCACACAACCTAAAATTGTGATTTGGCTCTGACAGTGTAAGTAGTAGAGACTTTGGGTCCTTGGGGTCCGGGAGCTCACCACATTTTCCAAAATTTATCAGAGCGCTTAGTCGAGGCGACGTGTGACCAAAATGCTGGGGTATATTTGGCCCAACGTATAAGTATTGCCATTCAACGTGGCAATGGTGCCAGCATTCTGGCACTCTGCCATCTGACAGTGGTTTGGAGCACTTGGATTTTCTGTAGATCGGCTTGTGACCGATCTGTGGTTAATAGTGTTCTTTACTGCTGTAGTATTGTTAGTTTGTTTTTCTCAATAAAGGTATTTGCCACAAAAAAAAAGACTAAGTAAAAAGTAGTACACCACAAGGGTTATTCACTTATCCGTCAGGGAACCGAACCGAAGACCGAATTGCCAAAAATGTATAAAATGACATATCAAGGTGTATCGACTGAATACGCATTTCATACATTTATGACAATTCGGTCGTCGGTTCGGGTCCCTACAGTTAAGTAAATAGCCCTACAAAGAATTTATTAACCTTAGATTAAAAGAAAATGGGAATATGCGCCATAGCGCTATCGTTGCGATGCCAAACTTGGGCCTGTTGGATCGGAAAGTGTCGGTTGCCGCGCCGACTCGCGCCGTACTAAAATTGTGCCCTGGGCCTAATATCACCATGTGTTATTCCAGGGTCACAGGGGTCTAAGCTATCTTTATACCAAATTTCAGCCCAATTGGTCCACACCCGTTTAGGCGTGAAAGGAGGTAACAAACATAAGGGGTCCATATTGGCTCGCATAAAATTTTTAGTCCTAATTTAATGTGGCATAACGTTTTTCAGCCTAAACATCAAAACGCCTAAAGTTTTTAGGCATAACTTTTTTGGCCTTAATTTTTCTCCCATAATATTTTTAAGCATAATAATATTTACGCATAAAATTGTTACGCATATTGTTTTAACGCCTAAAATATCTTAACATAAAATTAATTGGCATAATTATATTCAGCCCTAATATTTTTCGACATAATAATATCCAGCCCTAATAATTTTCAGTATAATGATAATATATCCAGCCCTAATTTTTTAGCAAAGTGATATCTTGTCATAATACTATTACCAGGATTGTAATCGGTAAAATATTATTAATACTAAAAGAAACGAATTATTCATTTCAATGTTCTAACTTAAAACCTAACCTAGCCTTCTCCGGTTTTTTTTTATAGAACGAAGTAAGAATTCGGGCAAGACGCTCTCCCGATGGTAAGAGATAACGCTGCTCATAATTAGTACAGTGCTACCCAGTATTTTACAAAGTAAAATTCTGGGTGCACTGCGTCATCGCTTCTTACTTGAGAGTAATAAGATGTTAAGATTCTTCAGCCCAGTAACTTCACTAGCTACTGTGCGGTTGTTTCATTTTAATCTCCTCTATACCCTACCCTCTCTCTGAATTGGAAAGTGGATGGTCATTTTTGGCACTTTGTTGACCGCTGCCGTAGCACTGTGGACATTGTTCAAACCTAACCTAACCTAAATTATCCGAGTCGGTTTTGTGACAGTCAGTCTTACTGGGTGCCATAAACTACTTTCCTAAATAATTTTATTAACTTACAATATTAGTTGTATGCCTTAATATAGCTATGTAAAATTATGATTATGCCCGAGAAAGTTATGTGAAACATTTTCGGACAAATTAAATTAGGACTAACAAAATTATGCGTACTTATATTATGACATACAAATTTATGCTTTACAAATATATGCTAAAAATGTTAGGGCAACTGACAGTTATGGCAAGACATAAGTATGTCTAGATATAATTATGCCGAATTATGATTAGGCTAAAAAAAGTTATGCGAAACATTTTCGGCGAAACAAAATTAGGACAAAAAAAAATATGCGTGCGAATACACTCCAAAACATAAGTAGGTACATCCAGACATCCATACATTCTTAAAAACTTTCACGTTTATAATGTTAGAAGATTTAGATGTAAATTCTAAAATAAGTATTTCCAACCCATTCACAATGCAATGTTTTCCTATATTTTTGACAATGTACTAAATGATGTCATATTCATAACAACTGATAATAATTCTTATCCACTATTATAAATTATAATCGATAATGATTAAAATTAAATAAATCACAATAACATTTGACATACAAGGATTTCTCAAACTTGTAGACTAAGTAAATATGTACTTAGCTAAGTACAGGGTATGTACAATATGGCCGCGGATGAGTGCTTCGGCGTACCCGCTGCCCCGGCATTATGGCGTCCCGCAGGAACACCCGCAGGTTTTTTAGTGGGTATCCCCGCCGCGCAAATCTTCGGCGGGGGAGTTCCACATACCTGCGATGATGCGTAACGCATTTTTCCTAGGTCAAAAAAAAGGTATGCAAGTTATAGGAAAATAATAATAATTCACATAAAAACGATTGCTTAAATCGGCATTGGCTGAAGTGGCGATGGGCAGGCCACATATTACCACATACGCACATATAGTACATTATAGCACGTAAAGCGGATGGCTGATGGGGTCGAAAAGGGCTCGAGTAGAGACCACGGACTAGCAAACGCAGCGTAAGACGTCGACCCACAAGTCACAAGGTGGACGGCGAAGCACAGACGGACAAAACTACTGACGTTTCTGCCTACGAGAAGATCATTTTCAGATTCGATCAGTAAGGAAAAATTAAATAAATATTCCCTTTAGAGTGCTTTTCACGAAAGGAGTCCTTTTTGCGGGGCGCCACAGCTATCGCGCTTTTTAGGGTTCCGTAGTCAACAAGGAACCCTTATAGTTTCGCTTTGTCCGTCCGTCCGTCCGTCCGTCTGTCTGTCCGCGACATTGCGGAGAAACTATAAGTCCTAGAAAAGTGTAATTTTGTATACAGGTAAGTAATAATAAGGGTAAGAGAACGGTGACAAAAAATAATTTTTAATTAATTAATTTAGGCTACCTCCCGATGATTTTTTTTTTCTGGCTGATACCATCGTGTGGGTTATCTTTGAATAGGTATTTTAAAATGAAGGACGGTTTGCTAAGAAACTTTTTTGATTTCATGTTCTGTTTGAAAGATATTCAAGTTTAAAAAAAAAAAAAAAATTGAGCGTCCCCCCCCTCTAAAATCTGAACTACTAGCTTTAAAATTCTGAAAAAAATCAGAGGTATGCTTTCAACCATGAACTTTCCAGGAAAACTATAGCGGTTAAGATAAAATTATTAGTTTCGGTAAAATCAGCGCTGAAAAAAAGAGATGTTGGCAAGGTCAGCAAATTCAAAATATAATTAGTCCATGTTTTAAATAATAAAAAAATATTAGACACGTATTTTTTTGTTTGTGAATGAAATAAAAAGTGGCTGAGTAACGACGATTATAAGTTTTCGCATCCGGTACAAAATGCACAAAATCTGGTATATTGACGTCACGACTAAGCCATTGTTTTTTATCAAATTTACAAAAAAAAAATACGTGTCTAACAATTTTTAATAATCTACAATATGGACTAAACAATTTGTCAACAACCGTGTTGTTCCAACTCAATAAATAAGAATACCTAAAGCTAACCTAGCCTATAGTTTATTAATGCATAACTAGATGGCGCTAGTAGTAAAATTAGTTCGCGCAAGCGAATTGTTCATGGTTGTATTGTTTACGAGTTATAGCTATCACAAATAAATCACCATATTACAGTGTTACTTTGCTCATAATTTCTAACTTGTTAAGTTTTTTTATTATAATTTGATATAGCATGGTCAAGGCTACTTGTGTGAATGATCCGGATATATATTTTTTAATTTGCGGAGAATATTATGCTCAAAGAATTCCGTTTGAATGTGACAACGTTCATAATTTAGGCTTACAAAAATTACTTTGGATACTCCCTGGAAATTAACGACAAGCCTTGGATTCCCCAAAAGTTATGCAAAACGTGTGTTGAGTATCTACGTTTGTGGACAAATAAGAAAATAAATAGATTTTGGTACGAAACCGCTATAATGTGGAAAGGACTCGAGAACCATCACGATGACTGTTATTTTTGCTTAGTGTAAAAATAAAACTATTGTTTTGATTTTATTAAAAATTAAGTATGCGGAACATAACTGGCTCATAATGTGTTCATTTAAAAATGGTAAACTTTGTTTTAGGCCAATGGTGGTTATAATTTTTTTTGTAAAGTAAGAATTATTTGGACTTTTCTCAACACGTCCAAAAACTAATGCGTCACTTTCAAAGGCTCGAATGTGACATAACCATCAAGTTACACTCTCTCCACGACCACCTAGACTATATTCATGACAATCTTGGGGTACTAAGTGAAGAATTGGGCAAGCAATTCCACCCGAACTTTTGTTCGATGAAGTAACGCTATCAAGGCTTCTGGAACGCACATATGATGGCTAAATATTGTTAGAGCATTTAGAATAGCCCTCTGCCTTCAGTTTCAGCAAGAAAATCAAATACCACAAAGAGTTTTTCAACTTAAACTTAAATTAATTAGGATCATCTCTACATTTATAGCGTTTTATCACGAAAACAACATAATATGTGTCATATCTTTTTAACTAGAGCTGATACAGAAATTTCAGTCACAAATTTGAAATCGTCGTCAAAAATTGGACTAATATCATGTATCATAACCCAATCATCCAAAATGCTGTTGTGCAGTGTATTCAATCTACTAGAACTACGGAACCCTACATTGTGCGTGGCCCGACTCGCGCTTGGCCTATTTATTAAATTTAAAATATTTATAACATTTTCACTCCTCATAATATTTAATTTCTTATATTTACCTTGTCTAAGAAATAAAAATTATTTAGGATATGAAGTACAATAATAATTAATTGATTGAATTAAATAATAATTAATTGATTGAATTAAATTTAGTTCCGCTAAATTCCGCGGAACCTCTTTCATGAAAAGCGCGCTAATATCCGATTAATTGAGAACCACAGACCAAGATAAGTAAGGAACTCCATGATTAAAATTAATCATCAAATAGTTAAGTTTATTTTTGACTCAGCTTCAAAATGATTTGCACGTGGATATTATTATTGTTATTCCACGGTTTTTTGTGTGAGGTACCCATAGTAAATACAACTCAAGGGTTGGTCAGAGGATTGGAGGGAGAAAATGGAGAATTTTTTATGTATTTGGGTATACCTTATGGGTTAGTTGATAGCGGAAATCCTTTTGGGGTGAGTATGTTTTTGGGGTGAGAGTGAGTGTGTGTTGGTTTATAATGTTAAATGTAAATACAAAAAAAAGTGATAAGTATATAGGCGTACCCAGGGGGGGGCAGGGGGGGGCAGCTGCCCCCCCCTGGAAATCGAATGTCTTATATAATATCTGTAGAACAAGAAATAAAATTTTCTTGGCGCTCACAGCAAGCTGCTCGCGCTATTTTAAGGAAGAATATTATAATTTTTCTACCGCTTGGAGCTAGTAGATCGCATTTTTTCCCTAGCCAAAAATATAAAATTTTCTTGGCGCTCGCAGCAAGCTGCTCGCGTTTTTTAATGAAAGTATATTTTAATTTTCTATCTCTCGCAGCAAATTCACTGCAGTATTATCGCTACCAAAAATATAAAATTTTCTCGGAGCTCGCAGCAAGCTGCTCGCGCTATTTTAAGAAAGAATATTATAATTTTTCTACCGCTCGGAGCAAGTTAACCGCACTTTTTTCCTTAGCAAAAATTAAAAATTTTCTTGGCGCTCGCAGCAAGCTGCTCGCGCTTTTTTTTTTTAATTTCCTACTGCTCGCAGCAAATTAACTGCAGTATTTTCGCTACCAAAAATATAAAATTTTCTCGGGGCGAATATTTCAATAAAAAAAAGGAATAATATTTCAATTTTCTTACGCTATGTGCGAGCCGAAATCAAAGTTTGGCGTACCTTTAAATAGGTCCTACCTGCTCAACGTTAGAACATATGGCACATAACACAGGCACAAAGTTCAAGTTCAGTAAAAAAAATCTAAATCCACCCATGCCTGCCCCCCCCTAGACCAGAAGCTGGGTACGCCTATTATACTTATAAACTAGTGATATTTTTTAAACAAGCTGTTATTATTATTCCTCTAATCTTCCCAGTCATCAGTTCATCAGTGCTTTGGTGCTAGAGTACCAAAGCACTTGTCAAGACGAATCAAATGAGCCCAAACTCGATGGGGTTGCGTCGTTTAATTATGGAGATATCATCAGATCAGTTCGATGTCATAAAAATATTGCATTGTCATCAGATTTAGACATGCATGCAAAATTTCAGCATAATCGGAAACCGGAAAGTGGATCAAATTTAACTTGCAAGATTTCATTACAGACAGACAGGCAGACAACAGACAGGTGAAAGTAAACAAATGCTTGTAAAAAGGAAGGTCAGTAGGAAGTGTCGTGGTTTTTTACCGTTTTAAAACATTTCTTTTACCATTCCAGCCGCCACTCCCCCATCCAGCTTTCGAAGACATATTTGAAGCCAATGATGACTCCGCAATCTGTCCTCAAAGCCAAGCCGACATATACGTTGGTTCTTTGGACTGCTTGCACTTAAACGTGTTCGTACCTTCACAAGCTGATGGTGATCTAACAGTCCTGGTCTTCCTATATGGAGGGGCTTTTGAAAATGGCTTCTTTGGACATTATTTATACGCGCCAAAGTTCCTTGTTCGCCATGACGTGATTCTGGTAACATTAAACTACAGAGTGGGGCCTTACGGCTATATGTGCACTGACAACCCTAGAGTACCAGGAAATCAAGCTTCCAGAGATCAGCTGTTAGCTTTGCGATGGGTCAATGAAAATATAAGAAACTTCGGTGGAGACCCTAATAAAGTTACTCTGTCAGGAAACAGCGCAGGAGCTATGTCGGCAGATATGTTAATTATAAATCAAGCCCCGAAGGTCTTTCAACAAGTGATTTTGCAGAGTGGCGTCTCCTTTTTCCCGAGTTTCCCAAAAGTAGAACGAGACACCCCTATAACTTTGAGTAGGCATTTTGGTCTTGAAACTGACGATGTAGATAATGCTTTGGATTTCCTAGCCGATATTCACCCTTCGGATATTCTTCGAGCTTGGAGAGAGTTGGGTTTGGTTTTCAGACCGTGCATTGAAAAGGTTTTCGACAACGTTGAGCCATTTTTAACTGAAAATTGGGTTACCAAAGATGTTATTAATACAGCAAAAGATTTAAACATAATGATTGGATTCACCGAGAATGAAGCACTAGGATTATTTCTAGTTCCAAACTCTGATTTAACTAATATAGTTGAGGATAGTTTAAGCCCAAGTTTCGACGTAGATCACCCAGACTTTGTAGGCATGTCAGAAGTGGAAAAATTCTTTTTTGGCGACGAGGACATAGATTATTCTCTGTTCAAGAATGCTGTAGAATTACGCTCAGATATGTCATTTGTCTACAATTCTGTAAGAGCTGTTAGAAGGTACCTAAAAAGTGAAGTGGAGAAGATATATTTGTATCTATTCTCGTATGATGGAGATAGGAATCTGGGTATGTACCTAATTAAAATATAAGATAAGTACCTGATAACAAAGTAAATAATAACATTCCCGGTGGAAATGTGCCTGATGACACTGATTACTATTATATATACTTAGTTTCAAAAACAAAGATAATTTTTGCAGGGTTCGAAGGTTATATTATATCAATGAAAATATCATTGATATATTCACAAAAACTGTTATGACAAATATCCGATATATGTATCGAATTTATTAAGATATTGATCCTTTGAACCATGCAAACATTATCATTGTTTTTGGAACGAAGTATAGGTGTATTACCGTGTTGTACTCGTAATAGCGATGGATATTCTTTGCACGAGGAACGACTCAGACTAAATTTCTGCATGGATGTATAAATCGGATGACAATGCAATATTATTATGACATGGAGCTGATCTGATGATGGAGCTGGAAGGTAGCCATAGGAACTACGTAGTAGAACGACGCAAGCCTATCGAGTTTGGGCTCATTTGATTCGTCTTGACGTGTACTTTATGATGTTAGATGGTAATAATAATGAAAGCTTGTTTTTAAAAAGTATTTTTAATATTTCACTTGTTTTCCAGTAAAGCGCAACATAAATACAACGCTGGAAGGCGCAGCTCACGGGGACGAATTAGGGTATTTATTTGACGTATCATATTTTGATCCACCATCGGAGGAAGATCAGATCATCATCGACAGAATGACTGAGATGTGGACTAATTTTGTTAAGTTTGGGTGAGTCCTTTGGAATATTTTCTTTTAACTAGAAAAATGAAACGAGCTTCTGTAGGCCAGCAATAGGCTCAGGGTGATGCAGCAGTCTCAAATAATATGTAACTAAAAAACCGGCGGGCAAAATCATGGGCAGATCTAGAAAGGGAGGAGAAGGAGATCCTAGGAGCAACCTAGCCAAGGTCGAGAAAATTTTAAAATTGTAGCTGTGAAGATTGTGCGATCGGATTACCTATTTCAAGTGCCAAGAAAATTTTATAATTCTGAGCAGGAACACGCGAGAAGCTATCATTTGAGATCTGAATGTCATGAAAAGTTTAATATAGACCGGGTTGCTGCGAGCGCCAAGAAAATTAGAAGTACCTACCTAACAGGTCAGACCCAGGGTGGAACAAGTGCCCCACTCTGCCACACCGTGGTTACGACCATGTAACTACTGCCTCCTTCCCATAGAGTCCTTGTTAATCTAGATATTCAAGAAGTACGAAGTCCTAAGCCAGGGAAACTAGGCTGAAAGAGACATTTGTGTTGATGAAATTTTGTGTTCTCCTGATGAAAAGCGCAACGCATTGTTCTCTTAAGACGACGTCACGGACTCGGGACGCAGTCGCCACTCGGGATAGATTTCTAGCTATGTATGTTGCCACGGCAAAAATGTGCCATCAGTGCAGTATAAAAAGGAGTTAAAAACTTGAGAGGTGTCAAGGGACACCCGGACGGAACGAAGTTCCTTTCGATTAATGAAAATATCTGGCTTGCTTTCTATAAGAGAGAGAGAGAGAGAGAGAGAGAGAGAGAGAGAAACATGCGCACGCCGCACAGCTTACAATAGCAAAAAGTGTCGTGACAACTTATCGTAAGATTTTTTTCCGTCTAGCCCCCTTTCACAACGCGCGATAAGGAACTTCGTTCCAATTATAACAATATCTTCTACAAAGTATAGCAATTGGCAGTCTTATCACAAACAGCGACTTGATACACATACTTTACACTTAAAAATAATATTCATCTTTTTCAGAGATCCAACACCAGTGCCAACACAATTAGTCCCTACAACATGGTTGCCCATTACCCCATCGAGTCCGTTCCATTACACCAACATCGCCACAAATTGGTGCACCGGCACCAGTGTCTACAGCGACAGGGTTGCATTCTGGGATCTGTTTCTGGAACTCAATGGACATTTGCAGAGATTTGTTTTGGATAATAAATGAATGAAGAACACTATTAAATTGTACGTCTTTCTCAAAGATATCAGGGACGTTTTGTATGGTAGATAGATGTATTTTAAAATTGGTTGATCTATTTTATCAGCACAAACTATTACTTTCAAATATAACTAACACCTTCCTGCTGATAAATAATTAAATTAAATTTAATTTATGTTTGGCGGAAATCGATCCAAGATGGCCGCTGCTACAAAATGGCGGATTATTTTTTCTTCAACAACTCCTCAATATTTTATTGTTAATTAAGATTAATAAAGTACTTATAGGATTATGATAAAAAAGAAAAGCTAAATTGGTTTCGTAATTTATTTAAAAAAAAAGTGTAACCTTTACGCGCGATTGAAGTAAAACTTCTTTGGCGTTGACGACATATATCACTGAAATGATTAAATATTAACTTAAATAAATAAATATTATATTATAATTTAATTATATTTATTATTCATGTGCTTTACAAAGATTATTTAAATGTTATATTAATATTATTCATTCGAAACAGGTAATTGAATGTCATCATAATTTCTTACGTACGAAATTATAGGTTTGTGGTAACTATAATGTGAAACATAAATTTTACTCTCTAAATTTGCTACTTTTCTTGAAAATACAGCATCTATCGTTGTACCGAAACGCGTTGTTGAATGAAGTCGAGAAGTCAAGAAGCGTGTAGTATATGACATATACTTACAACCAATCAGAATTATTATTTTTAAATGGCGGAAACTACACAGACTATAGTAAGCGTTACTTCCGTCAGAAAAAAAAATCTGAGTGACTCCCTAGTCGCGCCTAAAGAAGTTTTCAACCAATCAGAATTATTATTTTTAAATGGCGGAAGCGTTACTTCCGTCAGAAAAAAAAAAGGTAGCACTCCGGGAGTGCCGGCAGAAGTGAAAACTTCAATATTAACGTTGTGTTTAATTATAAGTATAAAAATACTATCATTTATGAGGTAGAATACAATGTTTATTTATTGCGCTATCGTACACAAATATGACAATTTATATGTTGTTATTTATAATATTATATCGTTATTTATATATAACATTAAATTTTATCTCTCAGAAAAATCAACTTCCATCCATAATTTCGACGACTTTTACACCATCGTTATTATCAGAATCATCATCGCAAATTTTTACAATTGATACAATTGGTTTATGATAACTGAAGTAAGAAACAAACAGTTTTGATTCGAACCTATTTAATTGTCTAATAAAAAAAATATAAAATGCCCCCTGTGCCGCCTAAACAGAGCAGCACACTCAGGCACGGTAGAAAGAGTGGGAGATACTAGTTCCTCTCCCTCCCCCTCGATCTTACGCTTTTTCGATCAGCATCACGTGACCCTGACGCGAGTTTGAAAGTTTTTACCCATACAAAAAAAGTGCTCAGCGCCGCTAAAGAAGTTTTCACTTCAAAAAATCTGAGTTACTCCCTAGTCGCGCCTAAAGAAGTTTTACTTCAATATAATAATGTGAGTTCAAATGAGTAGGTACAAAAGGTTTTTCTTATTATATAATATAGAATAAAATTCATACATTTATAGGCATGAAATGCAAAAAGGTTTAAAATCTATAGTGGTGCTACAACATGTACCTCTATAATATTATATCATAATGGTTATTTTTAAAACACCTGCACCCTCGCAGGACCAGTGGTCGTAGCACGTAGAGAAAATATCCGTAGCATGACGTATGGGATCCCGACGAAACTTCAAGAGTAGAACTGTCATCCCATACATTGTACTTTTGTGAATGTATGGGATGACAGTTGACTTGACAGCAAGACAAGTCTACGCAGCGCATAGAAATAAGACAAAGCAGCGTCTGTGCTTGAGGGGCAGGCAGCCAACACCATTTGATGGTATGTGACTTTTGATAATTTGTTAAATTTTTCCTTCAGACAAAAATAATTATTCAGAGCATCAAGATGGATTTTTTTTTCAGTTTTTTTATTTAGTCTATGCTGTCTCACTGCTGGGAAAAGACTTCCCCCAACTGCTTCCACGCGTCTCTATGCTGCGCCACCTCATTCAGATGGAATATTAAATTGTTATTTATTTTTGTTTGAAAGTAAAATGTAACATATTATTAAAAGTCACATATAATCACATCTTATTATTATAGTCCTGCGAGGTTGCAGGAGTTTTAAAAATAACCCTGTGTACATAGGTGTATAATATAAGCCTGAAAACTATAACTGATCCAATTTATTTTAAAAAGTCATCGCGGAATTTAAAATTATTTTATAAGGTGTCCGGTGCATCACCGAACATTTTGCATAAATTGCACTCGCGTGACCCACTTCCATCAGTTTGAAATTTTTTTTTATACAACGAAGTAAGAAGCCGAGCAAGATGCTCTCCTGATGGTAAGAGATAACGCTGCCCATAATTAGTACAAAATATGGGCAGCGGTAGTGTGCGTGAGCGTGGTGTTGATGGTGGGTGAAGGTGGTGGGAGTAATTAACAAAAAATACATTTTCCGACTGTTTCATGTCTATATTTCTCCTTATGTTTTGTAATATTATGTTGTTTTCTTGCAAAATCTAAGATGTTTGTAGTCAACTACAAAGAGATGTGTCCATGTTAGGTTTACAAAATGAAGTAAATTTTCATTTGCCACAATGAACTACCCTTGGTTCGTGACATTTCTAGTAGAAATTAAACTTTATATTATCATCGACTCGTTTAATATGTTACAATGATGTATCCCACTACTTTTCCTTAAGTGATACATAATAATAGCATTTAAAATGAATCGAATATAGTATAAGATTTAGTGGATACTGAAAATGTCACGAAGTAAGGGTAAATAATTTTTGCATAAAAAAAAAGTTCCTTCATTTTGTAAGACTAACATGGATACATCTCTTTGTAGTTGACTGTACATGAAGAAACATTTTTACATTTCATTTACATAATTATTAAGCTGCTTATGTGTAACAATTTACAAGGTGAAGTACTATGAGAAGCTAGATATCTTCAACTCCTGTAGGAAATCGAAGACTGTCTCGACGAGTTGGTATTTCATATTGAAAGTCGTCCGACGAGCGTCCACCGAACCGTATGACATGTTCAGAGTGAAAAGATCGGGGAAAAACTGAAAAAATCAAAAATTAAATTTAACGAATTACTTCATCTTTTTGGACAAAGAAAGTATAATATGTAAAATTTAAAACAAGCTTTTATTGTTACCATCTAGCATCAAAGTACTCTTCAAGATGAATCAGCCCAAACTCGATGGGGTTGTTACGGAGTTGTTATCTCCATCTTCCATCACCACCATCAGATCAGCTCGGTGTCATAATAATATTGCATTGTCATGCGATTTTACATGCATTAAAAATTTCACTCCAACCAAGTTATTTTAGTGCGTTGTAGATACGTATTTATCTCTTACGTATTTATTAGATTGATCAACGATCTCTATACAAGATTCAATCCCATTTTGCGCTGCAAAGCACGAAAACGGCATGGGTTTTCTATATCGTCCTAGCTAGTATAGAATCGTTGAGATTTACAAATTAAAATACGTGTGTCCAATATTTTTTATGGAAAAAAATCAAAACCCCCATTACCGGAGTGAAAAGTCTTAACATCTTATATGACTCTGTTGCTGTAGTGCACCGAGAATTTATCGTAATTGTGAAATTCTGGATAGCACTGTACTGATTATGGGCAGCGTTATCTCTTACCATTAGGAGAGCGTCTTGCTCGTCTTCTTACTTCGTTGTATAAAAAAAATAAATTACCGGCTGTCCCGGCATAGGAGCATCATTAAATTCCTGATCCAATTCTAATGCATTCAGAATGTAGGCTCGTTGGGGTGTCACATACAGCAGTTGAAACTTGGACTGTAACATAAAACAAATACTATTATAGTAGCTGCGCCCAGCGGTTTTACCCGCTGTACTGTAGTCTATTTGTTATTCCAGGGTCTAAGCTAGCTCTATACCAAATTTCAGCTCTATCAGTCCACCCGTTTAGGCGTGAAAGAGTGACAAACATAATGCATTTTTTTTTTCAAATTTCTTTTTATTCCATTTTTAAATATCTGGATTTTTTAAATAACTGGAAACACTTTTAAAATGTGTGCAATAATATTATGGAGGGCTGTTCTTAAGGAATTTTCAATAAATTAATTCAATTAATTTATATTTCAAAATTTGTCAAATAGTGCGAGCGAGAGAGCGTCACTCGATATATACGCTCTTAATAATTATAAGTGCGAGCAGCTTGCTGCGAGCGTCGAGAAAAAATTTAATCTTGACCATGAAATATGAGCAAAATTCGTAACTCTACAATGCTTCTGGGAGGGGTCTTGGCCCCCTCCCTAAATCCGCCTATAGTGTGCTCCATTGTTACCTATAAAATAATTCATAAAAATCCCTTACTTCACGTTTCTTGTCGACCGCTTCTCGTATTTGCATGACAATGTTCCGCCAACCCGCTGCTGCGTTCCATCTAAAGAAAGTGAAATTAAAATTAAAATATAATCGCTTCGATAGAGGGCACTGTAGCTAGTGACATTACTGGGCTGAGGAGTCTTAACATCTTATGACTCTTAGTAGGAAACGTTGCAGTGCACTACAAGTACTGATGACAATGCAATATTACAATGACATCGAGCTGATCTGATGATGGAGCTGGAAGGTCATAGGAACTCCGTAATTAAATGTTGCAACCCCAACGAGTTTGGGCTTATTTGATTCGACTTGACGAGTACTTTGGTGCTAGACGGTACAATATAATAAAAGCTTGTTTTTTATTAAATTTCACTTGTCTTGTTTTTTTTTACTGCTTCTTCTGCTTTGTGTCGTGTCTTTGGTTCTTCTTCTTCTTCCTGCCCTTATCCCACACTAGGTAGGGTCGGCACAACACGTTTTTCTCTTCCATTCCACTCTATCATCCGTCATATCTGCATCCACTCCTCTAGCACGCATATCCCTGCACACACAGTTCATACAAACCTTTTTTGTCGGGACGTTGTTTTTTTTTGTAGCGTCCGTGGCCCATTGGTCATACCTCCGACTTGTAAGCCGGACGTCCTGGGTTCAAATCTCAGTGTGGCAAAGATTTTCGCCTGGACGCTACCGTGTTTCGGCGCGGCACGTAAAACTGTGTGTCCCGGCTGTTTCCTATAAGATATGTAGGAGGCAGTCGTTAGGTCATGTTGCAGGCACTGTAGGAATCTCGGCGACCTGAAACTGCAACATATAGGTTGGCCACACAACCTATAATTTGTGATTTTACTTTGACAGTGTAAGTAGGGTAACCTGTTGGAGTATAAACCCCAATTATTATTATTATTTTTCTTCATAGACTTACCGGCTCCATTGAAAGTTATAAGCTCTAGACAAGAAGGCCATGGCGTGGTAGTTGTGTCTTTCAGACACCCATTCTTTAGGACACGAGCCTTCCACGTGACTGTGTCCGTCAAACTCTGGGAAGAAATCGCAAGCTGCTTCACGCATTATCTGAAAACAGAAGTGAAATTAAAAAAAAAACTTTTTAAAAACAAGGTTTTATTACTATTACCATCTAGGATCAAAGTAGTACTTTGATCATCAAAGTACTCGTCAAGACAAATGACCCCAAACTCGATGGGGTTGCGTCGTTTAATTACGGAGTTCCTATGACCTTCTAGCTCCAACACCAGATCAGCTCGATGTCATTTTAATATTGCATTGTCATCCCATTTATACATGCATGCAATTTCAGCTCAATCGGAAACCGGGAAGTAGGTCAAATATATGTAAATAAATAATATAAATATTTCAGGACATTTCGCACAGCGCCACCTAACCCCAAACTAAGCAACTTAATGCTTGTGTTATGGTGGTTAGGATAACGGATATAATACTTATATACTTTTCTTTTGTAAATACATACTTATAATAGATATTGAACCACCCAGACCAGAAACAAATACCTGTGGATCACACAAACATTTGTCCCATGCGGGAATCGAACCCGCAATCTTCTGCGTTGCAGGCGGGTATTAGCCCACCGCGCCACAGAGGTCGACTAATAATATGTAACTTGTAAGATTTGATTATAGACAGATAGACAGACAGACAACAGACAAGTGAAAGTAAATAAAAAGCTTGTAATAACAAAATAAAAAAGACAGCGCAGCGGGAAGCGACTTTGTTTGAGACTATGTTATGATGTACTTTTTTTTGTTTTTTTTTTTAACATAGATATGAAATGATGTACCTGGCACATTCGTTTAACACTGTAGCGCTTGTTAAAATGTTCTTTCAGAGCCGGTGTGGTGGCGTTCGCAATGAATTTTAACCTCACAGAGTTGCCTTCGATCAGCCAAGTAACTGTGATACAGACGCCAGTTACTGATATTATTACACCTTTACTAAAACAATCATAAAATTGAAATTAAAAATAACATTTTAAAAACAAGCTTTTATTATTAGGACCTAATTACTCGTCAAGAGGAATCAAATGAGCCCAAACTCGATGGGGTTGCGACGTTTAATTACGGAGTTCCTGTGGACTTCCCTTCCTTCCAGCTCCATCATCAGATCAGCTCAATGTCATAATAATATTGCATTGTCAAATTATATTCAGGCTCATTCTCATGGAATCGATTCTCATCGTCACCTTCATGGCAATTCTTATTTATTGCTTATTTGTAATGTTTATGTATAACATTGTATAGAGCTGGATAACACGAGTAAACTTTTATATAAATGATTTAAATCGTACGTTTCATTTCGAAGAAAAACAGTTTTGAAATTTTCGTCGCCACGAAAGTGATTTAGTCATTATTTTTTAACAACTTTTTCAAGTAAAATCCTTTTAAAAAATTAAATCTACCAAAAATTTACAATAAAACATTCTACGTAACAACAAATCGCACTACAGAAGAAAATATGCGTTATTTGAGATATTACTTTACCTTTCACTTTACTTTTTTATTAGTCAGAAATTTGGTATGTATGTATTAAAACCCCAACATAACAGATAAAGTACTTTTTAGTTGGTAAAAAGGCCCTTTCAAAAGAAAACAAACATAAAAAATCACTTTCGTGGCTTAAAAATCACCTTCATGGTAAAAAACGCTATGAAGGTGATGCCACGCTGGTGACGAAAATATCCCTATATGGTGAAATTCTGGAAAGTTTAGGTAAAATGTATAAAATTAAATACTACATCTTTATCTCGCACATTTTGGCGTTTCGAAAAGCTAGCTTTGATTTAAATAACTAAAATAAAATGCATAAAAATGTTATTCATGGGTGTACCGATCACTTGCATGGATGCAAGTGATCGGTACACCCATGAATAAATTGAAACTTAGCAATTATATTTTTTCCCACGGCTCGATAAGTCCTAGACCCAACTTCTACGATTGCAGAACATGGCTATCATTGAAATGAATCTAACTCTGTATTGGATTGTTGATGTTATGTTTAACAGCAGCTGTTAAACTACGCAAATTTAAAGCACCTAAATTCGTGTGACCGCCACATTATGTCATTTTAAATTCAAAATAATAATGAAAGGCTTTTTTTAGACTGTATACCGTAAAGTGTATTTGTTTGCGAAAATTTTGGTATATGTTATATACAGATACACCGAAATTTGTTAAAGTAGTGCCCAAATGTTTCACTGCAACGGAAAGTGTGACACCATGAGAATACGAAAAATGGCCCCGTTTTTGACCTTTCACGACCTAAAATTTTAGTATTATTTTTTGCGTCTATTATGACAATCTTTATTTATTTTGTAGCTTAATATGTGTTTTATCCACCTATCCAAAATTCATGCCTCTTTCTTTAACCGTTTAGGATATATAACCGTGTGACCATCAAATTTGAGCTAAAATGAGAATGAGCCTTCAATTACATGCTCGCAAAATTTCAGCTCAATCGGTAACCGGGAAGGGGGTCAAATTAAACTTGCAAGATTTGATTACAACGGACAGGTGAAAATAAATAAAAAGCTTGTAACAGAAATGATAACTCTACAAGTTCTGCGGGGCTATGATGCGCACCTCGACATAATGTCGCGTGAAATTTGATTTAATGTGAATAATACTCTATGTGGCTGTCATAAAGTCGAGATTTACGAACCAGTGAAATGATTTTGTCGTTAAAACTCCTATGTCAAAATGATCTCACTGGTGTGTAATTTTCGACTTTATGACAGCCACATAGAGTATTATTCACATTAAATCCAATTTCACGCAACATTATGTCGACGTGCGCATCATAGCCCTGCTGGAGTAAATGGGTCTTGACAGGCAAAAAGACGTACGGCCAAGTGATCCTGTAAAGGTTTCGTTTTATCCTTTAAAGGTACGAAACCCTAAAAAGCGTTATAAAAGCACCAAAATTGCTAATAAACCATCTTTCTATGACTATAATATCTCTCTTGCAGCATAATAAGGTTACACTTCTTTTGCAGCAGCCCGAGCACATAAAAACATTGGACATAAGACTAGCAACTCCAGTCCCACTGTCGCGAGTAATTGCCGTTTGTAAGAGCACAATGACATTGGGAGTAGCTGCACATTGTATGCAATGACAGCGCGAGTAGCAAGAGTAGCGTCTTGATATTATATGTATATATGTATGTCAGTTTAGTCTTGACAGTGGGACGGGAGTTGCTACTCTTATGTTAATGTCTTACTATGCTAAAGGGTCTGTAGGTCGACTAGGTGGGTACCCCAATAGATAAACTTACCCTTCAGGATCCGGTTTCATATCCCAGCCTTGGTATGGCATATTGTTATATCTAGGAGACGCAATTCCAATAGGCCCTGAAACAATATTTAAAATCAAACATACATTTTAATTTTCCTATAAAAAACTTGTTCAAATCTACAGTTACTGCTCTATCTTTTTCACCCTTCAGCAGGGTTATTCACTTATCCATGAAAGAACCGAACCGAATACCGAATTGTCAAAAATGTATGAAATGACGTATTATGTAGATACAACTTGACATGTCATGTCACAATAAGTGAATAGCCCTGCTGGTCTTTGCTTCAAGGTTACCTATTGGGTAATTCTCACCCATTAGATACGATTGATGACAATTTCAATGTACATTGCTGCGTTTGTTATTTTACTCATATTAATGAGGAGGTTTAAGCAAGTAATGTACGCGTGTTTGTCTATGGATTCTAGTGTTTTACATGTGGGTGGGCAATAGCCAATATTGCCGATTGAGCAGAAATTTGGTATATAGAGATAGTTTAGACACATATAGGCTACAGTATAGCTGGTAAATCCTAATTAAACGACGCAACCATCGAGTTTGTGATCACTTTATTGGTCTTTTGACGAGTACTGATGCTTGATGGTAATAATAGTAAAAGCTTGTTTTAAAAAAGTTTTTTTTTATTTTACTTGTTTTAATTTAAGCTAGGGATATATTAGATTGTTGAGGTACATACATAAGACCCCAGTCCTGAATTGCACGGTGAGTTTATCTTCATTGAACTTGTAATCGTTGACATAGTTGGAAGTCCAGAGCTTCCTGTTTTCCTGCCATTGGCAGATCACTGGCGGTTCTGTCCACATCTCATCTTGGGGCAGTCTGAAAGGACAAAATAAGCAAACGACATTGGTAATTTTTTTAAGATATATCGGCAGCTTAGATTATAGCTACTTAGTTTAGACGCCACATAGTCAAATTCGGTGGACCAGAGACGGAAGTGGCGCCTCTCTTGTGTAACGCAGGCAACATCGCATTTTCGTGATCGGTTGACAAGTAAAGGGGAGTGACGGGAAGTGACGTTAGCCAATGAGAGTCGAGTAGTTGCACGGTCGTCCGCTAGAGGCGCTGTTGTGAGCGAGCGGTAGGGCGGACGGGCGTGAGGTATTATATTGAGCTGTGTAGACGACGGAGGCTCACTTTACGTTTGGCTGGCGGCTGGGACGGTCACTTTACTTCGGGACGGCACCTCGGACGGACGTTATGTCCGAAGGGTGACTGGGACGGTCACTATACGGTTTGGGTATCGAATTAGTTATCGAAGCGTTCGTAGCTTTGCGGAACACTCGGTCCCCGTTAATATTGTGTAATACTGAGTAGTGTAATATCATCCTTAATCACATTGTAATGTAACTGTTTGCAAGTGTAATAAAAGTGATCATATCGTTGTGTGATGTCTTATTCTTCTCGCCCGTTATATCCACGCTGTAAACCATGCCTGAGGGGCTCCAGAATGAGCGACAATAGAGTGACAGTGACACATATAGGTTACTAAGCTAAGCGCCCGGTATCCTGTCCCGACATCAGAAGTGGGATAAAGAACGGTGAAAGAATTTAACGTGTTTTTTTTCAATGTTTCAGTTTGCCTGCCTTGTTCGCCGCACCCGGCTTTACCTGTGGCGAGCGCTGAGTGCGCGAACTGCGCGCTGTGTTTGCACGGATGTCTACGCGATATGCGCGCTGTGTCTGCGAAATGACTACGCCATCTACACGTCGTGTCCGTGCGTTATGTCGGCGCGATCTGTGTACTACGAGCAGCGTTTAACCTGCTATCTGCGCGTGTGTTCTAATTCGTGGTTGCATTGATTACAGTGACATGCAGTGGAGCGCTTTTGCCGGCGCTCATGTGTGCGCGCCTGTTCCTGCTTGCGTGCGTGCATACGTGCGTGTATGCGTGCGTGCTGAGTCTGCTGCGCTGTGACCTGCGACGCTGCTGGTCGAGCAACGAGTCAACCTTGGTGTGACTGTGAACTTTGAGTCGATCTGAGAGATCGAGCCGTATCAGCGATGAACATTATTTGGTGAGTCGATTCCATGATTTTTTTGTTCATGCCTACTGCAGATTACGTAACCGTAGCTTGTTTTGTCTACTCTTGTAGTAGCATTTTAGTGTGCGATGAGCGGTAGTGGAGGATTTGATGCCTGAGCTAAGTTTTAATGTCGCTCAAGATAATTACCTACCCTCACTTTTTTTGTAAATAGTTGAACATGGCTCGCAGTGTAGTCAGCTTAGAACAAAGCTTAGAAGTGTTATCTGATAATTAATAAGGCTCTCGCGTTGTGTTAATGGAAGTAAAATAAGAAATTCTGAGATTTTAGTCTTAGAATGATTACAATAAATGAGGTTAGGTTTGAGTTAGGTTAGGTGCACTATTGAAAATTGCAATTTTAATGCCACCGGTTTGTGTACCGGTATAATACGATATTCAGAGATCTTAGGCTTACATTAAAATTGAGGTTAGGATTGAGTCAGGTAAAGGAAACGAAATTCTGTGCTGTGGTATCTTTATTACAGATGAGTGACGTGCAGCAGCGCGTACGAGCGTGCGATGTGCTGTCCTGAGCATCGGCGCGTGTGTGCGGTCACTTGGCGTGCTGGCCTGAGTATCGGTGCGTGTGCGGTCACATGGCGCGCTATCCTGAGCATCAGCGCGTGTGGTCGTGCGACGCGCGGTCGTTCTGAGTGTGGAGAGGAGAGAGAAAAAAAAGGGGAGGAGAGACAAAAAAAGGGGGGAGGAGAGAGAAAGGATTTGTATCGCCTTTTATGTTTAGTTGCCAGTCACCACGAGAGATAGAGGTCCAAACCAAACCAACCAAACAAAAAAAAAAAAAAAAAAAAAAATTTGGATTAGTAGCCTTTTTTTCACGGTAGTCGATAGCAAATTATCTTGTTCCTATATCGTAAGGGAGAGTTTGTGTAGTTCATGCGGGTTTTTATTTCGAGTTATAACAGTTTCCAACTCTTGAAGTGAAATTACCTAGACAAAGTGGTGTGATCAGTTGCGGTTGGAGGTGACACGGCTGTTCGAGGTGTGTTGTGAGATAGTCGAAAGGATTCAGATGTCTGGGTCGAACCCTATGGGCTACTGCGGGAGCTATAGATCGAAGAGACTCTGTTATCCGGGCTATTGTTATGCTGTGAGTGCATAGTGAGTAGTTGTGGGGATGCAGAGATCCGGGTCGAACCCTACTGGCCGCTGCGGTTGCCGTAGATCGAAGGGATTCTGTTATCCGGGCTACTGTTGATGCGGTGAGTGCATGGTGAATAGTCGAGGGGATGCAGAGATCCGGGTCGAACCCTACTGGCTGCTGCGGTTGCCGTAGATCGAAGGGATTCTGTTATCCGGGCTATTGTTGATGCGGTGAGCGCATAGTGAGTAGTCGAAAGGATGCAGGGGTCCGGGTCGAACCCTACTGGCTGCTGCGGTTGCCGTAGATCGAAGGGACTCTGTTATCCGGGCTATTGTTGGTGCAGTGAGTCCAGAGTCAGTCGAAAGGATTTTGTGATCTGGGTCGAACCCTACTAGCTGCTGAGGTGGCTGTAGATCGAAGAGACACTCTTATCCGGTCTGTACTGCTGGTGCATCTTGAGTTTTGAGCTGTCGCGTGTCACAACCGAACTTGATGGCATACTAAGTCGCTGGGGTATATTTTCTAATGAGAGCCTCAATTATCTGTCACTTTTAAACGAATTATGTCAGGATATTATGTCAGGATAATTATGTCAGGATGAACGAGCGGTGGAATGTGGAATCAATTAACATGGTGTCTTTTTGTTATAGATGTGCAGTAAGATCGCGCTGGGAGAGCTCACCCTGCGAGAGTTCGCTCTGCAAGAAGATCGCCCGAGGACGTGCGAGCGTCAGGAAGGCCGTATCGGCAGCTTAGATTATAGCTACTTAGTTTAGACGCCACATAGTCAAATTCGGTGGACCAGAGACGGAAGTGGCGCCTCTCTTGTGTAACGCAGGCAACATCGCATTTTCGTGATCGGTTGACAAGTAAAGGGGAGTGACGGGAAGTGACGTTAGCCAATGAGAGTCGAGTAGTTGCACGGTCGTCCGCTAGAGGCGCTGTTGTGAGCGAGCGGTAGGGCGGACGGGCGTGAGGTATTATATTGAGCTGTGTAGACGACGGAGGCTCACTTTACGTTTGGCTGGCGGCTGGGACGGTCACTTTACTTCGGGACGGCACCTCGGACGGACGTTATGTCCGAAGGGTGACTGGGACGGTCACTATACGGTTTGGGTATCGAATTAGTTATCGAAGCGTTCGTAGCTTTGCGGAACACTCGGTCCCCGTTAATATTGTGTAATACTGAGTAGTGTAATATCATCCTTAATCACATTGTAATGTAACTGTTTGCAAGTGTAATAAAAGTGATCATATCGTTGTGTGATGTCTTATTCTTCTCGCCCGTTATATCCACGCTGTAAACCATGCCTGAGGGGCTCCAGAATGAGCGACAATAGAGTGACAGTGACACATATAGGTTACTAAGCTAAGCGCCCGGTATCCTGTCCCGACAGATATAATTAGTTCGTAATTTAAATAATAAAAATATTTATTATAAAGTTATAAAGTTTTGAGTTTTTTTGAGATACGCATTTTTTAAAGTTTTGAGTTTTCATAATATTATAAAGTTTTGATTTTTTTTTGAGATACGCATTTTTTTGTTTGTATTTTTTTTTCTTATGGATGTTATGCCCATTTTAACAATATACATTTCATCAGATTAAAATACTACACGGCCATGCCTGCAACTAGGTACCAGGCATCCAGAAACTTGAAGAGATCTTTATAAAGACTCACTCAATAAACACTAGAGCCAAGTTTTCATACTCCCTCGCGATCTTTTTCATCTCGGCTTCTATCTCCTCGGGGGTCCGGGTCACCCCCGGCGGAGGGGGCGAGGGGGCCCGGAACTGGACTTGGTACTTCATTGGAGGTATTTATCCCACCTTCTAGGTTTAGTCTGCTACCATCTACAGCCGCATCATCGCTCAACATCATCATCAGATTGCAATAAAAGTAGGTTTTCACATAGCTTATCAGGCACTAGGTACCAGGCGCCCAGAAACTTGAAGAGATCTTCATATACATAGACTTACTCTATGAACACGAGAGCCAAGTTCTCATACTCCCTCGCAACCTTCTTCATCTCGGCTTCTATCTCCTCGGGGGTCCGGGTCACCCCCGGTGGAGGGGGTGAGGGGGCCCGGAACTGGACTTGGTACTTCATTGCTTGGAGGGTCTTGGGGAGGGAGACTGGAAATAAAAAAGGCCTATTTAAAAAGGTAGGTATAGTAAATTAGGTGTTACTTTGCGGAAAACCATGCTAATAGAAATGTTGACAAGGGCATAAAATCCTACTAACTAATATAATACACGTGAAAGTTTGTAAGAATGCATGTATGTTAGTTAGACAGGACCTACGGATGCAGGTCGCTTCCAACCGGTACATACAGGGTCTTTGGTTATTCAGTACATTGGTGTATAGGGCCTTATTGGAGAGGTCATTGACCATGTTTTGAGAGCATATGTTTATATGCATATGTTTCGCGAAAATTTATGGTTTTTATGTTATTTAATTTTTTTCCTTAAATCGAGGTGACCATTCAAAATTCTTAATAGTAATAATTCATTTATTTCAGGCAATTGTACACTGCCACAGACGCAGTGTACCAGAGGCCCATATCATATATACCTTACAGACTAACATACATAAAATTTTATAAACTTAAAAACTAGGTCACACGTAGCGCCGGCGACGTGTTGCGCGCAGAGTCAGCAGGAAGTCAAAAAATACCCTGAAAAAAATAACCCTGTATATAGTTTTTATTATCTCATTACGTGGAAAAAAACATCAGAATATCAATTTAATGAATCAATTTAATGAATCAAAATAATCGCTGTCGCTATGCGACAAGCTAGTGACACGAAAGCGAAGCGAAGCGGAAGCTATGAAAGATAACACTCGCTCAGCGATACTCACGCTTAATCAGAACTCACGCCGAGCGAGCAACCAGCGGTCATTTCTCTACAATGCGAGTAATCTCTTGTCTGATTCGCTTATAACCGAGCTACACAACTATCGGAACTACGCACTCGCTCCTCGCCGCTCGCCAACTCGTTTATTACATTCTAGCCACAGAAATAATACAACTAGAAGTAGCCATATTATGTGTGAGTGTGATGGCAATAGGGAAAATTCTATGTGAAGAAAAAGGAGAACCTATTTTTCTTCCGTCCCTTTCAGCGTGGCCGGTTTACGTTGTTTGTCACACGTTCAAACGGCTTCCTTGTGACAAATATACCATCAAGTCATTCGAATTATCTTTTATTTTTTAAGATTTTAAGTGCTTTCAGGGAATAATTAATGGTTTATGTGTACTCATAGTGGTAGTGAAATGGTAGGATGTGCAGTTTTGGGCTGTAAAAGCCGTAGTGAACAACATTAGGAGAAACTATTGCTGTCGCATAGGCGGGCACGCAGTGGTGAACCACCTGATTCTAGCTCTAATTCGCTACTCGCTCATCGTTGCCTGTGCGACAACTACCTTAGATGGCAAACAACCCTGACGTCATTTTTCTTACTTCAGTTTGGTATTCACCGTGCAAACTCTATTGGTTCCTACTTCATGGACTAAAGACAAAAGGTATATTATAACGATAATATATAACATATACTACCTTAAATTCCTACCTAACACCCACTGATTCAAACAACAGAAGCTGTCAATATAATGGCTGATTACAACTCAATTCAAGTGATTAGATAAACATTATCACCAGTTATCAACGAACACAATCTATTCGCATCGCGAACCAGTCGTACGTAATTGTCTCAAAAATAATAAACGTAAAAGAAATCACTGGAAAATACTGATCAGCAGTTCTATTGGTTAATTCAGAGCCACTAAGATTGATGTCCCACCAGCCTTGTGCATGTGTGTGTTGTTATGTTGGTGTATGTGTGTGTTGTTTTGTTGGTGTATGTTGGTGTGTGTGACTTTATCCACTTGAATGTACATTACTGCCTTTGATATATCACTCGTGTTAAGGAGGAGGTTTAAGCAGGTAATGTAGGTACATTAAAGTGAACATCCTTAGTGGTTATGAATTTGCCAATAGCTCAGCATGTCTATTGGCTTTACATCATCTATCATTAAGCAAAATTTATTGTTCTTAGAGTCATAGCGGTAAAGCAAAAAGGCGTTTTTCGATTCGCGTTATCCACTAGGATACACGACAAATTTAAAAAGTGTCTTTAGCTCTAGCGCTCTATGACTTTAAGTACATTTTCTTTTTGTCGGTTAATGATAGACACCAATGTGTAAGACAAAAGGCTACTTAAAAAGGATAACTAACATATTGGTTTAATTCAGGAAACTTCGAATTGTTAAAACGTCAAAATAAGTGTTTTTGTAAAGAGTGATTAATAATAAGTGAACTTGAAAAGTGTTAAGTGAATTTGTAAAGTGTTAAGTGAATTTGTAAAGTGTTAAGTGAACTTGAACAGTGTTATTGAAAACACACTTAAGTGTAATAAGTGAAAATGCGCCGAGTGTTTTTGTAAAAATTGACAAAATGTAATATTGAAATGACGAAAATGAAATATCGTTATAGGATTTTGATACCATGGTTCTTAGGTTAATGTAAGTGTTTTTTACTATTTTTATCTAAAGTACCTATATATTTATTATCTAAATACTAGCTGCACTCAGCGATTTTACCCGCTGTATTGTAGCCTATGTGTTATTTCAGGGTCTAAGCTACATAGGTGTTAGGCAGGGTCTAAGGCGTTACGTATCATCACCCCGGCGCGGCGTGGGGTGATGATGTGTAACGCATTTTTCCAGGGATAAAAAAAGGGTCTAAGCTATCTCAATACCAAATTTCAGCTCAATCGGTCCACCCGTTTAGGCGTGAAGAAGTAACGAACATACACACTCACATACACACACTTACAAACTTTCGCATTTTAGCCCAGTCAATGAGTGCCCAAAAAGGGTATGTGGATCGAAAAGTCGAAAGCAGAAAAACTAACTTAGTAACTTTGTTTGTACTAGTTAGGAGATAAACATACTAAAAGTCCCCACCCCTCCGAGGTGAGCCCGAGGGGGGGGAGGCCGAAGAAGGTCCCATTTTTAGGTTTTTTGCTTATATGTCAAAAACTATGCGTTGTACGATATTTTGTTGTACTACATTATTAAACCTCATAAAATTTTCTACAACTTCGGCCTTGACACTTTTCATCTATCTCTAATCATTGTCCAGCTATGAGCTTCCAAACATGGTCTATTTTGAAGACGCTTAAATTAGTTTTCCATACAAAGTTGGTAAAAAAATCTTACAAATAAAATTTTACCAACTTCTGGTTGTCGTATCATAATGAAACTTTGCAAATGTATAGAAATCTGATGACAGTTTAATAATCTGGTACCACTGAGCTGATCTGATGATGGAGCCAGGAGGTGTCTAATGAAACTCTTCAATGGCTATTAGTAAACTCGTCGAGTTTGGGCACATTACATTCGAATTGATGAGACTTTTTCATAACACTTGCTGTCGAGGATCTGATAATGGACCAGGAGGTGCCTACGTCTCATCAATCCGAATGTAATGAGCCTAAACTCACCAGTTTTACTAATAGCCATTGAAGAGTTTCAGTAGACACCTCCTTGCTCCATCATCAGATCAGCTCAGTGGTACCAGATTATTAAACTGTCATCAGATTTATAGACATTTGCAAAGTTTCATTATGATACGACAACCAGAAGTTGGTCAAATTTTATTTGTAAGATTTTTTTACCAACTTTGTATGGAAAACTAATTTAAGCGTCTTCAAAATAGACCATGTTTGTAAGCTCATAGCTAGACAACGATTGGAGATAGATGAAAAGTGTCAAGGCTGAAGTTGTAGAAAATTTTATGAGGTTTAATAATGTAGTACAACAAAATATCGTACAACGCACAGTTTTTGACATATAAGCAAAAAACCAAAAAATGGGATCTTCTTCGGCCTCCCCCCCCTCGGGCTCACCTCGGAGGGGTGGGGACTTTTAGTATGTTTATCTCCTAACTAGTACAAACAAAGTTACTAAGTTAGTTTTTCTGCTTTCGACTTTTCGATCCACATTGCTTCTTTTACTGGACTATTTATAATCTTAGTGTGATTTCTTCCTTTATTGATTAAAGTAGAAAGAGAACTATTAAGGTAGAGCCACACTACTATCGTTTGGTGTGTTGTTACGCGCCAAAAGCGAGACGAAATCCTGTGGGTTAGACAAGCGCCGATCGTTTGTCGCTATCGCTAAAAAAATGTACTGAGATGGACAGTCGTTTTCGTTTGCTTTTCACAGCGACTGTCATTCCAAATTCCAGTACATTTTTATCGATAGCGACAAACGATAGGAGCTTGTCTAGGGCCCCTTATAATTTTCATACATTTAAGCCAGTGACACACAGAGGCGTTATTACTTCTACTTCATCGTCCCATTATCCTACTTACCTAGTAGGATAATGGGACGATGAAGTAAAAGTAATATACATATAAATAGGTCAGCACAACACGTCTTCTTCCTCTATTCCACTCCATCATCCGTCATATTATATTATCTTCATTCATACCCGTTTACAACGAAGAAGGTTGCGGGTTCGATTCCCGCATAGGGCAAATGTTTGTGTGATCCACAGATATTTGTTTCTGGTCTGAGTGGCTTTCATTATCTATTATAAGTGTGTATTTACAAATGAAAAGTATTATATCCGTCATCTAACCACCATAACACAAGCATTAAGTTGCTTAGCTTGGGGTTAGTTGGCACTGTGTGAAATGTCCGGAAATATTTATTATTTTATTTATTTATTCCCTTAGCACACATAAACTCTTTCACACAGTTCATCCAAACCTTTTTGGGCGTCTCATTCCAACATTTCCACTTACTACCGTTAATGCCTAAGAAAAAGCACCACGGAGAAGTGCCAACTGTCAGTGTGATTTTTTGTAGTATACTTATTATTTCTATGAATTTTATTAATTCTATGAATTTATATTTCAAAATTTGTCAAATATAGTGCGAGCGAGTGGGCGTCAACTGATATATAAACGCTCTTAACTTAGAAGAGGCTACGTCAGATATTTTGTCGTGTTATTGTCTATTATTTAGTATGCCTATCAGAAGACTAGATTACCTATTCGTGCTAATAAGCGATAAAATATAAATACAAATAGCATGTTACAATAATTACAAAGTTTTCCTTAACTAAGTACCTATTACCTACCTACCGTGTAATGCGGTTCAAAGAACTTTACCTAAACTGGTCGAATTCTGCGCAGGTAGGGTGGGAGTTACCCTGTGCTAGCTGCGCCCAGCGGTTTTACCCGCTCTACTGTAGCCTATGTGTTATTCCAGGGTCTAAGCTATCTCTATATCAAATTTCAGCTCAATCGGTCCACCCGTTTAGGCGTGAAGAAGTAACAAACATACAAACTCACAAACTTTCGCCTTTATAATATTACCTCTAGTGTAATGTGTAATGTGAACTTGACCGACTATCCACTGCAAGGGCGGATTTAGGGAGGTAGTTGGCTCAAGAGCTGATATTATTTTTGCCCGTCTGCACGTCGCGTCAGTCTCTCCCCAGAAATTAAAGTCTGTTGACCCCCTGAATAAAACCGAATTTTGGCAACTAGTGTTGCAGATGTCTGTAGCAACACATAATATAGGTGCACACATATTTTCGGGTTCTGCTGATGTAGCGGAACATAATGTGTGGGGTACCGATGTTCGATTGCATGAGTCGTCATCCATCAGTGTCGGTATACACACGTTCATACACTCGTAATTAGGACTGTTCATAATTATTAGGAATCTTAATAATACCTAATGCTGTAGTTCTGTGTGAATGACAATAAACTTTGCCGTATAAACTGTGATTTAATTCCATAATTTTAGCGCCCTTTTGCCACGTTAAATAAACTGAACACGCAACCTTCTGATAGGCGATAGTAACCGCTCACCATCAGGCGGGCGCGGCGGTCTAATTGTGTATAGGCGAAATTACTATAGTAGGGAGGCGCGCACTTTAGTTGAGACCCGAAATTATTTAGTTCACTTTCTTTAAGTAACATTTTATGACAATGAGTAACAAAACGAGAAAATCAGTGGGCCTATTGGTTATCGACCAACGACATGTAAAACACAATTCCGTACATTACTTGCTTAAATCTTATTAATATGAGTAAAATAGCAAACGTAGTAATGTACATTGAAGTTATCATCAAGGGCGGACCTAGGATTTATTTCTGGGGGGGCAAGGTGCAGACGGGCAAAAATATTATAATATTTACTATGAAAAGTGTGTGTTTAGCTCGCTCTGAACAGTTAGAAAATTCAAATATCCTTAATAATAAGTGCGCGAGCAGCTGCGAGCGCCGAGAAAATAATTATACTCTTGACCATGAAATATGTGCAAAATTTTTAAGCTTGGCGCCCCCTGCTACGATTTGAAATATAATCAAAATATTTGCTACGATTTTTTTGTTTGAGGATTAAATTATAATAAATGGCTGAGATAAACCGCTTATAAGTTTTACGGCGAGAAAGCGTGACGTCACTTGAAGATGCATTTTGTATATTTGTCACTACCCTTTTCATATTATAACTTAAGTACGTTGTAATATCTCTTTTAAGTTTTTTATCAGATTTACATATAAAAAATACGTGTCCAATGTTTTTTCATAATCTACATTATGGACTTTTTTTTTGTACTATCCCCTACGGCACAACTCTGCGCCTGTCACCCAGAGGTCCTATTGACTAGTTCACACCCACTACACTTGATGACAACTTCAATGTACATTACTGCGTTTGTTATTTTACTTATATTATTGAGGAGGTTTAATTTATTTATTTTTAGGTAAACCAACAGCTTAAAATAAAGCTTAATAATTAACAGTTTATACAACATACAGCCAATTATAGGTTCACACGTATATAACACAAAGTATTTTATAAAAACTGTAAGCTTAAGTATAAAATCATTAAGATAAAGACAGAAACATTATAGAGTCTTAGAGAAAAATTCTGTACTCAACCATCGTCTCATTGTCGCTTCACATGTGCAAAATAAATCAAGATCATAAAGTTTGCTCAGCTCGTTGAATTTTCTGCTTGCTCGCGTCATATAACTATTTTGCCGGTAATATGTGTTAACTGAAGTTATATTAATAAGAGGATTAAACCTCAGAGTTATTCCAGGGGCATTTAACTTCCCGCCGCGGATGAGTGCTTCGGCGTACCCGTTGCCCCGGCATTATGGCGTCCCGCAGGAACACCCCAGGTTTTTTAGTGGGTATCCCCGCCGCTCCCATCTCTGGCGGGGGAGTCCCACATACCGCCCCGCGCCCCCCCGGCGTGGGGTGATGATGCGTAACGCATTTTTCCTGGGTCAAAAAAAAAAAAAAAAGGGGCATTTAACTTTATCTTACTAACAAGTTCTGGGCAATTAATACGATTTGAAGTTATTTTAAGTAGGAATGAGATGTCAGCTATATCACGCAATAATCAAGCAATGTATGCAATTTTGCCTATAGATTCTAGTGTTTTATATATATTGTAGTGTTTTATGTATAGGCCCTCAGCCCCCGTAGCACATTTCGACATTGACATAAGACTAGCAAGTCCCGTCCCACTGTCAAGAGTAATTGACGTTTGTAAAAGGACAATGACATTTTTTTTTTTTTTTTTTTTTTTATGTGATGAAGTAGAAGACGAGCAAGACGCTCTCCTGATGTTAAGAGATAACGGCTGTCCATAATCAGTACAGTGTTACCTAGGATTTCACAATTATGTGAAATTCTAGGAGCACTGCACCAACGCTTCTTACTCAAGAGTCATGAGATGTTAAGACTCTTTAGCCCAGTAATTTCACTAGCTACAGTGCCCTCCTACCGGAGCACAGTGATATTTGCACAACACTGCTCAGGCGGAGTCATTGTGAGTAGCTGCAAGTTGTATGCAATGACAGCGCGAGTAGCAAGAGTAGCGTCTTGATATATGTCAGTTTAGTCTTGACAGTGGGACGGGAGTTGTTACTCTTATGTTAATTTCGAAATGTGCTACGGGGAGGAGGGTCTATAAAGACATGAACACTAGAATCCATAGGCAAAATTGCATACATTACTTGATTAAACTTCCTCAATAATATGCGTAAAATAACAAATGCAGCAATGTACATTGAAGTTGTCTCAATGGTGGGAGTTGCTAGTTTCCGTCATACCCAGTAATGTCGCTGGTAACATGCCCTTCAGTCCGTAACACAGTAATGTACAGTCAACTACAAAGAGATGTATCCATGTTAGTCTTACAAAATGAAGGAACTTTTAGTATGCAAAAATTATTTACCCTTACTTCGTGACATTTTCAGTATTCACCAAATCTTATACTATATTCGATTCATTTTAAATGCTATTATTATGTATCACCTAAGAAAAAGTAGTGGGATACATCATTGTTGCATATTAAACGAGTCGATGATAATATAAAGTTTGATTGCTACTAGAAATGTCACGAACCAAGGGTAGTTCATTGTGGCAAATGAAAATTTACTTCATTTTGTAAATCTAACATGGATACATCTCTTTGTAGTTGACTGTACGCAATCAGTTGTTTGAATTGATTTGAGTCATATTCTAGTTCATACTTATTTATAAATAGATAATATCAATCAAAGATAAGTGTTATCAATCGTGAAGATCGGATGAGTGTGGTTATAATATATCTTCTATAATATATCTCTAAAAATATTAAGTTGATTTAAATGTATGATATTAAATACAATCTTTATAATACCTAGAACCGGCGAGCGTGTATGAAGACACTTATTGTTTTCGGCAAACATCTTAGTCCGAGCAAGGGGTACATTGAAAACCAGCGCTGGATGAACATATAAATTGTAGTTATTCTTCCAGCACATGCTGAATGTACCCCTATTGCCTAAGCGAGAAGTAGATTTAGGATTAGTACCCTTTCTTGCCAATAAATGGTATTTTTTAAAGAATGTAATGAACGTTGAGGAAGTGAAAGAGGTTCAGGATCGTACCAAGTGGAGGGAAATAGTCTGTGCCTACCCCGGCGGGAACCAGGCCTGATTATAATACCACCACACAGACAGACCCTGTTTGTGTGGTTTTCTGTCTGTAAACAAAATCGCCAAAACATGGGGCATGGCGTAGGTGCGGGGCGCGGTGGGCTAGTTTTGATTGGCTCGTTCAAAGTAGGTGCCTAGTGCCTAGCTTATGAAAGAAAGAAGATTTTTCTTTTAAGTGCGACGAAGTGCGCGCGGGTCCACAAGAATAATAAATAAACAACAACACACCAACAATTTACACAACACAACAACACACACAACTCACTACAACAACAACAACACGCAACTTACAACAACTCACTCACTTACTACAACTTTCGTATTGTTTTTCCAGAGTGTTCTGCAGTCTAGTATATTCGGCACAATGCTTCAAGTCGCACAAATGTCTGACGGGGTACATGACGGACGTGCAGTCCTGGGTCGACGAGAAGGGAGTCCTCATCAATACCGTCGGTAAGTTATAATAATAATTGGATTTATACTCCAACAGAACAGGTTACCCTACTTACACTGTCAGAGTCAAATCACTATTTATAGGTTTTGTGGCGAACCTATATGTTGCAGTTTCAGGTCGCCGATGTAAGGATGGATGGTTGGCGCCCAGTAAGGCAATGATACGACTGTTTAGATGTAACTTCGTATATTGACTGAATAACATATCTTACTCCACTACATTTCCACCGTTTACAAAAAAATAAAATAAATGATAGTTTGTTTTATTTAAAACTAAATACATTGAAACATACCTTTTTTATGATACGATTACATTATTCATTGTATATTTATTGATTATTAAAATAATATTATGTTTACTTAGTTTACATTTCTCTATATTATTTTTATTAATTTTATTTGATTATAGTTTACTTGTTTACATTATAGGTACTTACAAATATAGTTTCTTTATTATTTACTTAATACATAATTACATAATTAAGAATCAGGTGGTATATACCTTTTCGTCCTGTTCTTGTGTAATACATATACTTTTCCGTTTTTAATTATTTCTACATTAGGCGTTACTTCTTTGATAACAGTATATGGACCTGAATAAATGCTTTGGAACTTATTTCCCGTTTCATTTTTTATTAAAATTAAATCGTTTGGTTGGTAATTGATTGGATTGGCGTTTCTATCGTAACGTGTTTTTCTATTTATTTTACTTTTAATTAAATTTTCTCGCGCTTCTTTTTGTGATGTTTGTATTCTATATTTTAACTCTAACGGATAACTGTCGTAATTATATAATGGGTCTACTTTTGCAGAATTTAAATTTGTCGGTAAATTACATTTCTTGCCAAAAACTAATTCAAAAGGTGTATATTTTGTCTCTGTATGTACTGACGTATTGAATGAAAAGCACCAAAAGGGTAGCCATGAGCTCCAAGCATCAGGCTGGTTCTCTGTTTGTATTCTCAAATAGTTACCTAGATGTTTGTGTGAATTTTCCAGAGCTCCTATACTCTGATGATGGTAAGCGGTTGACTGTAGCTGATTAATATGTAATAGTGTACATACCTCTTTCATGGTCGCTGATAGAAATTCTGTTCCCATGTCTGTTGCAATATTGCGTGGAATCCCGTATCTGAGAATGAAATTGTTAACAAAACTACGCGCTACCTCTGTTGAATTTTTTGATGTTAATGGATAAGCTTCTACATACTTACTCAGTTCGCATTGTATAGTTAAGATATAGCTATAATTATAGTTATCTTTGTCTAAGGGTCCTACAAGATCCAAATATACCTTATCAAACGCTGTTGTAGCTGTTGTTGTTATTACCATTGGCTCTTTGACATAATGTGTGGAATGTTTTTGTTTCTGACATTTACCACATCGCTTAACAAATTCCGTAACATCAACTTCTAGTCCCGGCCAGAAGTAATATTTCTTAATGTTATTTATCATTCGCCTAATGCCCGCGTGTCCGCTTGTGGGCAAAATATGAAAGTCATTTATTATTACTCTTCTTTCATCTTTGTCATCAATTCTTTCAACATCTTTCAATATACATAATCGTGGACCTATCCATTCTGTCCCTATTTTCTTTATTTCATTTATTACTTTCTCTATAAAACCATAATTCCTTTTATTCGATATAAAATATATTTCATTTATCTCACATTTCTTACATAATTTTTCCAACTCTCTCACAAATTCGCCTGGCGATAGTTGCGATCGAGACGCTGGATTTATGTAGATTATATTTTTCTTTCGTACATAACATAATACTTTATTCTCATACTCTATCTCATTTATTTTTCTATATCGCTCTATCTTTTTTTCGTCTTCCATAAATCGTAATTCCGTAAAATATTTAGGTTTACTAGTCATTTCCACAACTTTCGGTTGATCAGGCCGTTCGTCATTGGAGCTGATAGTACCATCATTTTGTTTTTCCGTTTGTTGTTGTAACTTTGCTTGCTGTCGTCTCGTCATAACACTAATAACACACTCATGCATCTCTTTCAATTCCTCTGACGTAATACGCATTCGTGACAGAGCATCTGCTACTGAATTATTCTTCCCTTTCACATATTCCACTATAAAATCATATTCTTCCAATGTAAGCCTAAACTTGGTTAATCTACTGGAAGGGTCCTTCATAGAAAATAATGCCACTAATGGTTTATGGTCACTTTGCACCTTGAACCTTCTTCCATACAAATACGGTCTAAAATGATTTACTGACCATACAATGGCTAATAACTCCTTCTCTATTGTTGGATATCTCTTCTCTGCTTTATTCAAACTTCTGCTTGCATACGCCACTGGCATACCGTCTCCGTTACATAGTACTGAACCAACCGCGTATCCGGAAGCATCCGTCTGTAAAATAAATTCATTTGCGTCTGAGAAATCTGGATATTGTAATACTGGATGAGAAATCACAGATTCTTTAAGTAACTCAAATGATTTTTGGCATTCTTCACTCCACTCAAACTTCACATTTTTCCTGCATAAATTATTTAATGGGTAAGCTTTGTCTGCAAAATTAGGTACGAACTTTCTGTAGTAATTTGCAAACGCTACAAACCGTTTAATTTCGTCGGTGTTCGTTGGTACTGGGTAATTTTTTACAACTTCAACTTTTTTTGGATCGGGTATGACACCCTCTGCTGTCACTACATGTCCCAGAAATAATAGTTCCTTTTGTAAGAAATTACATTTGTTGGGATTTAATTTCAAGTTCACTTTCCTAAGCCTTTCAAAAATGTCCTGCAAATTCTTTATATGTGATGGTAAATCTCTACTGAAGCAAACAAGATCATCTTGGTAAACTAGGCATTTTTCATACGTTAAACCTGTCATTGCCATCGTCATCATTCTTGAAAATGAGCTAGGACTAGTTTTGAGTCCTTGCGGAAGTCTTGTCAGCTGATACTTTCCCGAATCAAAAGCTGTGTACTTACGACTATCTGGATGTAAAGACACGTTATAATATCCCTGATGTAAATCTAAGTGTGAAAAATACACACATCCTGATAGCGAATCTAATATTTCCGTAATATTGGGTAGTGGAAATTTATCGTCATGAATGTTGTTGTTTAATTTTCTGTAATCAATAACTAATCTCCATTTTTTATTTCCCTGATTGTCCGGTTTTTTCGGTACGAGTAGAATAGGACTGGACCATTCACTACTACATGGTTCTATAATACCCTCTTTCAATAAATTGTCTATCTGGTTTTTAACTTCGTTCTTTAACCCTTTCAGGACCATAAGACTAGGAGAGGTAATGTTATGGTTATTTCTGTATAATATGAACTTTTTAATGTCTATAAAACATATTTTAAAGTCAAAAAGTAAAAACCTATTTTAGTTTTTTTGGAATTTTATGGTACATGGATGTCCCTATGGTCGTTAACGGTAAATTTTATTCAAAATTATTTATAGTTTTCTTTCAAGGCTAGAGGAATATTTAGGATCTAAACACTTATTAAAAACGCAAATTTACTACGTATAATCACTAATTTATAAGAAATGTACAGAATAAAACAATTAAATCGGTTGTATATTATAGGTGAACTTTGCATATTATACAGGTGTTGTTAGTGCGATTATCTTTTAGAACGTGCACAATACGCGCATCGTTTTCCATTTATCGTTTTTTCGATGGATTGTAATAGGGTAGATCGTTTTACAGCTTAGCATAATATGGTAGGTACTTATCCATTTTTTCAGGAAGCCACAGAGACTTGCCTGATCTACAAACAACCAATCAATCTATTCTGACCGTGCTTCTCTGTGTACATGGTATATACGTTGTTCACTGTTATATCAAAAAGGTCGAAGATATAGTCTTAGATAATATATCTAACTTCTTATTCTTATATCAACTTTGACCTGCGATCAAGCTCGTGTATTATATTTCGTTGATCCATTAGAACAATGCCACCCACATTTTTTGTAGTGTGATACGAAACATATTTAGTAAAATATTGTACCTAATCGGGCGTCACGACTTTACCATGGTAATTAACTGGAAGCTTGGCTGGTAGCCAGCTTCAATAATTATTGGTATGACATGATTGACCATCACTTGGTGCACTTTTATGTAACCAATCTCACTCTCCAGTTTGGCTAAAAAACGACCCATGCGCCCTGTCCTAACGGGAAAGTAAGAGAAGCTTTGCACATGGGTAGAATATATGGCTCTAACGGTGTAGGTGTACCGTTAATCACCCAGGTAGAAAGTTCCCCCGAATTCACACGGATTTTTTATATCATACAAGAATGCATTTTATGACAACTACTATTGTCTTAAGGCTATCCTAAGAATCTATATCGTTTTACAGTTGGCTGTTTCTACTCATTACACGATATTTTTAAAGGTTTATGACTTTATTGAAATCAGTTATTTTTCTTTTATTGATATTGCTTGGTAACTATTCGGTTTTTTAATAACTATCATAATATTTTGTTCATGTCGTCGTACAAAAAAAGTATCTCTTCACGACCATAGGGACAGGACTGTCCCTTTTTATTTATGACTTTATAGCTTTATTAGGATCAAATTATCTAATAATGTACTAATTTATATAAATATAACATTAACCAGGCTATAGTTTTTTCATGAAATTAATTTATGATTCTCACTTTAACATCTTGTGAATCTTGAGAAAACTTTTTCATTTTCGCACCAGAAGATATGTTATCTTTTATAGATTATAGACACAATATAGTTCTACTTTTATGGGGCTGCTAGCTATGACTGGTTAAAATGTACATTTAAATATTAGAAAACAAAAAAATATTTGAAATTGGTCGAGTATTTATTTAGATTTTTACATTTTTGTGCTTGGGACACGGGTGTACCCGTGGTCGTCAAAGGGTTAATGCATGCGGTAGCCTATATGGTTTCGAATATATAGGTTGTGTCCCCTGCTTTACTTGGATTGAATGTTGATATATATCAGTAGTTGTCAATTTATCCCCATCTAGATAAAACACATCTGAATATTTAGCACATAAACTCTCGATGTTAGTTTTTTCCTCTTTATTTACATGTTCTAAATTTAAGTTTCCCAATAACTTTTTTACACGCTCAGCATTTCTCGCGTTCGTATCAAATACACACATGTCATACTCACTTAATTTCTGAATGTCAAGCTTTATCTCTGATAAAGTGACGTCATTCGTTGTTGTGTTCAATAGACGTATAGGTATCCTACCATTTACTGGAGCTACTAACGAACTCGCTACAAAAATTCCTTCACACACTTCTTTCGTGCTCACCACACATTCCTCTGTCAAATTCGTACTCACATAATGTATACATTCAGACCTAGCTGGTAGCTGAAATAAATAATCTTTCGAATTTTTAATCTTCATACATATTTCGTTTCCATCACAACATAATTTCATCTCATTCGTTTTAAAGTCGATAACCGATTCGTACTTTCCTAAAAAGTCTTGTCCTAAAATTCCATGTGCCTTACAAGGCAACGTATCAAACACATAAAACCTATGACTAAATAATTGGTTATGTGTTGTTAATTGCAAATCTACGTATCCAATTGCCTGTACTTTGCCACCAATACCATTTATAATTATCTCCTCCTTACAAATTGGTATATTGTATTTCAATACATGTTTATGTTTGATAGCTGATATTGAAGCGCCTGTATCTATGAGCCAACTTAATGAGTCATTATGATGATGTAATGAAAGTTCGATGGTAAAACTATTGTCGCTGGCCATAATATTATATTCTTTATTCACGAAAAAATTCGAGAAACGGCTCTTGAATATTTTGGGATGATGTACTGGGCTGATGGTTTGTCTCAGTTATTGCACGTAATTGGCCACGGGTCGTATTATTATTCCCTCTACTCTTATTATTATAGAAATACTGACCTCTATATGCTGAGGATGCGCCTCGTGCTCGGTGATGCTGAGTAGGGATGCTCGGGCTGGTGTACTGCGCGCCTCGGCCACGGGTGTAGCCTCGCTGATAATACCCTGACGTACCTCTGTTGTACGCACCTCTTTGGCTGCCTCGTTGGTTGTTGAATCTCGGCTGCCTGAAATTGTTTTGGTTGTGTGTTTTATATTTGGACAAAGAAAATAATTCGCCATTTGTTGTTGTTGACGTTTCTTCGTCAATAGCTGCCTGAATCGCGTCTTTTAAATGTTCATATTTTTGAGCTGCAATTACTGTTCCAATTCTACGATTTCGCAACCCTTCACCAAACTGTCTTATTGCCTGTTTTTCGTTAACTGTCTTTAAAACATCGTACTTGGTCGAATTACCCTCAGATTGCGATACAGTTAGCTCTACAAACATCTCAGAAAGTTTTTTCCCGAAATCATCAATAGTCAAATCGTTTTGCCTACAAGTTAGCAAATTCTTTTGTAAAGCGCTCGCTGATTTTTGTGGCAATAAAAGCCGTCGCATATCACTTAAAAGTGATGCTACTGTGGTGTAATTTGACGCCATTTTCAATTTAGCACCCTGGGATAACCTGCTTTTCAAAACAAATTGTATTAAATTTTCATGCGATGTCGGTTTTATTACCGTATTGTAATACTCAATCCCATCAATTAACTGTTTCGTCTTATCAAGGTCATCGTTCATGCATGGCAACAAGTTCAAAGCAATTTTCAAGTCAAAATCCATTTTGATTTCGTTATTAATTCCTATTCCTTCAATAATTTCTCTTTCGCCTTTTGACAAATTAATTATTTCTTTATATAAACTATCTATTCTTTCACTTATCTCTTTAATTAATCTTAATTCATCGACACTTCTTTTAATTCTACTAATATTCTCTATGTACGTATTATATGCCGATATAATCGTTTGGCACTCCCTTAATTTCTTTTCTAATATAATGCCGTGTCTTCGAGCTGGGCCTATTTTTATCAAATACGTTCTAATTTCTAACAATTCACTATATATTTTATCTAAATATTCTGCCATTAAAAACTAGTAACATACCTACTAAAATCAATTTCACTTACCTAATTAAATGTGGGATATACCTTTACTCTTTACACCATAATACAAGACGCCTTAATAGTAAATTATTTTTTAGTGTCTCTACGACTATTCATTGTTCATTTTGTTACTGTTTTCATAGTTTTTATTTATACACTCGCACTCGCGCACTATCACACTGTTACGCACGTATAATATGTATGTTTTTGCACTTATTTTCACATTTAAACTGTTTCTGCCGGTGGTCGATGCCGACGTAGGGAGCTTCTTAAAGCAAAATTGTTGCTTGTGGTGTTGAAATTTGCCATCATCTGATTTGCATTTGCACTATTACTGCCCCCAGCCGCATTTTGGGCTATAACAATTTCTTTGGAATATTCTTTGGAATTGGTTTTCCCCATTCTAACTATATTTCAACCCGAAGAAAAAAAAATGCCATGGTTCCCATATATAGCCAATGGCACGCGCGCACGGTCTATATATGGCCTAGTAGGGTCGCCATGTAAGGATGGATGGTTGGCGCCCAGTAAGGCAATGATACGACTGTTTAGATGTAACTTCGTATATTGACTGAATAACATATCTTACTCCACTACACCGAGATTACTACAGGGCCTGCAACATGACCTAACGACTGCTTCCTACATATCTTATAGGAAACAGCCGGGACCCACAGTATTATATTTCTCTAAGGTTAATTTATATGAATTGTATGATGATTTCCTTTCCTCATAATGTTTCCAGACTACCTAGTATCAATAGACCTGTCAGCCAACGTCAACCCGGTGCCAATTCTGCAACAGAAGATGACCATCATGAGGTCGTCCAACGACGTCTCCGTCAAGTACCTGAGCTTGGCACGCTGTAGACTGACCAGAGTACCTACTGTAAGTCAGCATTTTTGATTAGATTAGATAACGCTTTATTGATACAACTTACAAGAACTTAGAACTTTCGTAAATACAATTTGTAATCAGTGTAACAATTAGTGGTCTCATCGCTAATAGCGATCTCTTCCAGCCTTGTTGGCAGGGAAAGGAAAGTAGTTAGCTAATTACTTAAATATTATTGGCTAATTCATAGTCTTACAACCCTTGCTAGTATTCCATTCCTATCATCATCATCATAATCATCCACAGCCCTCTACATCCCACTGCTGGGCATAGGCCTCCTTCATGTTATGCCACTCAACCCTGTCCTGTGCCAATCTGGTCCATGTGCGACCCGCCACTTGTATCAAATCGTCCATCCATTCCTATGTGAAGACTTTATTCATGCAAATTACGGAAGAATCCACTTAATTAATATTGTAATCGATCATGACTGATAAGCCGTATTTGTCTTATCATTACACGCGAAGTACGATTATAAATTATGACAACATAATTTATTATAAGCTACATTGTTTATGATTTTCATGTCTCAATAAATACCATTATATCAACATCAGACCACGCTCGTCCACTCGGACTTAGGCCTCTTCTACACACGCCACTCAACTCGGTCCACCGTCTTCCTCTTCCAACCACTCCCAAAGACCCTTTGGATATCGTCGCCCCATCTCTCCCAAGGACGCCCTACACTACGTTTGCCGAGACACGGTCTCCACTCTAGAACACGCCTACTCCGTCTGTTATCGGTTCTGCGGCAAATGTGATAGATATCTCATTCATTAATACATATGTCTGGCATACATCCGAAGATTTTGCCGTGATTCGAAAGGCACGTAAAACTGGTCTCGACTGTGACTAGTGACTGCAGGATATGTAGGAGGCATTGGCAAGGGCAGATTCATGCGTGAGTTTCGAATTTCTTGGCGTTCTATGCCGATCGCTCATAGATCCGAGAAAAAATATGTAATCTTGACTATAATACGAATAATCATATACATAGTCAGGATTACATATTTTTTCTCGGCGCTCGCAGCTAGCTGCTCGCACACTTAATATGGTTTTAAAAAAAATTTGCCGATGATCGTCTTCAAAATCAAGGTGATTGTTGTTTTGACCGTCCGCACCTTGCCCCCCCCAGAACAAAATCCTTGATCCGCCCTTGGCCATTGGTGAGGTCATGTTGCGGGCTATGCTGGAATCGCGGCGACCTAATTTCTCAACAAGGTTGGCAAGCAATCTCTAAATAAAAAAAATAACATAAATAATAATTGAAGTTTAAATTTATACCAAAAGTATATCCAAAAGAACAGGTTACTCAACTACCCTACCCTACTTACACCGTCAGAGTCAAATCACAATTTATAGATGTGGCCAACCTAAATAAACATTATTGTCATTTGACACTAAATGTACCTATAAGTTTTGACCATGTGAACATCCCTATTTTGAATTTTCCAGGTGTTCCAATTCCGCGACTCCCAAGGTCGCGACCTGGCAGAAACAGTGGCGTACATCACGTTCTACGGGAACAACTTCCAGGATATAGGCTCCAGGGGTGAAGAGTACGATGTGTATATGAACGCGACCGATGCCAGGGAGATGGCCGGTAATTCAGAGTTTCAGAGGATTTGTGAGTTGCTTTTTTATTTTCTCTGAATTATAATAATAATATAGGTCTTTATTCTCCCAAACAATAACTCTTCTTTCTTCCTTTAAGTCAAGTATTTGGATGGCAATAATAATAATAATGTTGTAGAAAAACGTTACACCGGCATAAAATGTAACAGGAAGGCTGGCTCTATTTTCTCACTTTTCTCACTATTTCTAAAATATATTACCTATTTTACTAACGTGAAAGTTTGTAGGAATGTATGGATGTCTGGATGTATGTTTGTTACTCTTTCACGCCTAAACTGGAATAACACAGTCTATAGAACAGCGGTCTAGCTAGTAATAATATATATTTATGCCCCTATCTTATCTTATAGAGGGAATAGGATTCATAGTTCAATGTTTATGGGAAACACCTTCACCAACCTTTTATTTATTTATCGAAACTCTACCGACCTTTTCATAAAGGTGTCTGTAAAGTTGCTCCTTTTTTAATATTCACTAATCATAGGTACTTGTTTCTTTTACAGCTAACACAGTGTGGTCGACAGGCTTCAAAGAAACCTTCTTCCCCCAACTGAAGGAACTGGATCTAAGGTCCTGTGCGATTCAAGTATTGGACGGTCACGTCTTCACCGGAATGCCCAACCTACAAGCTTTATACATCGGGGAAAATGAAGTAGCTACAATTGACGCTGACGCTTTTGCTGGACTAAATAACCTAATCCATCTAGACTTTAGTAATAACAAGGCTTACGACAACTTGGGGAATCTGAAAACAATGTCTCTAGAAGCTTTTCATGTGTTTGAACCGCTACAGAACTTGGCTTCCTTGGATTTCTCGTTCACAAAGTTGTTGGTACGACAGCTGGCATTTTTCAAAAGCTTAGGGAGAAATTTAACACGATTATCTCTTTGCGAAAGTGAGTTGGGAAGCTTAGAAGATGATTTCTTCAATCATACTTCTCTGAGGATCTTAGATGTGTCGGGAAACAATGGCATCTTTGCTAGAACAAACGTAATAAGAGGTTTAGAGAATACTTTAGAAGTTCTATACGCTAGAGATATTGGCTTGAGGACTGTCAATATTTTCAAAGACTTTAAAAAGTTGGAGATCTTAGTAGTAGCAGTGAATGAGGTGGCCTCTTTCAACGTCGAAGTAGCAGATACGTTAACCAGTTTAAAAATATTAGACATGGATAAAAACCGTATGATTTCCTGGTTTGGGCAGATATTCTCCAAAATGCCTCAACTCCAACTACTGACATTAAAAGACAATAATATCAATGTAATTTCTGAAGAGATGATCAGAGACATGGCGAATTTAAATTACGTGGCGTTGTCAGGGAATTTTATCGTGTGCAATTGCCATGCCCGAGACTTCTTCGACTTGGCTTTAAGGAACGAGCAAGTTCAACCAGCAAAATCTGTTGCAACAGGCAGAATGGAATTCGGGCCGCTGTTGCAGACTTTCCACATCGGTTTTTCGGAGTTTAACGATATAATTGGACGCAGACCAGAAGTTTCTATCAATTGTACAGATGAGATATGCTATGATTTGCATGAGGACTTGGAAGCCAACTTCTTACTTCTGGACTTTCACCCAACAACCTATATGTGCCTCCAAGTCGTGCCTGAAAGTAAGTCAGTGGATTTTTCCGAAGTTGTCGGCTGTAACAGGTCACCAAGAGATATTGATTATGACAAGGTGATGACAGATGGAAGGAATTTGCTCTACATTTTGCTGGCTTTGCCCTGTTTGCTGGTGCTCTTGGGCTTCGGATATATATTTAGGAGAAATGTTAGATACTGTTTCATAACTATGAGGAATTCTGCGCTGCTGAGTTTGATCAACAAGAATGAGGTTTTAGATGGTGAGTGTCAAAATATGTATGGTTAACTCTTCCAACTATCAATTAGCAATCCCAAAAAATAATAATAAATGGGGTCTTTACACTCCAACAGAACAGGTTATCTTTGACCTGACGTACAGGCCTACGTTTTACCTGATGGTGTGTGCAGATGCGGTCGACGATGAATCACATAAGATGCCTAGAAAGGTACCTATTCCCTCGTGCCTTGAAGATTCCCAAGTTGTATCGCTCGGAAAACATGACGGCAATGTGTTCCAAATGCGACCGATATAATACATCTGCTATTAGAGTCCGTGGTCTCTTCTGTTATCCCAGGAAAAATGTGTTACCCCACGCCGGGGGGCGCCGGGCGGTATGTGGGACTCCCCCGCCAAAGATGGGCGCGGCGGGGAATCCCAGTAAAGAACCTGGGGGTGTTCCTGCGGGATGCCATAATGCCGGGGCAGTGGGTACGCCGAAGTACTCATCCGCGGCCAGATAGCTTTGACCCTGGACATAGACTACATAAGTACTGCGGGTAAAACCGCTGTGCGCAGCTAGTTTAGGTATATTTTTTCATTCTAATATGTAAAGCATTTGACCACGATCTCGCGTGATGTTAAGTGACTATGCGGTCATAGATCGTAGCAGACGAAACATAGAAGGAGGGACAAATCCCTCCCTGACTTGTCTGTACAAATTATATATGTATCTGTACAGCCTATGTGTTATTCCAGGGTCTAAGTTATCTCTGTACTAAAGTTCAGCTCAAACGGTCCACCCGTTTAAGCCTGAAGAAGTAACAAACATACACACTCACAAACTTTCGCATTTATAATATTAGCAAGATTTAGTGAAATAGTTCATATAAAACAACAATCTGCAGTCGTTCCAGAAGACGCAATATTCCACTACGACGTATTCGTGTCCTACTGCAACGAGGATCGGAATTGGGTGTTGGACCACCTCCTGCCACACTTGGAGAAAGATTGCAGCATCAGCGCTTGTCTGCACGAACGGGACTTTCAGGTAAGGAATATGTCTATTTATTGCATTTTTTTATTTTCGTATAGTCTTTGATTACACGTGCTTTGTCACTGTGCTTCGGTAGGAGGGCACTGTAGCTAGTGAAATTACTGGGCTGAAGAGTCTGAACATCTTATTATGACTCTCAAGTAAGAAGCTCTGGCACAGTGCACCCAGAAATTTAACTTTGTAAAATACTGGGTAGCACTGTACTAATTATGGGCAGCGTTATTTCTTAACAAAAGCTCTCCTTTTGTTAAGTTTTAAAAAAATCACGTGATGACTAAACCTCGCGGTATAAATGTTTCCTTGGCTTCACTGAACATCATGCCGGAACACGGTAAAGTAAGTGGTAAAAGCCGTACATAACTTATACATAAAGCCGCACATATTCATTAGCCGGGATTCGTACTCGGTGATCCAGAATTACGCATCTGTACCACATAGCCCCTTGGCCTCCACCGCTTAAAAACTTAAGTTCATAGAATATTTCTCATATTCCAGGTGGGGCACTCAATCCTGGAGAATATAGTATCATGCATGGACCGCTCCAGGTCCATCATGCTGATCATATCGCAGCGGTTCCTGCTGAGCCAGTGGTGTCAGTTCGAGATGCATCTAGCACAACACAGGTCATTTTCACACTTCTGGCTAGCTTGCACGAGCCCAACACGTCTGGGTGGTGGTATTGGTAGGAAAGATCACCCCTCCATTGGCGTAGGGGTCCGGTGAATGACCGGCCACCGTCGGGGTGGGATGGTGAATACAACTGCCCCATCCTGCCCCATGAAGGCGGAAAGAAGGTCTACCGAGGGGTTTTAGTGGGTATTATTGCCGGCCTTGCACTCCCGCTGGCAATTTTGAGTCCCACATAACCCGTGCCTCTCCCCCGGGAGGTACGAGTATGCATAACAGCATTTCCCCTCGTAAAAAAAGGTCATTTTCACACACTAGCGACACTGATAAATAGACAATGTCAAGACAGTAGCGGGAAATGGATGGACGAAATAGTCAAATAAAATTAATTAAAAATTTTGCATGCCTCGAGGAGGTAGAATGTCTAGACCTTAAAGCAATCAAACATTAAGACCAAATTGTACTACTTACATTCTTGCAAATCTGGGGGCACGGCAGTGCCCCCGCCAAGTCGAGCAAAAAAAGCGGCACGGCCGTACCATCCTTTTCTGGAAGCAGTTCAGACCATTTTCGACCCCCTATAACTTCGTTGTGGAAAAAACTAGAAGCTTCAATTTTTAACAACCGAGTATGCATTGTATAAACACGATTTATTCCAAATTTCATTCAATTTGAACTAGTCGTTTAAAAATTATAACTAGTCAAAGTTTTGTAATTTTGTCACTCACTCACTCACTCACTCACTGACCGATCATCAAAAGTCTAAGGCACTTCTAGCAAACATAGAAGGTTCAAACTTGGTACATACTTAGAGTTTATTGTATAAACCATAGGAAAACTAAAAAAACATGCAATTTCGGTCTAGTTTTCGAGATATATAATCTGCATAAATAACTTTGTAATCCCGTATAAATGTATAGGATTACAAAGTTACATTTGCAGTCAACGGTAAAAATTGCATAAAATCCCAATAATAATGCCATAATATATATATATATATATATATATATATATATATATATATATATATTTTTATGTTATGAAGTAGAAGACGAGCAAGACGCTCTCCTGATGTTAAGAGATAACGGCTGCCCATAATCAGTACAGTGTTACCTAGGATTTCACAATTATGTGAAACTCTAGGAGCACTGCACCAACGCTTCTTACTTCTATATGCCGTAATAATGTATAAAGCCAGGGAGAGATTATCCCGCCTTCTAGGTTTAGTCTGCTCCTATCTACGGGCGTCGTCACTTAAGATAAGGTAAGGCGATATCGTAGGCAAAGGCTAACCTATAACGAATAAAAAAAAACAAAAAGTAGTGAGATGCCACCAAAAACATAACTTGTAAAAAATACCAAGTCTCGCAACTGCAGTTCTTCTACCGTAAAAAGTTGTGAGATCCATGTACTACCAAGTCGTTAAAATCTTTTGTGTTTTAAATTAATAGATTGACTTGGCAATCGCACTATTATGTCGCTATATTACTTGAGAGATACATTGTTGTGTTTTCATGCGATGGCCAAGTCGATCTATTAATTTAAAACGCAAAAGATTTTACCGACTTGGTAGTACATGGATCTCACAACTTTTTACGGTAGAAGAACTGCAGTTGCGAGACTTGGTATTTTTTACAAGTTATGTTTTTGGTGGCATAAACCATTTTATTTCAAAGGACAGGGAAAATGACATAATCAAAAGGAGGTCTTTGCCCAACAGTGGTCAACTAAAGGTGGAAAACTCTTCTCATCATCATCTCCAAAGAGTCTATAAAACATTTAGAACACAATGCACAAGTGAAAAGTATCACGAAAATACTATTTATAACAAAATAAGCAGGTAAAGCAAAAAAAGTCAATTAAAAATGACAAACACAACACACAACAACAACACAACAACAATACAACACACAACAATGACAACATGACAATTGATTTGATTGATAATATCTCCTCTAGCTCATAGAAGGCGCATAGCAGACCTTGCATATCTTCTAGCGATCGCAAACGGTTCAGTAGACTGCTCTGAGCTTTTAGAACGCATATACTTACGTGCTCCGTTTGTGCCTGTAAGGAAACCGGCACTGCTGCGCATCCCGCCGGTAAATAGTACATATAGACAGAACACGTTTCTTATCAGAGCGAGTAGGTGTTTTAACGAATTGGCTCATGACTGTGATATCGATCTTTTTAATTCAACGATCACGCAACTAAAAAAAATACTTAGCAATAAGTTCTTTGATAATAAGTAGTAATAGTTTTTAGTTAGTACCTACCTAACACAAGCGCATAATATAATAATATCTATGTATATAAAGTATAATTTGCTTAAAATGTCTATTTTATATACGGAATCTTTTGTTATTTATCATTTCTATCACATAATATTTTTTATTGTATACTTATAAATATCTATTATTTTTGGTAATGTGCATTTGTTTGTCCGTCCTTTAAAGTCGTCTTTTTCTTTTCATATTATATATTAAGTTTCTATTTGTGAAAACTTGTAATTGGCCTTCAGTATCTATCCTTGTATGTATTATTTCGTTAGCCGTAAGTTTTCCTTAATTGTAAAATAAAATAAAATAAAAAATACTGAGCTTTTCTGGCGCTCCGCCGCCCGTTGACGCGACGCAGCAATAAACAAAAATCTATATCTGCCGATTTTATGCCCTTTATATTGCATTGAACTCTCGTATAACTCTTTTTATTATTACCAGTTTCATGCCTTTTTTAAATCCCTTTGAAATATTGTATGTTCTTATTTTCAGACTTCTAGAAACTCGGCGAGAAGACCTAACCTTAGTGCTCCTAGAAGAAATACCTAGACGTCTACGCCCAAACACCTTACACTACCTAATGCTAACTAAAACCTACATAGTATGGCCTAAAGATGAACACGAAAGAGTTTTGTTTTGGAAAAGAATCAAAAAAGGTCTGATTACTATGAAATTGAAACATACCTCTACGGAAGGGGTCTCTTTAGCTTAATTTTTTTTTTTATTTGAAATATTGACTCACATTTTCAATAAAATAGGTATTTTAAGCCTATCTAAAATTTCATATAAGTTTATATTTGAAATAGTTTATTATGTAGATCTTGTTTAATTAAATATTTTAATAAGAAATATGTGTTTCATTTAATACCGGATAGAAGAGAAACGTTACCAGCGAAATTACTGGCCATAACGATTCAACAACTAATATTTCAGGGTTACAGGCGCAGTGTCGCGCACAATTTTGTATAAAATTTTGTATGCACTGTGTTTGATATGGGTCACGGTAAAGAGATATACAGTAATGTGACTCCCTAGAAGCGGTTGAACTCAAGATCGCTTGAGTTTGCAACCAAGTGGGTAGGGTTCGGTAGGCAGCGAGGTGCCGAATAGGCGTTATTATTGTGAATTACTCAAAATATCAAAAAGAAATACTTTGTGATATTTAAACTAATTCACAACCATTATTCGAAAGCTTCCTGCATAAAAACGTCTATTCGGCACCTCGCTTCTTGCCGACCCCTGTCGACCGCGTTGCAAACTCGCGCGACCTTGAGTTCTTTACCGTGTATGGGCAGTCATGAAGCCGGAAACACATTATTTAACCGCGACGTGAGGTCACGTGACGCCACGGACCAATCCGGACGGGTGTCGCGACGTCACGGACCAATCCGAACAAATGTCATCACGTGGCGCTTGCATCTTGATGCTTAGAGTGCTCTTCACGAAAGGAGTCCTTTTTGCAGGGCGCCACTATCGCACATTTTAAAAGTTAAAATATCTATAACATTTTTTAACTACTCACAATTTCTCATATTTAATTTCTTAATTAAATTGGTATTTATTTTATCTCACAAATAAAAAGTATTTAGGTTATAAAGTCCAGTAATTAACCCTTAACCACCTACCAGCGGTCTCACAGACCGCAACAGATTTTTGAATTCAAATATTTCAGTGTATGCATGTTGTGCAATAGTGTGCGTCCGTATACCTTTTCTATACATCAATAAGTACTGCACCTGCGATTGGCGAGAATATATGTGCGCATGATTAGCCAGGGTGAGTAAAAATATATCACTAGCGGTCACGGTGACCGCACGTAGGTGGTTATGTGTTAATAGTTAACATTAAATTTAGTTCCACGAAATTCCGCGGGACCTCTTTCGTGAAAAGGACTACCATCGGACACCTGATTTGCTCTGCTTGCCACCTATTGTCATATAAACCACTCAAAATAAATGATTGTTAAAGTTAACTTACATGTTGTAAGGACGAGTTGCCCTCTAAACCTCTTTGGCTGTGGTGGTGTGATCAGCAAATCCAAATTCAGGACACCTCCACATATTCTAAAAAAATAACATTGATAGTACCAATAGAGTCACATTTTAACTAAAAATATACGAAAGTACTACCTACTAGTGAAATTCCTGGCCTACTGAAGAGTCATAAGATGTTAAACACGACTAATAGATGGTACCAGACTAAATCTAGAAGGCGGGCAAATATTAACCTCTTACTATACTTCGTTTCAAAAACAAAGATAATTTTTTCGGGGTTCGAAGGTTGTATATATCTATGAAAATATCATAGATATATTCACAAAAACTGTTATCCGATATATCTTATGATATATATCAGATATATTATGAAAAATATCCGATATATATCCAATTTATTAAGATATTGATCCTTTAAACCCTGCAAGTTAGCTAAAAAATTATCTTTGTTTTTGAAACGTAGTATAGGTTCACTGAACATCATGCTGGAACATGGTCATAATAACCGCTTGGCGACACGGATTTCTCTAATTGGTGTTAGCCACAGCAGAAGCCTACCGCAAATAATTTTTTTTTCTAGTCTATACTGTCCCAAATAAAATTATTCATTTAATTAAAATTAACTTTTTTTAAATTGTTCTTATGTTCATTAATACCTGTATTTTCTTAGATTCACTTCGCCAGCTCTTGTTCTTGTGAGGCAAGTCTTCAGGTATTTAGTTTTAAAATTACTCTCTGAAATAAAATTAATACACAAGTGAAATAAATAACATATACATACACACAGACATATATGTATGTATAATCCCTCCTGGTTCCCGTTGGGGTAGACAGAGACTATTTTCCGCGGATGAATGCTTCGGCGTACCCGCTGCCCCGGCATTACGGCGTCCCGCAGGAACACCCCCAGGTTTTTTAGTGGGTATCCCCGCCGCTCCCATCTTTGGCGGGGGAGTCCCACATACCGCCCCGCGCCCCCCGGCGTGGGGTGATGATGCGTAACGCATTTCTTCTGGGTCAAAAAAAATAGGCAGAGTCTATTTCCCTCCACTTGGTACGATCCTGACATACCTCTTTCGCTTCCTCAACTTTCATCACATTCTTCATACACGCTCGCCGGTTCATGGTACTCTTGACCTAGCCTTTCTTTAGAAAGTCATTTATTTGGTCAAGGAAAGTACGCCAATTTTTTTGTTTAATTATTTAAATTTTACAAGCTTTTATTTACTTTCACCTGTCTGTTGTCTGCCTGTCTGTAATCAAATCTTGCCAGTTTAATTTGACCCACTTCCCAGTGTCCGTTTAAGCCGAAATTTTTTATGCCTGTATAAATCGGATGACAATGCAATATTTTTATGACATCAAACTGATCTGATGATGGAGCTGGAAGGTGGCCATAGGAACTCCGTAATTAAACGACGCAACCCCATCGAGTTTGGGCTCATTTGACTCGTCTTGACGAGTACTTTATGGTGCTAGATGATAATAATAATAAAAGCTTGTTTTAAAAAAGTTTTTTTTAAAATTTCACTTGTTTTATTTGACCACGTGAGTTTCGGTTTCGGCCGAAACTGAAGCCACGGCCGAACATTCGGTTTCGGTTTCGGCCGGAAAACCAGTTTCGGTCGGACTCTACTTTATATGTGACAGGTTACGTACGAATTCGAACATTACAAAAATTCCGTCCGCACCGCGACCACTTACTCACCTGTGTTTAGAGTCAACTTAAGCTTAAAATATATATTTGTAGCGTCCGTGGCCCAGTGGTCATACGTTCGGCTTTTAATCCGGAGACACTGGGTTCAAATCTGTGTGTGGCAAAAAGTTCGCCTGGACGCTACCGTGTTTCGGAAGGCACGCAAAACTGTGGGTCCCGGCTGTTTCCTATAAGATATGTAGGAGGCAGTCGTTAGGTCATGTTGCAGGCACTGTAGTAATCTCGGCGACCTGAAACTGCAACATATAGGTTGGCCACACAACCTATAAATTGTGATTTGACTCTGACAGTGTAAGTAGGGTAACCTGTTCTGTTGGAGTATAAACCTCAATTAAATTTTTGTTACATTATTTACCATTAGTTTCCGCAATAAAAGTTCTCGGATCAGGTAAAAAAGGAGGTTCCATCATATTTAGATTGTCTAATTCTTCTTTTTCTTTTTCATTCTTGGTGTAACTGAAAAAAAAAAACAATCTTTTACTAGTGGTAGGCTTCGGCCGTGGCTAGTTACCACCCACTGGACAAAACCGTGTCGCCAAGCGGTCATTGTGACCGTGTTCCGACATGATGTTCAGTGAAGCCAAGGAGGGATTAATCCCGCCTTCTAGGTTAAGTCTGCTCCCCTCTAGATACATTAAAATAGCTATAGTTACTAGATTAGATTTTGGATAACCCTTTATTAGAACACCACGTACTATAAAATTTACTAAGATACGAAAAAAGCTTGATACAAAAAAGGTTTAAGGTTGGTATGTAGGTAAGGTTGAGACCAAGATGTTGCAATCAGCGGTCTTATCGCTAACAGGGATCTCTTCCAGACTATCTTGGGAGTAGACTTCCTTTGCAGGAGGTTGTCTAGGTGGGTACCCTAACAGTGCCAGTTATTCTACCGCCTGAGCAGTGATGTGCAAACATTACTGTGCACAGGTAGAAGGACACTGTAGATAGTGAAATTACTGGGTTGAAGAGTCTTAACATCTTATGCCTCTTAAGTAAGAAGCGTTGGTGTAATGCACCTAGAAATGCACATCATTGTGAAATTCTGGGTAGCACTGTACTGATTATGGGCAGCGTTATCTCTTAACATCAGGAGAACGTCTTAATCGCTTTCTCACTTCTCCACATAATTAATTATTTTATTAAAAGACTTTTATTCAGTTCAGTAAGCTAAGTTTTTTAGTACTTGAACTATACGGTTATAGTCAAGTTATTTTTTTATACAATGAAGCAAGTAAACGATCAAGACGCTCTTCTGATGGTAAGAGATAACGCTGCCCATAATTAGTACAGTGCTACCCAGTGCACTGCGCCAACGCTTCTTAATTGGGAGTCATAAGATGTTAAGACTTTTTAGCCCAGTAATTTCACTAGCTACAGTGCCCTCCTACCGAAGCACAGTAATGTTTGCACATCACTTCTCAGGCGGTAGAATAACTGGCACTGTTGGAAGAATACTTTGACTTAGTAAAACTTTACTTACGGATTAGCTTTTAAGAAATTTTCAATTTCTCTAGTCTTTACCCTGATATCTGCGAAGAACTTAGTTCTGATGTCGTCGTATTCCTTTTTCAGCTTGTACGTCTCTACGTGCTCTTTTACGTTGAATACGAATAAATCTGGAAACAAGTAAAACATAAAAAATACTTTTTAAAAATAGCTTTTATTATTATTACCATCCAGCACCAAAGTACTCGTCAAAACGAATCAATAAATGAGCCCAAACTCGATGGAGTGGCGTCGTTTAATTACGAAGCTCTTATGGCCACCTTCCAGTTCCATCATCAGACAGCTCCATGACATAATAATATGGCATTGTCATCCGATTTACATGTATGCGAAATTTCAGCCTATTTGGATACCGGGAAGTAGGTCAAATCAAACTTGCAAGATTTGATTAGATACAGACAGACAGACAAAAAGACAGGTGAAAGTAAATAAAAGCTTGTAAAAGAGGAAAACCCTCGTCCCCTGAAGCATAGCGCTACTAACCTTCATAATAAAGGCCTATTCACACCTGACGATACTCTGTACCGCCGGTAGGTTATGTTTCTGAACAGGCCTTAAAATATCTTAAACTAGCTCCGCCCAGCGGTTTTACCCGCAGTATTTGTGTAGCCTATGTGTTATTCCAAGGTTTAAGCTATCTCTATACAAAATTTCAGCTCAATCGGCCCACACGTTTAGGCGTGAAAGAGTAACAAACATCCAGACATCCATTCTTACAAACTTTCACGTTTGTAATATTAGTAAGCTTACCCCCATATCTGTCGGCCATCTCAGCTTTTAACGCATAGCTTCTAGAACTCTCGCTGAGTAGATCTATCATAGAGCGAGCAGCGCGCACACAAACAGAGGTTCCGTCTATTATCTTCGGCAGTTTCACTCCTACCTTCATTGAAGGGAATTCTAATTCCACTGGTTCTCTGAAAATTAAAAAAAATGCTAGAAATTACATATACATATCGCTGGCAAACCGTATGATTTTACATTTAATATATTATGTCATCGCTTGATATCTCTAAATGATAAATGTAAAAAAAAAAAATAATAAAAACTAGTGCCGTGACAGCGGCCAGCGAAGCGTCAGAAAAGCTTATCCTTTGTTTCAGAGTTCAGGATTCAGCCGACAGAATACGAAAGCCAAACTTTGAGCTATGTCAGCTTTAAGAGCATAGCTTCTAGAACACTCGCGGAGCAGATCTATGAGCGATATAAAAGGAAATGTTCCTAGTGCCGTGGCATCGGCCAGCGAAGCGCCAAATATACTCATCATTGTTACAGAGTATAGAATTCCGCTGGGGGAATACTACAGCCAAACACATAGGTACCTATTTATAGTCTTATCACTAAAAGAGAAATCTTCCAGACTTACGGTTCTGGCTCCACTGGTTTAACCTTCCTCGTCGGCATCCTCACAGCGACCCATATATTAAGCCTGAGACCTTTAAACTCCCTCTGATATGTCGCCAGCTTTATGTTCTCGAATTTGAGCCATTTCTCTAAGTCCCTGAGTATAGTGTAGGATGCCATTTGGATTGTTGCCGATAGTTGAGCTCTTAGGCCTAGGCGTACCTGATAGTAAGGATTTAGATAGATATACGAGTGTAATACTTTATTGAACAACATAATAACAAACAAAATTAACATTAAATACATTTGACATCAAAACGTGTCACAATTTGCGGTCTTATCGCTAGATCTCTATCGATAAAGATAAACAAGTAAAATAATAAAATAAAAAAATTAAAACCATGCTTTTATTACCATCTGGCACCAAAGTACTCGTCGAGACGAATCAACTGAGCCCAACTCGATGGGGTTGCGTCGTTTAATTACGGAGTTCCTATGGCCACCTTCCAGCTCCATCATCAAATCATATTGATGCCATAATAATATTGGATTGTCATCCGATTTACACAGGCATGCAAATTTCAGCTCGATCGGAAACCGAGAAGTGGGTCAAATTAAACTTGCAAGATTTGATTACAGACAGACAGACAACAGACAGGTAAATAAAAGCTTGTAAAAATGCGCTCATAGATGCTGATATTTTTTACCTCGTTATAACTCTCTGCTTGTAACTTCGTGTACTGTCTTGAATTTGCGACAAATTCTTCTAGCATTTCTAGCATCTGTAATATATTTTTTGTTGTGAATTTTCAACTTACAATAATTGACCAAAGGTAGACTAGATGGGTACCCCAACAGTGCCAGTTATTCTACCGCCTGAGCAGTGATGTGCAAGCATTACATACTGTGTACAGGTAGGTCACTGTAGCTAGTGGAATTACTGGGCTGAAGAGTCTTAGCATCCTATGACTTTTGAGTAAGAAGCATTAGTACAGGGCACCCAACATTTTTATAAAGATGTAAAATTCTGGGTAGCACTGTACTAATTATAGGCAACGTTATCTCTTACCATCAGGGGAGCGTCTTGCTCGTCTTCTTACTTATTTATATAAAAAAAAATTACCAAATTATACAACTTACCGGAAGTATACTTTGAATTATGTCCAAGTAAAACTCACCGGAAGCGCTTCAATACATTTTTTCTCAAGTTCATTGTCGTCGCAAGTCTTCTGCATTTGCCAGAGATGTAGATATGTGTTCATCTGTGTTACCACTCTCGGGTCTGGGAGACCATCGCATGTTAGGTATTGTTGCCACTGCAAAAAAGACCAAATTAACTCCTCATCTACTAGCGCTTCAATTGTTTTTATCGGGGGTGGATTGAATTAGGTTCTAGCATTCCTCAATTAAAGCCTACATTCAAATGGGTCGAAGGGTTAAACAAGTGAATTAAATTAAAAATTTAAAAACCCCCAACGCAATACGTAATTCACCATTTTGTGGTGGCGGACATCTTGGATTTTAAATTTTATATAGTGGGTTGGGTTGTATTCTACTAGTTAAGCCCTTTCATTTGATACCCATATTGTGGGGGTCGTGGAAGAAAAAAGTAATCCGCCATTTTGTAGCGGCGGCCATCTTAGACCGATTTCCGCCAAACATGACTAAGAACACTCTCAACTAACTCTACTTTCAAACAAAAAAAAAAATCAAAATCCGTTTATCCGTTCGGGAGCTACGATGCCACAGACAGACAGACAGACACGTCAAACTTATAACACCCCGTCATTATTGCGTCGGGAGTTAAAAACATTTCAATTGGAAGTATTGTTATATCGAAAATCCAATCCACATCGGCATGATATAAGCGAAATAATGCTCGCTTTAGGCGCCCTTGAGGATGGAATAACATTTTTGCTTAAAGGTCACAGCTAACTAGAGCCACCCGGCACCCACTCCGCACCGTCTCGTCTTGTGCGGTTAGTATTCCTTATATGGACGTGTATGGGCATGCGCTCACTACATCAACTCCGTAACGTCACTGGTTCGCCTCGGTCGCAAACACTCCACTCGCTCTTGTGGGTTGGAACATTTTCGCTATAATACACGCCTTTGCATATAGGTTAGTCACACAACCTATAAATTGTGATTTGACTCTGTCAGTGTAAGTAGGGACTGTTCTGTTGGAGTATAAACCTCAATTTTTTTTTTGACCACGATCTCGCGCGATGCGGCCATAGATGATAGCAGACAAAATCTATGAGGCGGGATAAATCCCTCATCTTCATCTTGACTCTAAGACTCGGTCGATTAGTGACATTCGAACCGTGTTATGAATCGCCGGCGGAATTTCAAACTTACCTCTGCTTCTAGTTGCTTTTTATTCAAGTAATTCTTTTTCTGGGTTTCGAATTCTGAAAAATAAATTAACTTATTAGTAGGCTAATTACACCAAATGCATTTTTTATATAATAAGTGATTTACCAGTCACCCCGTATGAATATTAAGTATAATATAAATCTTTTACTTTGAAACAAGTTGACAGTCTTCTGTAAAATATCCCTTCTGATTTCTTGCTCCGCATTGTCTTTGACCATAAGATCGGCCCGCTCCTTGGCCAGAGCTATCCGTTTCTCTTTCGCACCCGCCAGGATTCTTTGTCTGTTAGAGAGATGAAATGAGTTTCACTGGACCTATAATATAATATCGTAGAGGCAAAAAATTATGAAAAGGCCCATTATTTTTTTGCCTCTTATCCTGCTTAGAAGCAGTATTGGTTAATTTACGCTGGTGACAATCAAATAAGCCACAAGCAAGCAAGTTTTACCGGGGGTAGACTTCCTTTGCAGGAGGTCGTCTAGGTGGGTACCCCAACAGTGCCAGTTATTCTACCGCCTGAGCTGTGATGTGCAAACATCACTGTGCTCCGGTAGGAGGGCACTGTAGCTAGTGAAATTACTGGGCTAAAGAGTCTTAACATCTTATGACTCTTGAGTAAGAAGCGTTGGTGCAGTGCTCTTAGAATTTCACATAATTGTGAAATCCTAGGTAACACTGTACTGATTATGGGCAGCCGTTATCTCTTAACATCAGGAGAGCGTCTTGCTCGTCTTCTACTTCATCACATAAAAAAAAAAAAAAAAAAAAAAAGCCCACAAAAATAAAATGTAATTAGAGATGTTGTTGTGAGATCGAATCAGAAATGAAGATCCGTAGACGAACTAAAGTCACCGACATAGCCCAGCGGATTAGCAAGCTGAAGTGGCAATGGACAGGCCACATAGCGCGTAGAGCGGATGGCTGATGGGGTCGAAAAGTGCTCGAGTGGAGACCACGGACTAACAAACGCAGCGTAGGACGTCACAAGGTGGACAGACGACCTGACTGACAGGTGGACAGACGACTGGATGCAGGTCGCTTCCAACCGATACATAAGGAGGTCCAGAGGAGGCCTATGTTCAGCAGTGGACGTCCTACTGCTGAGATAATGATGATGATGAGAGATGTTGAACCGTAAAGTTTTTTAGTAACATTATTGTGTTTTTGAGTAACAGCGTATATTAGACAAATGGGTTGGTTCAGTGGTTTAGGGGCCAATTCAACTCGATATAATATTTATTATGTAGCTCCTTAAGTAGAGTTTAGACAAAAAGGACCCCCTATCAGTGAGGACCAAATGCCGTCGAGGCCGCGGATGCGTGCTTTGGCGTACTCGTAGCCACGGAGTTTTGGCGCTTCGCCGGTACAACCCGTGGCACAAAAAGTGTTTTTGTTACACGAAATAGCTACGCATGCCTGCCACTACATCATGTTTTTTTTTTTGAAGACGAGCAAGACGCTCTCTTTTTGGTAAGAGAGTAAGAGATAACGCTGCCTATGATCAGTACCTGCCTACAGTGCTACCCAGGATTTCACAATGATGTAAATTCTGGGCACACTGTGCCAACGCTTCTTACTTAAGCGCCATCAGATGTTAAGACTCTTCAGCTACAGTGCCCTCCTATTGATGCACAGAAATGTTTGCACATCATTGCTCAGGCGGTAGAATAACTGGCACTGTTGGGGTACGAACCTAGACGTCCTCCTGCAAAGGAAATCTACCCCCGGTAAACCCGCAGACCCGAAATTATAGCGCTCCGCCGGAACAACCCGAAGCTCTAAGTGTTCTTTGTTACACTAAATAGCTACTCTTGTCTACCACTACAAAATATTTTTAGCTATATGATGGTAATGAAGGAAATTTCTGGCAAGACTAACTTTTCAGCTTCCATCTCCGCTTTCCACTCTTCAATCCTACTGGCCATCCAAGCTTCCCGCTCATTTTTACGCATGGTCTTCCAGTTTTTCGGCTGTTCATAATGGGCAAGTACATAACGTTTTTCGTGATCCATTGTTCAGTTTTTTTTTTCAGTGATAACACATGGATTTTTTATTTGATAGTAGTTTATTTTCTTGTGGAATTTTTATTCAATTTTTGAAACTGGTTTTAATTATATTTTGATTTTTCAGGAAATATCTTCTTTTTGCCACAATTTTTGTTAAATTATTTTAAAGTTGTGCTTAATTTATATTTATTTTATTCAATAATAATTATAATCCCAACATTGTTGGTTTTGATATATTTTTATTTTCACTCTTTCAATTCAATCTTATTTAATTATATTTTAAAACACAAATTCAAATTTGTCGACTTTCTAATTATAACACAGTTTTTTTGTTTTGTTTTGTTTATTTTAAATTTTATCACATTTTTATTATTCTTGTAAATTTATTTAACATTCTTTTTTATTCACACTTATTATTTATTACCGATTTACTAATTTTCGTCAACTCATTGTTAAATAAACTTTAAAACAAAATTTTCTTAAATAAAAACAAATGCCGAAACTCGAAACACTAAAAGAAAATCACACACAAGCGACAGTCCAAAGCAATTCTTACGTAAAAAATAAAGAACTTGAAAGATTTCGTGACAAACAGCTATATGAAATCAACTTTATTCGCGTTTCTGTATCTTGTGTCTCTTTCATTCTCATTGAAGAAGACAAAGACGGCTATAGGTTGTGAAAAAAGTTGACAAAAGGGGATGTCACACCATACTTTTTGCATTTTTACGACTTATACCATAATTTATTACTTATAACACGTGAAATTCTTTTAACCGACATTAAACAGGAGGTTATAAAATTTACAAGTATGTAATATTGTTACTGCAAGAGATTTACATGGGGCAATCGTTTGAAGCTTTAAAACTAATAGACGAAATTTCAGAAACGTACATTTGTAGGATTATGTTTATCCTCGTATATTTCACCAAGACTTGTGATCAGATTTTGACATTTTTTTTTATTGACCTAAATTTAGTTTGACTTAGGAAACAGTGCAAGTTTTATCAAAATCAGTTCAGTACTTTTTAAGATATGAATTAAAATGTGAGTCTAGTCTATATTTATTTACTTTTAGTGTGTGTTGCCTGTGTCAAGTTCATTTTGCAAATTTTTTCTTCTTTTTGTTTTTTGTGGACTTCCCAGTGTTCTTTTTTCCACTCTTCGGAGGCTGTAACCTCGTTATTAAGAGTATTGTAGGAAAAAGAGATTTTATTAGGGAACGACGGGAAAGATATAGAGGAAGATGTTGCAGCTGTCTGATAGCTACTTAATTTGATGCCTAGGCTGCTTATTAAGCACCGGCATCCAGTCACTTGCCTAGGCGGTTGAATTTAACTAAAATTTCAACGTCAAACGTTCATCGTTCTCACAACCTGACCTGGATAGAATATAATAATAGCATAGCAAACTCTTCATTGAAACACTACAAACACACAGAAAACTTAAAACTATAACACAAAATCACGACATAAGTGCAACAACTGGCGGTCTTATCGCTAAAAGCCATCTCTTCCAGACAGCCTTGCAGGGAGAGAAATAATGATATTTACATGGGTATGTGGTGAGTTTGTAGTAATCAAAAGATTAATGGAAATAATGATTGTTCATCTGGATTCTGATCATTGATTTAAAAAAAATCAAGAACTGAGATTGGTCTATCTGTGTCCCTCTTAGCTGTGTCAGTAAAAATAAATTCTGACAGCCGTATGTTTAGTCTCGCTTCTTAACTTTTAACTCAAGCTTCTTCGAAGAAAAGTATTCCAAATTAAGAAAAATGGTCGAGCAATTATAATCTCTATTTTTAGGGTTCCGTACCTCAAAAGGAAAAAACGGAACCCTTATAGGATCACGTTTTTTTTTTTGTAATTTACCTTTTCAAACACGGGTATCTCAACTTCCGGCTTCTTTTTCCCCTTCCCCTTGCCACCCTTGTGTTTTACTTTCTCCTCCTCTTCTTCTACTTTCTGCTGTTCCTCTGTCAAATATAGTGTATGTTAGTCTTTCCATCTTTTTGGTTCTTTTACAAGCTTTTATTTACTTTCACTTGTTCGTTGTCTGTCTGTCTTTTTTTTATACTAAATAGGCCTACGTTTGACCACATCCCACCTGATGGAAAGTGAAAATGCGGTCGACGATGGATCACGTAAGAAGCCTAGAGAGGTACCTATTCACTCGTGCCTTGAAGATACCCAAGTTGTACCGCTCGGGAAACACGGATGACGGTAAAGTGTTCCAAATGCGACCAGTTCAAATCTGGCAAGTTTAATTTGATCCACTTCCCGGTTTTCGATTGAGGTGAAATTTTGCATGCCTGTATAAATCGGATGACAATGCAATATTATTATGACATCGAGCTGATCTGACGATGGAGCTGGCAGGTAGCCATAGGAACTCAGTAATTAAACAACGCAACCCTATCGAGTTTGGGCTCATTTGATTCGTCTATAAAATAATTCGCCATTTTGTAGCGGAGGCCATCTTGGATCGATTTCCACCAAACATGGCTAAGAACACTCTCGACTAGCTAGAGCTAGTTTGATTTAATTGAAAGTAGACTTTCAGACAGACAGACACATAAAAACTAAAAAATAATTTATTGACATTCTACAATTAAAAATACATAATATATAAGTAACAACAAGACAAATAACAAGACATAAGAAATAAGATTTAAAAACCAAGGTAGGTACTTATATACCTACTTTATGGACCAAGTGATTAATGCGAGCATTATTAATAATGCCCGAGCATTATGTATAATGTCTAGCTCTATCGGGCCAAGTGATTAATTATTATCTAAACTTCATTATTTATCACAATGCACGGGCATTATTAAATGGCTATGTGATAAGTGGGCAATTTGATAATTGTGTTTTTAGTACAGTATTCAGGGCAAACCGAAATCAGTTGGTTAGGTTAGGTTTGAACAGTGACCACAATGCCAGATACAAGTTTTTTTCTTATTACTGAATGATTTGTACTGTGTAATTGCATCTTCTGGCTCTGCCCAAAAGGTGATAAACATTATGTATAATGCCCGGTCGAAGTGATTATTTGAATAATTATTATTAAAATGCACTCTCATATTGGGCATTTTTCATAAGGACCGGGCAGTATGTATAATGCTCAATTTATCATTTGGTCCATAACATGTACATATAATTTTTCTGTCAATTGGGATAGGCTCAGCTTAATGCCGCGTGAGGGGATCTCGCGCAACGCTGGTTGGCACGTCAAACTTATAATACCCCGTCGTTTTTGTTTGCGTCGGGTGTTAAAAATAGGTACATGTTTTGAATATTAACCGACTGGCAATGAATCCTCCGACCATTGAAACATCTCGCTTTCTGTCTTTTTGGTTACTTCGGTGACCTATAATGAATAAATTATTATAAATGAGGTCCTCTCTATAATAATAAACCTACATAGTTTAAAATATACGTAATAACATAAATAAATTGGGGTTTATACTCCAACAGCACCCTACTTACACTGTCAGATTCAAATCATATTTTATACGTTGTGTGGCCAACCTATATGTTGCAGTTTCAGGTCGTCGAGATGACTACTGTGCCTGCAAAATGACCTAACGACTGCCTCCTACATATCTTATAGGAAACAGCCAGGACCTACAGTTTTACGTGCCGCGCCGAAACACCGTAGCATCCAGGTGAAAATATTTGCAACACTGAGATTTAAGCCCAGGACCTCCGGCTTACAAGCCGGACCAACGACCACTGGGCCACGGACGCTATGAAATATTAATTTCTTCAGGCTTATAAACTGGAAGTTCTAGAAGGATCTAGAAGCCTAAGTCTTGGCATGTAGACGATCATATAGGGCTATAACGCATTGATTTCTATAAGTAGAGTCATAGAGCAATAAAATTAAAAGACTTTCTTTAAAGTGTAACGTAAAGAAAAAGCTTTTAAAATAAAATTTATTTCATACCTCTTCCTTCTTGCCTTTCTTCCCTTTCTTTTTAGGTTTCACCTCTGAAAGCGAAAAATAAATAAAATGAATCTATTTTTAAGTTTAATTTTATTTATTATTACGAGCCGTGCTTAGCGGTATTAAGTATTAACCACTGTACTATTATAGCCTATGTGTTATTCCAGGGTCTGAGCTATCTCTATACCAAATTTCAGCTCAATCGATCCACCCGTTTAGGCGTGAAAGAGTAACAAACATCCAGACATCCATTCTTACAAACTTGCGCGTTTATTATATTAGTAAGATAGGTTAACCTTTGACCACGATCTCGCCTGATGTTAAAGCTTACGTCACACTGAGGCGGTTAAAGCGATCGCGATCCGGGACGGAATAACCTGTCACATATAAAGCGAACGCGGGCAGGAACAAAATGAAGATCGCGACCGCTTTACCGCTCCGTCCCGCCTCTATGTGACGTAAGCTTTAGCGATGCGACGTTGCGGCCGTAGATGGTAGCAGACTTAACCTAGAAGGCGGGATAAATCCCTCCCTGGCTTCACTGAACATCATGCCAGAACACGGCCACAATGACCGCTTGGCGACACGGTTTTGTCCAGTGGGTGGTAACTAGCCACGGCCGAAGCCTACTACCAGTATATGAATATAGTTGATTTAAACTTCAACGGGTGGACCCATTAAAATTTCCCACAGTTCCATTTGTTTTGTTCCTTTGCAGGAGGTCGACTAGGTGGGTACCCCAACAGTGCCAGTTATTCTACCGCTTGAGCGATGTGCAAACATTACTGTGCTTCGGTAGAAGGGCACTGTAGCTAGTGAAATTACTGGGCTGAAGAATCTCAATATCTTATGACTCTTGAGTAAGAAGCGTTGGTGCATGCAACTGCGACCCCATCCTGCCCCATAAAGGCGGAAAGAAGGCCGAACCGAGGGGTTTTAGTGGTGGTACCGAGGGGTTTTAGTGGGTATTATTGCCGGCATTGCACTCCCGCCGACAATTGAGTCCCACATAACCCGTGCCTCTCCCCCGGGAGGTACGGGTATGCAGAAATGCATTTCCCCTCGTAAAAAAAAAAAGAAAAAAAAGTGCTCTTAGAATTTCACATCATTGTGAAATCCTAAGTAGCACTGAACTGATTATGGGCAGCGTTATCTATTAACATCAGGAGAGCGTCTTGCTCGCTTTTCTCTCTTCTACTTCAACACATAAAAAAAAACTGCTTAAAACGACGCCAAAACAACAAGTAAAACTGAAAAGCATGTATAACAAAAAGTTGTTTTTATCTTACCTTTCAAATCACGAATAATATTACCACGTTACGATTTTTATGTATGATCACACACGCACTGTCGAATACTTTTGCCGTTGCTAAGGAGAATGGATCAAACGTTAACCTAATTCTAAATAGGTTAGCTGACTGAAATGTTTTAACTGTGAAGCCAAGGAGGGATTTATCCCGCCTTCTAGGTTTAATCTGCTACCATCTAGGCAGCATCGTCGCTTAACCGCCTGTGACGTGGTCAAAGGCTAACCTATTATGTACAATGTACAGATATAAAAAAAGACAAGAAATAATGGTCAAAAATCCTTTATGTTTGAACCCATTGACCTACTTGGCTCACGTTTACAATACAACAATACAATACTCTTTATTGCAGTTAAAAGATGACAAAAAAGACTTAAAACTAAACTATATAAAGGTCTACAATAGCCGGCCTTATCGCTTAGAGCGATCTCTTCCAGGCAACCAGCTTTGCATGGAGTATTTGAACTTAAAGAGTAGGGTGTGATTTTGTAGAAGAGTCAGTATAACCTATCATATACATTATTATATCAATAAATATATTACATTTGTTTAATACTTCATAATTCTTTTAATTTGTACTACCTGTTTGCAAAGTTTCATGTATATTGATCATCGACCACGTTTTATTCTAGTACTAGCTTATCCTCGCGGCTTTGCCCGCATGGCTAAATCCTTTCTTAGCGGAGGTCTACGTCATAAAACCTATCTGTATTCCAAATTTCAACCTAATCCGTCCAGTGTTTTGGGCTGTGCGTTGATAGATCAGTCAGTCACTCTTTCCTTTTATATATTTAGATAATCTTTAAAACTCTAACTTTACATCTTTTTTTTTATGTGATGAAGTAGAAGACGAGCAAGACGCGCTCCTGATGTTAAGAGATAACGCTGCCCATAATCAGTACAGTGCTACTTAGGATTTCACAATGATGCGAAATTCTAGGAGCTTTCTAGAAGGCTTTCTAGGAGCTTCTAGGAGCTTACTCAAGAGTCATAAGATGTTAAGACTCTTTAGCCTAGTAATTTCACTAGCTACAGTGCCCTCCTACCGGAGCACAGTAATGTTTGCACATCACAGCTCAGGCGGTAGAATAACTGGCACTGTTGGGGTACCCACCTAGACGACCTCCTGCAAAGGAAGTCTACCCCCGGTACCTATAAGCACTGCATTGCGCCTGTCACTATGAGATATTACTTGTTGAATTTCTTTATGCCGTTATTTCGGTGGTAACATAGTCCTTCAATCCGTAACACAGTGTAATGCCTGTACATCGCTTAGCGGATGATTTACTGGCAAAGGTATAGTACTTACTTCCCCAGGCGGTCTCTACAATAGAGGCATACCACTACAATTCACTGGTGCTAGTTAACTAAAACAACAAAAAAAACTTGAGAGGTGTCAAGGAACACCCGGATGGAACGAAGTTCCCACGATTTACACGATCCTCCCCCTCTCCCCCCTCCCCCTCCCCCCTTTAAAGTAGTAAGTCTCTAAGACCACTGTAGCGGCTGTAACGTTTAACTCAACTTTTTTTCGGACCGCTATTATAGCGGTCGGGACGTTTGAGTGGATAGCAAAAAGTGTTGACAACTTTTCGTACGATTTTTTCCGTCTAGTCCCCTTTCACAACGCGCTAAGGAACTTCGTTCCAAAAACGGCACAACTCACGTCTATTGCCGAGAATATCTTGACCGGCGACCTTTATAAGGTCGTCTGTCCACCTTGTGGGTGGGCAATTCCTACGCTGCGTTTGCTAGTCCGTGGTCTCCACTCGAGCACTTTTGTGTAAAATAAACTTCTACTTGGTAGTTCATCACGAAGTGATGGTCGTGTTTTGTCCGCAGGTTTTGCCATCACTCTTTAGATTTCACTCTGCCAGGTTTTTTTCGTCTCTGGTCTCATGGCCTCAGCCTCTGGCAAGACGGTAAGGGATTACTTGGTCCGTCCATCGCATCGATGATCACCCGCGAGGTCTCTTTCCCTAGACCTTACTGACTACCAACTTTTCTTTTTGTCTGTATCCCTAGAGTCGAGGATTGTGGCCAAAGTAACTCGGATACGTTGAAAACAGATATACCTTTGGCTGTATACCTTCAACTATAACTGGTGGTAGAGACTCGAAGGAGGCGCTGGTGTAGCTGGTGTCAGTGAACTGGACTTCCTCTGGTTCAGGCTCCAGCTCGGTGGTAGCCACCAGCACTTCCTGGTGCTTGCTGGTTTTACTGGTGTAACATTATATACCTTCAACTATAACTGGTGGTAGAGACTCGAAGGAGGCGCTGGTGTAGCTGGTGTCAGTGAACTGGACTTCCGCTGGCTCAGGCTGCAGCTGGGTGGTAGCCACCAGCACCTCCTGGTGCTTGCTGGTTTTACTGGTGTAACATATACCTTCAACTATAACTGGTGGTAGAGACTCGAAGGAGGCGCTGGTGTAGCTGGTGTCAGTGAACTGGACTTCCTCTGGTTCTGGCTCGGTGGTAGCCACCAGCACCTCCTGGTGCTTGCTGGTTTTACTGGTGTAACATATACCTTTAACTATAACTGGTGGTAGAGACTCGAAGGAGGCGCTGGTGTAGCTGGTGTCAGTGAACTGGACTTCCTCTGGCTCAGGCTCCAGCTCGGTGGTAGCCACCAGCACTTCCTGGTGCTTGCTGGTATTACTGGTGTAACACATACCTTCAACTATAACTGGTGGTAGAGACTCGAAGGAGGCGCTGGTGTAGCTGGTGTCAGTGAACTGGACTTCCTCTGGTTCAGGCTCGAGTTCGGTGGTAGCCACCAGCACCTCCTGGTGCTTGCTGGTTTTACTGGTGTAACATATTATACCTTCAACTATAACTGGTGGTAGAGACTCGAAGGAGGCGCTGGTGTAGCTGGTGTCAGTGAACTGGACTTCCTCTGGTTCAGGCTCGAGTTCGGTGGTAGCCACCAGCACCTCCTGGTGCTTGCTGGTTTTACTGGTGTAACATATACCTTCAACTATAACTGGTGGTAGAGACTCGAAGGAGGCGCTGGTGTAGCTGGTGTCAGTGAACTGGACTTCCTCTGGTTCTGGCTCGGTGGTAGCCACCAACACTTCCTGGTGCTTGCTGATTTAACTGGTGTAACACATACCTTCAACTATAACTGGTGGTAGAGACTCGAAGGAGGCGCTGGTGTAACTGGTGTCAGTGAACTGGACTTCCTCTGGTTCAGGCTCGAGTTCGGTGGTAGCCACCAGCACCTCCTCGACCTCGGGCTCTGAAACATAGACTTCAATATACCTCTATTGAAGAGGGTACACAGAGATAAATAGCTGTAATTTTATCGTCGATTAGGGACTGGATGTCCGTCCCAGAGACGATACGGGAATGCCGCCTAAAAGTTTTAGTGGGTATACCGTGCAATCGTCCTGCACGGGGAGTTCCACATAACCCTCCTACATACCTCCGTATGGGAAGAAAAAAAGTAATTTTACCCGCTGAAAAGTAGCTGAGCGCTTCGGCGTACCCGCTGCCCCGGCATTATGGCGTCCCGCAGGAACACCGCCAGGTTTTTAGAGGGTATCCCCGCCGCGCCCATCTTCGGCGGGGGAGTCCCACATACCGCCCCGCGTCCCCCAGCGTGGGATGATGATACGTCACTCATTTTTCCTGGGTCAAAAAAAAATTGGGTCTAAGCTAATCGCCGCGGACCGCGGACAAACTCTTTGGTGTAGTTTGGCACTGGGGCTTCCCGCAGGAACCGCTCGAAGTTTTTAGTGGGTAGCCCCGCCATGCCCATTTTCCGCGGGCGAGTACCACATGCCACCCTGCGTCCTCTGGTTCAGGGTGACGATGCTTATTAGTAAAATATAAATAGCACTTACCTGGTTCTGCCTGAAAAAAAAAGAATTTTATGTAATAACTTGTGAAATATTATCTACAATTTTACTTCGAGGCCGTATTGGCTAATTTTACTCCAGAACTTTATAGTATATTTTTAGTGTACATTGAACACTCTTGTATCGATTTTCACTCTCATCTCAGTACCTATAAATATAAATATTCCAGGACATTTCACACAGAGCTAAGCAACTTAATGCTTGTGTTATAGTGGTTAGGATAACGGATATAATACTTATATATTTTTCTTTTGTAAATACATACTTATAATAGATACAGAGAGCCACCCAGACCAGAAACAAATACCTGTAGATCACAGAAACATTTGTCCCACGCAGGAATCGAACCCGCTACCTTAAACCATATTAAAGTTTATTATTTAACTGTAGGTACCTTCTTTTTGTCTTTTTTCGCCATTTTCTATAAAAGTTGATGTAATTTGTCTTAAAAAAAGAAATTTTAATAAAAAATGTGTAAATAATAGCAAAATATGCTGATGACGTAAATAATTTGACAAATTGAAAATTTGAGTATTATCTAAACATAGATATAAAAGTCTTTAGTCTATGGATATATTATGTAGAGTTATTAATTATTGAATAGTTTTTAATCGGACTCCTAAGAAGGAAAAGTTTTCAATTCGGATTTTTTATTTATGTTTTGTATGTTCAATGTTACCAGGTTTTATCTACTTTAACCTGTCTGTTGTCTGTCTGTCTGTAATAAAATCTTGTAAGTTTAATTTGATCCGCGCACTTCTCGGTTTCGGATTGAGCAGAAATTTTGCAAGCATGTATATATCGGATGACAATGCAATATTATTATGACATCGAGCTGATCTGAGTCTGTTTGTCTGGATGTGTGTTTGTTACTCTTTCACGCCTAAATGGGCGGACCGATTGAGCTGAAATTTGGTATAGAGATAGCTTAGACCCTGGAATAACACATAGGCTAAATACAGAACAACAGGTAAAACCGAGCGCAGCTAGTAATTTTAGTTTGGGTTTAAGCGCCTACTCGCCTATTACAAGCATTTGGTAACATTTTTACATACATTAATATACTTAGATTCCGACCTTTAAACTTGACCCTTTCTCTGTTTTTTTTTTACGTTTTATTCAAAATTAAAATACATAATAATATAATTTTGATTTGAACTACAAAACCTACTTGCCCTTAATAACGGTACTTATTAAGAAGTGTTCACACCTACTCTTACGTACGTACCTACGGATTGGCATTATAATATGACATCGATGGCCACGGCGCGGCGTCTTCGCATACTTTACCTACACACTGGGACATACGGAGCACTGAATCCCTAGAAACTGATTTAAAATTTTAGTGCATATTTTTTCTTCTCGTGTCTCATTATTTGTTAGGCTTAGCAATACACTTAGCAATGCATAGTGACTTGAAGTGCTTACAATTTGCAATACGTTTCCGGTTACCATCCAGTGCCAATTAGTATTTTTTTTAATTATATTTGGCGCCAATGCATTTAGCACAACATACATACATCGAATCGTACGTAACGTGCTTAGGTGTTCCTTTTACATGTGAAGTTGAACTTGAAGTGCAATTCTCGGTAATATAACTGAATATAACATATTCCTAACACTTTAAACTTCCACGATTTGAACTCATGTCAATATTAAGTTCAGTTTTCTCGTGAACAAGGTGCATGTAACTGTACCGAAATTTAAATGTTAGTTTTATAATGTTTTTGTAGAACTAAAGTAGTAAAATAATTACGCTATAAGTCCCGATTAATAATATTAACATAACATTCCTATCTTTAGGAACGCTGTATACAGATTTTTGTCTACGTCGCATATTTGACACGACTAATATAGGTAGATGTGAACACCTTCTTTACAAAGTCGCCTACAAATTGTAAAATCATCAATATTCAATTGAACTGAGTCAGTCAGTCAGGAGCATTGTTCTAGTAAAGTGCTGTGTTGTTTTCTATGCGATTTTGCTGGTAAGCATGACACTATATTTTTGATTTAAATAAATATCTAATATGAAAGTTAAGTCATAATATTATTTTTGTTTGTCTTGTTTTTAATAGAAATGTAATAATAGATTTAATATTAAAATAATTCATTAAATAATTTAAAGTGAGTGTGTGTTTTAAGTACTTATAATATAAGTATGGACGAGTATTATTATAATTTTTTTTTAATATCTAATCTAAATATATAAAAGGAAAGAGTGACTGATTGACTGACTGACTGATCTATCAACAAGCCAAAACCACAGAACGAATTCGGTTGAAATTTGGAATACAGGTAGGTTTTATGACGTAGACCTAAGAAAGGATTTTGTCGTGCGGGCAAAGCCGCGAGCATAAGGTCGTATATTATAATAGTATTGTCCATACAAAGCTATTATTTTGCATACTACCGCTACACATGTTCTTAAATTTCCTTTTGACCAGTAGGGCTATTTTTAAATGCATAGCCACAGTTTCATGTCCACTTTTAAGGTACATGTTTTTATGCGAAGAAGTAAGAAGGCGAGCAAGACGCTCTCCTGATGGTAAGAGATAACGCTGCCCATAATTAGTATACCTAATGCCACCTAGGATTTCACAATGATGAGAAATTCTAGGAGCACTGCACTAAGGGCTTGTTCACGTGAACGCGCGGGCGCGGGCGCGGGCGCGGGCGCGAAGTATCAAACATTTGACGTGCTATGAAGGTGTTCACGTACAACGCACGTGCGGTGTAAGCAAAGTCTGCCGCGCCCGCGCCCGCGCCCGCGCCCGCGCCCGCGCCCGCGCCCGCGCCCGCGCCCGCGCCCGCGTGTTATAGCGTGAACAAGCACTAACGCTTCTTACTCAAGAGTCATAAGATGTTAAGACTCTTCAGCCCAGTAATTTCACTAGCTACAGTGCCCTCCTACCGAAGCACAGTAATGTTTGCATATCACTGCTCAGGCGGTAGAATAACTGGCGCTGTTGGGGTACCCACCTAGTTGACCTCCTGCAAACATTATTGCGTTTGTTATTTTACTTATATTAATGAGGAGGTTTAAGCAAGTAATGTACATTAAAGTAGACATCAAACTTAGTGACTATAGATTAGCCAATAACCTTGCAGGTTGTCTGGAAGAGATTTTTCTGTATTAATTTCAGGAATCCAGCTGTTTATTAAATTGCCCAAGAAGTCCACAATATTTTCTTGTTAAGAAAAATGGGGTTTTTTGAAGAGGAAAAAGTTAATGTGCCAACCATACGCGAATATTATAAAGGGAAGACTATTTTCATCACTGGCGGTTCAGGTAATTTTATTTATTATTACAAGCTTTGATATACTTTCACCTGTCTTTTGTCTGTATGTCTGACTGTCTGTGTTATGACATCAAGTTGATCTGATGATGAAGCTGGGAGGTGGCCATAGGAACTCCGTAATTAAACGACGCAACCCCATCGAGTTTGGGCTCATTTGATTCGTCTTGACGAGTACTTTGACGCTAGATGGTAATAATAATGAAAGCTTGTAGGTATTTAAGAGGTTTTTTTTTTTAAATTACTCTTGCAAGTACTTGTGTTAACACCAAAGTTACGTGTACATAATATATTATATGAGTACCTACTTTGGTTTAGAGATCTATGCTTTTTCTTTTGTCTTGTGTAACTTCATATATTATGCACCTATTTTTATATGTGGATTTTATTATACGGCAAAGCGGCATCCTTATTTAGTGGCGTTACCTACTGCCCGCACCAAGCGTTTTGCTTCGTCGTTCTTAATGAGAACTGGTCGCGTTTGGAACACTTTGCCGTCATCCGTGTTTCCCGAGCGGTACAACTTGGGTATCTTCAAGGCACGAGTGAATAGGTACCTTTCTAGGCATCTTACGTGATCCATCGTCGACCGCATTTTCACTTTCCATCAGGTGGGATGTGGTCAAACGTAGGCCTATCTCGTATTAAAAAAAAAAAATATGTAGAATGTCAATAAATTATTTTTTACTTTACTTTAAGAAGGATTCCTTGAAACCCAAAAAAATTAAACTCCAATTTTGTCTACATTCAAGTACAATAGTAAAATGAACTCCTCAGTAAGGTCACGAGTTGGGAATTAATTCTATAATGTATTGTTTTCTAATTAGTTTCAATTGCATGATTTAATTAATTAAACTATGGAGCAAAGTCCTAAGTACATTCCAGAACGTTATGGTTGTGGTTTGGGACCTATTGACCTAGCAGGGTGACGATGCGTAACGCATTCTTGGGTCAAAAAAGGACCTACCCAATGGGCCATTTATTACTGCAAAGTATAAAGCAAAGTCGATTCCCGCTGTCTGTCCCTATGTATGGTTAAATCTTAAAAACTACGTAACAGATTTTGATGCGGTTTTTATTAATAGATAGAGTAATTCAAGAGGAAGGATAATAAGTATAATACATGCATAATATAGTAGAGAAACACTAATAATTTTCTAATAAGCGCGACGAAGTGCGCGCGGATCCATTAGTTATGTTTAAAAACATGACTGTTACGCGATACGAACTTATTTCAGAAGTAGTCTCTATTATAATTAAATTAAAAATTAAAAAAAAACTTCCAACGCTACGCTTTCAAAATACGAAATTTGCCATTTTTTGGTGACGGCCATCTTGGATTTTAAATTTATTATAATGTAGTGCGTGTATTCTACTAGTCAAGCCCTTTCATTTGATACCCATATTGATAGGGCTGTGGAAAATAAGAAATTCGCCATTTTGTAGCGGCAGCATTCTTGGACCAATTTCCACCAAACATGGCTAAGGACACTCTTGACTAACTGTACTTTCAAACAAAAAAAAAACTAGAAAAAAACATCGAGATAATATACTAGAAAAAAACATCGAAATAAAGAAAAAAATCCGTTTATCCGTTCAGGAGCTACTGGCACAGACAGACACACACAAACACAAATACAGGCACGTCGAACTTATAACACCCCGTCGTTTTAGCGTCGGAGGTTAAAATGAATATATTGTTTTTCAGGATTTATGGGAAAAGTGCTGATAGAAAAGCTGCTGTATTCATGCACTGATCTTGAAAGAATCTACGTTCTATTGAGATGTAAGAAGGGAATCGAACCTGTGGATAGATTGACTGAGCTATACAAGTCTGAGGTAGATTAATATATAAAATACTGACATTATTAAATAACAACAGGGGTGGCCTGTGATATATCTATCATCATTAAAATTAGGTAACTAAAACAACAAAACTCTCGTCTAATATAGTCGAGAATATCTCGACCACGGTTTCGCTTGCCAGCGAGCGTCGGGTTCTGCAGACGTGAACTCCTGATGAAGGACATCGTGATTGTCCGAAACCGTGGTCGAGATATTCTCGACAATATTGGACGTGAGTTGTCCCGTTTTTGTTGTTTTAGTTATGAAGAACACTCGCGATAGTTTTAAAAAGCGTATTATTAAAATTCGTGGCCATGAAGCCCTGGGTTCAAATCTCAGCGTAGAGCACTTCTTTCACTTGGTGTTTTGGGATAGACTTCCTTTGAAAGAGGTCGACTAGGTGGGTACCCCGACAGTGCCAGTTATTCTACCGCCTGAGCCATGAAGTGCAAACAATACTGTGCTTCGGTGGCGGGCACTGTACAATAAATTACTAGGCTGAAGAGTCCGAACATCTCATGACTCCTGAGTAAAAACATCATTGTGAAATCCTTGTTGGCACTGTAGGTAATGATTAATTATGGGCAGCGTTATCTCTTACCACCAGGAGCGCGTCTTGCTCGTCTTCTTACTCTTTTGCATAAAAAAATCCTACCCATATCTAACTGTTTCCCACAAACCGACAACATTTAGGTACAAGAGCATAAGGAATATAATTGACTCTTTATAAAAAATGGATTCAAACTAATCGATAATTCGTATGTTTCAGTGCTTCACTCGACTTCGTCAAGAGAAACCAGATGTGTTTCGTACAAAAGTCACCGCCATCCCTGGAGATATCATGGAACTAGGTTTAGGTACGAGTAGGTCTAAAAACAATACCCACGAGGTGGCGTGCGCGGTGTTTCCGCGCGCCCCTTGAGAGGGTGGGGTGAAACTCCTCTTCACTCCACCGCGGAGGGGTCCTCCTGTCAGTGAGGACCAAACGCCGTCGGGGCCGCGGATGAGTGCTTCGGCGTACCCGCCGCCCCGGCATTTTGGCGTCCCGCAGGAACACCCACAGGTTGTTAAGTGGGTATCCCCGCCGCGCCCATCTTCGGCGGGGGAGTCCCACATACCGCCCCGCGTCCCCCGGCGTGGGGTGATGATGCGTAACGCATTTTTCCTTTGACAAAAAAAGGTCTAAAAACAATAGGTTATGATGACAGAAAGCGTGAAAGACACGCAAGGTGAAGAAAGAAAGACTGAGAGGAAACTGTGAAATTACTGGGCTAAAGAGTCTTAACATCTTATGAAGTAAGAAGTAGTAGGTTAGTAAGAAACGTTGGCGTAGTGCACCTACAATTTTACATCACTGTGAAATCGTGGGTAGCGTTGCACTAATTATTATGGGCAGCATTACCATAAGAAGAGCTTCTTGCTCGTCTTCCTAGTACTTGGAAAAAAAATGTCGCAAATTGAATCTTTCTTTTATTTAATGCTTTGTTATTGTTATCAGGTATATCATCAGCACACCGCAAACTCTTAATCAACACTGTCAATGTAGTTTTTCACGTAGCTGCAAGTGTCAGGTCGGTATTAAAACTTATCTTCTATCTTCTAAATCTCAGATCAAATAGCCCAAATATATAAAAGGAAAGAGTGACTGACTTATCTATACACAGCATAAGCCGCTGAACGGATTCGCTTGAAATTTGGAATGTAGGTATATGGATTTTATAACGTAGACTTCCGCTAAGAAAAGATTTTGCCACGCGGGCAAAGCCGTGAGCACAAGCTAGTATAATATAACTGGATAAATTCCTCTCTGGGTTTACTGATCATCTTGCCAAAACACGGTCCCAAAGCCCGCTTGGCGACACAGTTTTGTCTAGTGGGTGGTCCACCCGTTAAGTGAAAGAGTAACAAAACATACATCCAGACGTCCATACATTCGTATAAACTTTCACGTTTATAATATGAGTAAGATTTTTTTTTGTTTATTAAAGGACTCAATGAAGAAATGATATAAACACACACAAGTACACACACACACAAACACACACACTCAAGCAAACACACACGCACACATTACATTATGGACATTATATTATGTTTGTAATTAATCTTGTGAATATTTCATTAGCTGTAAGTAGATTTTTTTTTATGTGTGAGAAACCCCGCTGGCACTACTTTTGTAACTCTACTCGACTAACACCGGCGCTCGAGTATGGGATAGACTGAAAACCAGCGCGGCGCAGTGGTTCCTCCCTGTGCCGCACAAAGCTGAGTCTATCCCATTTGACAATAGAATTGTTAAAATTGTGTTTTTTTTTTCATGTGTATCTTTTTTCTGTTTTTCTAATGTCAATAAATTACTTTTTCTTTTCATTTCATTTCATTTCATAAAATTATTTCAGATTCGACGACACCTTAAAATTTGCAGCGACACTCAACCTTCGAGGCACTCGAGAAGTCGTGGAGCTAGTCAAAGAAATGAAGCACTTATCGGTATTTATAACATAAATCATAAAGATACTAGCTGCGCCCAGCGGTCTAAGGTCTAAGCTATCTCTATACCAAATTTCAGCTCAATCGGTCCACCCGTTTAGGCGTGAAGAAGTAACAAACATACACACTCACTCACAAACATTCGCATTTATAATTTTAGTGTAATTTTAATTAGTGGTTTGGAGCACTTGGATTTTCTGTAGATCGGCTTGTGGCCGATCTGTGGTTAATAAAAGTGTTCTTTACTGCTTTAGTAGCTGTAGTATTGTTAGTTTGTTTTTCTCAATAAAGGCATTTGCCTCTTAAAAAAAAAAAAAAAAAAAAAAAATTAGACAAATATTAGTGTAATTTAATTAAGAATAGTGGCATAATAATCTTTTTTTATGTAAAGTAAGAAGATGAGCAAGACGCTCTCCTGATCGGAAGAGATAACGCTGCCCATAATCAGTACCTAGGTTCAATGCCACCCAGGGTTTCGCAATGATGTAAAGTACCAGGCGCACAGCACTTACGCTTCTTACTCAAGAGTCATAAGATGTTAAGACTCTTCAGGCCTATAATTTCACTTGCTACAGTGCATAGCGAAGCACAGTAATATTTGCATATCACTGCTCAGGCGGTAGAATAACTGGCACTGTTAGGGTCACATAGTCGACCTCTTGTAAAAGAAGTCTACCCCCGTACAACAAAAACCAGCGCGGCGCAGTGGTTTCTCCCTGTGCCGCACAAAGCTGAGTCTATCCCATTTGACAATTGAATTGTTTAAATTGTATGTTTTTTTTCATGTGTATCTTTTTTCGGTTTTTCTAATGTCAATAAATTACTTTTTCATTTCATTTCATTTCAAAATTTTTACATCATTGTAAAATCCTCGGTGGTACTTGTATACTGATAATTTTTTAACATCAGGAAAGCGTCTAGCTCGTCTTCTTATTCTTTTCCTTTAAAAAAAGCTAGTGAAATTACTGGGCTGAAGAGTCTTAATATCTTATGACTCTTGAGTAAGAAACGTTGGACCACTGCACCCAGATTTTTTTTTACTTTTGTGGAGTCCTAGGTGGCTGTACTAATTATGGGCAGCGATATCTTTTACTATTATTTAGGAGAGCTAGCTCGTCTTCTTACTCATTTTCATATAAAAATAGTAGTATCGTTCTAGAACCTCCCCTATTATATTCTGAGATATCTTCTGATATAAATTCCCCTACAAAATATAAATAAATATTTCAGGACACAGAGCCACCTAACCCCAAGCTAAGCAACTTAATGCTTGTGTTATGGTGGTTAGGATAACGGATATATAATACTTTTATATACTTTTCTTTTGTAAATACATACTTATAATAGATACAGAAAACCACCAAGACCAGAAACAAATACCTGTGGATCACACAAACATTTGTCCCATGCGGGAATCGAACCCGCAACTTTCTGCGTTGCAGTCGGGTATTAGCCCACCGCACCATAGAGGTCGTCAAGACAAACAACACATCAACACACAAGACATCTGGTACAAGACATCTTTAAACTTCTTCTTCCAGTCGTTCATCCACACATCAACATCTTATTCCAACACCAACTGGAACCCGGTGGACGAAGTCATGTATCCCCCTCATGCTGACTGGAAGGATATCCTGAAGGTTGTGGATGAGGTTGATGACCATACTTTGAAGGTTTTGACTCCCAAGTAAGTAAAATTATAATAAGTATTCCAACAGAATAGTACCTTTTTTATGTGATGAAGTAGAAGACGAGCAAGACGCTCTCCTGATGTTAAGAGATAACGCTGCCCTTAATCAGTACAGTGCTACTAATTCTAGGTGCACTGTACCAGCGCTTCTTACTCCTACCTACATACTTTGTTATAAGAAACTATCAAACCCGGCGAACTCCGTTTCGCCACCAGATTTTTTCCTGAATTTTCTTTGCTATAAACCTCACGGAGCCCGAGATCTTTCCAACGAATGCAAAACCGTGGAAATCGGTTGGTGCGTTCTGGAGTTATAGCGTCAGGAAGGAAAACCCGACTTATTTTTATATAGTAGAATAAGAAACAGCCACACATAAATTCACGTGCCTTCCAACCGACAAATTTTCCTTTTAGATGTAAAAATGCACTTCTTCACAGGATTTTAGGAGTTCTACCCAATACGTACACCTTTACGAAGCAGCTAGCAGAATACGTAGTCTATGAGCAGAAGGGAAAGTTACCCGTGGTCATCTTCAGACCTTCCATTGGTAAGTCAATACCTTCCTTTTTATACTCGGGAAAAATGCGTTACGCATCGTCACCCTGTGCCGGGAGGCGTATATGTGGGACTCCCCCGCCGAGATGGGCGCGGCGGGGATACCCACTAAAATCCTGGGGGTGTTCCTGCGTTACGCAATAATGCAGAGGCAGCGGGTACGCCGAAGCACTCATCCGCGGCGAGTCAATACCCTTCTGCCGTGTATTTACTTAGGCTGTATCCATCCACTGCTGGGTAAAAAAAGGTGTATAACTACTCGTATTTTGTCTCTTTTCAGTGATATCCAGCGCTGACGAGCCAGTCAAAGGATGGATAGACAACTTCAACGGACCTGCTGGTATACTGGTCGGCAGTGGCAAAGGTAATGTTTATTTTGTATAAAATAAAAAAGGTATACTAGCAAAAGGTAATGGTAAATGGAAAAGGTGGTAGGTAGGTAGGCTAGCTTCATTGATTCCTTTGAAATTTTATATTACGAGTATAGTATATGTATAATAGGTAGGTTTGAGCAACCGGCGAGCATGTATGAAGAATGTGATGAAAGTTGTGGAAGCGAAAGAGAATAGAATAGAATAGAAAACTCTTAATGGTGTGTCAAGATCGTACCAAGTGGAGGGAAATAGTCTCTGCCTACCCCAATGGGAACCAGGCGGGATTATATGTATGTAGGGAGGTTTGACATAGGCTTCTTCTTGAAATAGGTCTACCATAAAATTATTCTGATTTTGATTTGTTTTCAGGTATTCTCCGAACCATGCATTCAGATCCTAACCTGATAGCAGACTACATGCCAGTGGATATCGCTATCAAAGCCATGATAGCTGCTTCCTGGTCTAGGGGCACTAAAAAGTAAGTTTGAGATTTATCCCGCCTTCTAGGTTTAGTCTGCTTCCATTTACGGCCGCATCGTTACTTAATATCACGCGAGATCGAGGTCAAAAGCTAATCAATTAATGAAATAAAAAACTACACCGGGGCTACTTCCTTTGCAGGTGGGTGACTAGCTGGGTACCCCAACAGTACCAGTTATTCTACCGACTGAGTAGATGTGCAAACATTACTGTGTTTCGGTAGAGCACTGTAGCTAGACAACTGTGACATTACTTGGCTGAAGAGTCTTATGACGTCTTATGACTCTTGAGATTCTTGAGTAAGAAGCGTTGGTGTAGTGCACTTATAAATTTACATCATTGTGTGTTGTTCTGGGTGGCACTGTATTGATTATATGGGCAGCGTTATCTCTTACCATCAGAATAGTCTTACTCAACGTCAACTTATTTTAAATTTTAAGGGTGGTTATCGTTAATGATTTTTTATGCAAAGAAATAAGAAAACGAGCAAGCTCTCCTGATGGTACGAGATAACGCTGGCTATAATAGTACATTGCTACCCCGGCTTGCACTAAGATGTAAAATACTGGGTACACTCCGCCAACGTTTCCTACTCAAGAGTCATATAAGACGCTAAGCTAAGATTTCCTTCCCCAGGTTGGACCCATCAGAAGACATTCCAATCTTGAACTGCTGCAATGGCGGTTTAAACACCATAACTAATGGTGAATTACTCCTGATAGGCAAGAAACTGATGCATCAAATACCTGTAGACAACGGTCTGTGGATCACTGGAGGGAATATGACCACGTGTGCTACTTGGAACTACATCAAGGTATGAAAAATATCATTGACAACGAATGTTGAAAATTTTGGCGCTCCGCTGGCTCATCCCGCGGTTTTCGTAGTAAATCTTGCCGTGTGTTCATTCTACTGTAGGGGAGACCACGCTTTTTATCCTGGTTTAAAAAGGAGAGATACCGTTCTAACTACTTCTACGATAAAACTTTTATATTTTCAGATGATTAAGAGAAGTTAGACTCGTTTCACGCGTAGCGGCACATTACAATCCCAATCTTTGGACCCATGAGGACCTTTTGAATTTACCGTATAATAATAAATAATAAAATCTTTATTTGCACTTAAAATACAAGTTGATCTCAAACACTATGAACGTTGGCAACTGCCGACGCCCTCCTTTTTATTTATTTAAGAACTCGCTAGGTGTATTCTGTGTGTGGGTGTGTGTGTGAGTATGTGTGCGTGCGCGTGTGTGTGTGTGTGTGTGTGTTAGTTCTATGTGTGCAAAAGTGGATCCTCCCAGAGTCACCAGTTTCGTAATATCGTCGTATAATATATCAATGAGGCATTAATTTCTTTTCTTGTAACTTGACAGGTTATTTTGCTTCACTTGCTGCCTGCGATCTTATTGGACACTATCCTCTGGTTATTAGGGCGTAAACCAATGTAAGTACTCCGCGCCATCAGAGATAAGCATTTTCTTTGTAGCGTCCGTGGCCCAGTGGTCGTTGGTCCGGCTTGTAAGCCGAAGGTCCTGGATCAAATCTCAGTGTGGTAAAGATTGTCGCCTGGACGCTACCGTGTTTCGGAAGGCACGTAAGACTGACCTTATCTGATACTAGCTGCGCTCAGCGGTTTTACCCGCTGTACTAGCCTATGTGTTATTCCAAGGTCTAAGCTATCTATATATCAAATTTCTAAAAAGCTATCTAGCGAATAAATGATTTGATTTGATTTGATTTGACCTATATATACAAAATTCCTAAAAAGACCAAAATTTGTGCGCTTATAAACCAAAAAATTCGAAATCGCAGATGGCTTAACGACCATTAAAAATAATGATATCGGGATGAAACTGAGTTCATCAGATAGAGAAAAATCAGGCGATTCCAATGATATATATAACTCATATTCGCAAATTTGGCGCTTCAGCAAGGTTGCCTTTCCAGCGTCGATATGTAATTCGCGGTTTTGTGGTGGCGGCAATCTTGGATTTTAAATTTGTTATAGTGCGTTGTATTCTACTAGTCAAGCCCTTTTATTTGATACCCATATTGATGGAGTCTTGGAAGAAAAAAAGTTATCCGCCATTTTGTAGCGGCGGCCATCTTGGACCGATTTCCACCAAACATGGCTAAGAACACTCTCGACTAACTCTACTTTCAAACAAAAAAAACTAAATCAAAATACGTTCATTCGTTCGGGCTACGATGCCACAGACGGACACACAACACACAGAGACACGTCAAACTTGTAACACCCCGTCGTTTTTGCGTCGGGGGTTAAAAAAGATTATCTACATGTCTGATTCGTGTTCATATTCCTTCAAGGTTGATCAAGATCCAAAGAAGAATCTACATAGCAAACATGGCGTTGCAGTACTATCTTACCCAGCAATGGAACTTCACCAACAAAAACATTCTCGCTTTAAGAGAGAGTATCAAAAAAGAAGACTACAGTGACTTTTACATTAAAATACACGAAATAGACAGAGAAGAGTTTTATTATAACGCTGTGTTAGGAGGGAAGAAGTATTTGTTGAAGGAAAAAGAAGAAGATTTGCCAAAAGCTAGGACTCACTACCAAAGGTAAAATATTCTTCTTTAAGTATGCAAAGAAGTTAGAAGGCGTGCAAGACGCTCTCCTGATGGTAAGAGATAACGCTGCCCATAAAAATCAGTACAAAAAGAAGATTTTCCTAAAGCTAGAACTCACTACCAAAGGTAACATATTCTTCTTTTTATGCAAAGAAGTAATACGAGCAAGACGCTCTCCTGATGGTAAGAGATAACGCTGCCCATAAAAATCAGTACAAAAAGAAGATTTTCCTAAAGCTAGAACTCACTACCAAAGGTAACATATTCTTCTTTTTATGCAAAGAAGTAATACGAGCAAGACGCTCTCCTGATGGTAAGAGATAACGCTGCCTATAATCAGTACAGTGCTACCTGAATTTAACAATGATGTAAAATTCAAAATATAATAAAGCAATCTTTATGCGATAAGACCGCCGATTGCTTACCTCTAGTTTTAAGTTTGTTATATTATGTTCATGACTATTTCTTGTATTTTGGAATGCAATAAAGAGTCATTCTATTCTAAAATTCCAGAGAAAAAAAAAGTCAAATTTATAGTCATACTAGCTTACCCGGCAAACGTTGTTTTGCCATATAAATAATTTCCTAGTAATTTCTAGTGTAGACAAAAAATAGCTTACTTATTGGAAGTATGTATGTATGTTAGAATGTGTATATTGTATGTATGTAAGAATGTGGTATATGCGTAAAATAAGCATTATTTTATGGAATTTTTTTTCAAATTAAATTTTATGAAAACATTGTCTCTTATAATTTTTTCATACAACCAATATTTCCATTGACATTTCAAAATAAAGATTCATAATGATTTATTTTTTGGAAACCATGAAAATCTTAATTGTTCAATTACATTTTTTTAATAATATTAAATTAAAATTACATTTTTATAAGATCAATAACATTTTCGATATAAATAAAAAAAAGTACCTATATACTTACAACACAAAATCCATTGTTATTGGAAGCTCGTGTCACGTGTTGAGTACTTTTGAGGTTATAAATCACTTAATTAACTAATCGTTCAAAATACACTCAAAATTGATAATTTAATTATTATTGATAAAATAGGAATGATTAAAAGTTAATATGAGAGTTACACTGAGATAGCAAAATAATAATTGTCAACGTTACTACTACACTTGATGCATAAACAATAGTGATGGCCGACAACTGTGTAGGGAGCAACTCCCTGTAACTCCCTTAGTTTTTCCGCAAAAACGTGGTCCCAAACTCACACCACTAAATTATAATACTCACGCGACACACGGACATTCATAAAGCATAACCATGCTAAATTTATTTTCCGTTCATGAACTCGCCCATTCATTCATTTAGGGTGTCATTTTACTTAGTCGGATAGTGTTGAGTGAAACAGAAATATTCAATCAACATGTGCAAACGGGATGGACAAAACGAAGGAGTACAAATTTATTGAGAAAAAACTAAAATAAAAATGGCAACATTCTACCTATTTCTTTCAAACTACTTCTATCAAATTTGACAAAAAAAATGTAAACAAAAACAGTTCAACAACAGCAGTTCGTATTTTTAGTGATTAATAAGTTATTTCGAAGTTTTTTTACAATAATATTGATGAAAATGTGTAAAATAATCCGTGGCGGTGCTTGCCAAATGAATTACACAATGTATATATACGGCGTATGCAGCAGTTTCAAATAGAAATGTGGTTGCTGCTTTGGCTAAGTGTTTTTAAGAGAACAGCGTATATATCAGGTACGTTTAAGTTGGATTAACAGTACATCATCAAGCTCATTGAATCTCATCATTGAAAACGTAAAATAATCGTTATTTTGTCCATAAATAACTATTTTGTGTTATCTATTTGTTTACAAGTAAAGTCATAAAATATATTATAGTTTGACTGACAATTTTTGATACTTTTCATGTTTTCCAAGTTTAATGAGGAATGTTGTTATTATTATATGATTGAAAAATTGTGTTTTAGGGTTCCGTACCCATAGGGGGAAAACGAGACCATATAACTAAGACTTCGCTGTCCGTTCGTCTGTCTGTCTGTCATCTCACGAACCGTTAGAGTTAGAAGGTTGAAATTTTCACGGATGTATTTTTGTTGCAATACTTAAAATAGAAATAAAATAAAAAAGGGGCTACCAAGCAACAAAGTGCTTTTTTTCCGTTTTTGTTGTATATATTTCATAGAAAGAGTTCAATTCAAAAGAGTCCGACTTGCACTTGGCATTTTTATTTTGTTTTAATGTATTAGATGTCCCTACGTACAAGTATAAATACAATTACTTTATTTGGGAATTTCTTTTAACATTATATTCATGGCACCTATTTTACTGTTACCATACTGGTACGCCTTTTTTACTTTTAAACAATGATATTAATCTTGTTTATTTTATATTTTCTAGGCGAATCGAAATCATCAGTCAGAAAATTTGTTTTGGAAAGTATTAAAAATAAAGGAAAATGCCCGCCTACGAGTTACGAGACATCGAAAAGACCACCCCGTCGCAAAAAATAAAGAATTGGATTACCTTAAATTAACGATTTATCATTTTATTTTATGTATTTTTAATATTATATTTCTGTCATATAACACATCGTCTTTTATTATCATTTTATAAAAGTATCATTATTAGACGCATGTCTGGTTTATGTCGAGTATGTGTGTAACTTTTTCGCGCCAGAGCTACTTATCTGATTAAACAGAGGTCAATGACCAAGTACCGTAGCAATTTTTTTTTAATAATTAAAGTATCAAAATTGTTTATAGTTAAATTTGGTATTGCCATACGGGCAACTCATATAATATATTCTTTTATGTCAGACTAGAGTAACCTGGGTATGCTTGAAACAAAGCGAATATCTCATCAACCATGCGGGATGTCATGAGGAGTACAACCATAGAACGAAGCATTCGACAAGGTAATGGCAAAATTGCCAAATTTGGTACAGAGGTGGTTAGAATCCCCAAAAAGAATATGGAATAAGTTTTATCGGTTTGTACGACAAATGTACAAAATCCAAAATGTCCAACTAGTATTAATGTCCAATACTAATTTGGTTAAACACTAATTTGGTCCAACATGGCTTACGTCCAAATAGGAAAAATGTCCAACACGAATAATGTCCAACATGAATTTGGTCCAAAATGAAATATGTCTAATTAAGAATAATGTCCAACACGAATTGGTTTATTTTTGACGCTGTCATAGAAGAAATGAAAGGTCTTGGGGAGATCTACCTTTCAAATGACAGCTGTCAAACTTGAAATCTCAAAATCTGGAAGATCTTAAAGTTTTTTCATTTCTTCTATGACAGCGTCTGCTTAGGACGAGTATTTTTCGAGATATTGACGTTTCAAGTTTGACAGCTGTCATTGCATTGGAAATAAAGATTGTTCACTAGGTACGTGACACTTTTAATAGGAGTACGGGATTAGCTATTGATAGAACCACGGATAAAATAAAAATTTATTGGACATTTTTACGAATGGACGTTTTAGAATGGACAATTTTCAAATTGGACCTTTTTACGATTTGACATTTTTATGAGTGGACTATTTTCCGAATGGACATTTTTATGATTGGACGTCTATAATATTTGTAATTTTTCATAATTGGACATTAGTCGTATAAACCTGGGTTTTCAATCGGTGTCGGCTCGTGCGATGATAAAAGCGCGATGCCAGAATCAGGTCGAATCAGGTCGAGCCGGGGGGGCCGGGTCAGGTGAATTCTTCACTTTAGAGGTTTTTTCTTTCTTTCTTTAGACTTTTATCAAAAGTCATTATTGATTTAATTCAAAAACAAATGCTTTTATTTATTGTACAAAAATAACATTTTTGTAGCGGGGGTGAAGCCGTGGGTTTAGCTAGTATACAAAATAAATATAACGTTACCTAATCGAATGCGAATGCAATAAACGACCAAAATAACATTGTTTCAGCCATGCCTAGTTTACCCTGTATTTTTATGTATTTAATGTCAACTAAAATCGAAATTATATAATTTGGTTTAAAATAATATTAGTTAGCTGTGATAAGTTTTTCCTGCTTTTTACTGCCTTCTTTCCATTTTTACACCAATTTACCACACAAAAGGTCATTTTTGTCCGTTAACTATATTATTTTGGATATTTTTAAATATCAAACGATGCGTGCATCTGTCGCTGAGCGCGTTGTGTGACTGAGCGGCGGGTGAGTTGTACTTTTTACGCCCCGCCCATATAGTTGTACTTTGCGTTGAATCACTTTTTGAGCTGTGTTCGACTTCTATTATTTCCCTAATTCGTTGGTAGGGAGTGAGAAAGAAAGGAGACCGGCTTCGTTCTCATCCCTACTCCGTGCTGTTTACTGGGTCAGAAGTGACACCTGTAGACATCTGGCGGGGATAACTAATTAAATGACGATTGATCAGTTTTCGACCGGCGAGGAAAAATGATTAAATTACTAAAATGGCTATTAAAAAATAAGGGTTGATCGTAGAAGGGTGAAAATTGAGGATTGTATGTATTTTTGTATGTTGTATCATAAAAAAATAGAAATTAAAAATTTTGTCTAAAAAATAAATAAAAAAAATTAGGGGTGGACTACCCCTAACATTTAGGGGGATGAAAAATAGATGTTGGTCGATTCTCATAGATACCGGATAAGCACAAAAAAATTCATCAAAATCGGTCAAGCCGTTTCGGAGGAGTATGGCAACGAAAACTGTGACACGAGAATTTTATATATTAGAAGACATGGTCATATGTTTAGACCCTTCAGCACAGTAATTTTACTAGCAACAGTGTCCTCCTACCGCACAGTAATGTTTGAATATCACTGCTCAGGCGGTAGAATAACTGGCACTGTTGGGGTACCGACCCAGTCGACAGGCAAAAGGAAGTCGACCGAGTTAAATGTACCTCAAGATTTTTTATGACATTAACTATATATTATTTATCGTGGGTAGACTTCCTTTGCAGGAGGTCGACTAGATGGGTACCCCAACAGTGCCAGTTATTCTACCGCCTGAGCAGTGATGTGCAAACATTACTGTGCTTCGGTAGAAGGGCACTGTAGCTAGTGAAATTACTTGGCTGAATAGTCATTTAATATCTTATGACTGGAATAAGTGTTGTCGCAGTGCACCCAGAATTCTACCTTTGTTAAATACTGGGTAGCACTGTACTGATTATGGGCAGCGTAATCTCTCACCATCAGGAGAGCGTCTTGCTCGACTTCTTACTTCGTTGTTTAAAAAAAAGTATATAGAAGAGTTAATAATTTTTTTCAGAATGTGGGTGTTAGACAAGGTGGTAAAGGTAATATTTTACGTCACTCTGTTCTGGTGGGCCATCAACTCTAACTGCGTGCAGAATTTCTTGAATAACTATTTGGTGTGGTGAAATAAAAATACGATTCTTTGAACATTGTTTTTTATTTATTAAAGTTCTCAAAAGCCGTGAAACATTTTCAAAAAGTTAATCCCATGAATTAACATTCAATATTTATATACAAGTAATAATATGCTATTGAATTAGGATTAATAAATTGTCCTTTAATAACTTTCTTTGATTAACATAAATTAATTACAAACAACAAAATAATACAATTATTATAATTATTCTACTTATTAATATTATTTTTACTATCTCTCTCTTTTTTTTTTTTTTTTATTTATTTACGTACCTATGAAGAGTCAGAGTCTATGACCTATAATTTATTACCTCTTTTGTCTAAGTACAAGTATACTTACAAGTAAGCATTTCCATAACTCTTCCTATTACTCTCAAACCATATAACAAAAGTGCGTATTTGTGTGGGCCGTAGAGTAACAACATATTCTACATCGTTTGCTTCTTCGTTTGATGACGAATGCTCCTCATCATCTTTTGGTATTGCTCTGTGGAGAAAATAGGTATTAAGGCTGACGATAGACAGAGGCGGGACGGAGCGGTAAAGCGTTCGCGAAGCGTTCATTTAGGCTTCCTACGCATTAGCGGCTAACCGTGCTTTTCTGGAATTATATGCAACCGCCTGTAGGCCACCTTTCAGCCACCTAGGCGGTTTCATATTGAAACCAGAGGGCCTATTGGCTAATTCTCACCCACTACGTTTGATGACAACTTCAATGTAGGTGCGTTTGATAGTTCACTCATATTAATGAGGCGGTTTAAACAAGTACGCAATTTTGTCTATAGATTCTAGTGTATTACATGTCGTTTGGCGATAGCCAATAGGCCCACGTTCAATAAAAACCACGGCTAACCGCTGGAGGGCTTAGTTCCTGCCCGCGTTCGCTTTATATGTGACAGTTTACGTACAAATTCGAACATTACTAAAATTCTGTCCCGCACTGCGACCCACCTGTGTGTGGCTAAGCTGAAGGGATGTATCCAAGAAATATAAATTACTATGCAATGAACTATGACGATGATCAAGACACTCTCCTCATGGTAAAAGATAACGCTGCCCATAATCAGTACAGTGCCACTCAGGATTTCACAATGATGGAAAATTCTAGTTGCACACCAACGGTTCTTACTACGGAGTGCACAGTCATAAAATATGCCAAGATTCTTCAGCCCAGTAATTTCACTAGCTACAGTGCCCTCCTACCTGTGCACAGTAATGTTTGCACATTGCTCAGGCGGTAGAATAACTGGCACTGTTGAGGTACTTACCTAGTCGACCTCCTGCAAAGGAACTACCCCCGCTAAAACATTTAAAAGTATTGTATTCTCACCGTTTATTTCTTCTACTCCTTCTCCTATCACCCTCTTCATCATAATCATCTTCTTCATCATCAGACCAATCATCATCCCTTGGGTTCTTGGTCTTGGATGTGGTGTCAGCGCGACGACGTTTCATACTTCTTGGTGATGTGTATTCTAGGAGAGAATTAAATAGCTTTTAGTGGTAGCTCTACAGAGGTCGTTTGGGGAAGTACCACATCTTTGGCAGTTATTCATCCGCCGCACAATGTGCAGGCATTACTGTACACTGTACGGACTGAAGGGGAATGTTACCAGCGAGATATGGACTCGCTGATTGGGACTTGTCCATAATAGGGATGTTGACTAATTTTTGGAATTGCTTTTATATGATAGATATACCCATTTCATATACGTATATCATATTTTTATGCAAAAATATATGAAATTTCAATATAAAAATACGTAAATAAAAATGATTTTTTAAATACTGCCTAAAACGTTCTGAACTGTCATATGACAGCGCGTGACGTCATACCACTGGCGTCTTATATTTTCTCTCTCTCATACCAATGAATCTTATATTTTCAGATAGACATTTTAGTTATCGACTTTATTTTTGGTTTAAGTATGGACCAACTAAGGGCACAGTATACATAAGTTGCATCAAAATCGGTTCAGTGGTTTTTAAGTTATGAATAATTAAAATGTGTCGAAATCAGGAACATTTCATAGGAAGCGTAAGGTCCACCCAATGGTGTGACGTCACGCGCTCTGATTGGCGTTCGCATTCGCGTAACAATAAGTAAAAAATATTGAAATTAAAATTGATTTTATTCAATTTTGGTTTGTAAATAGATCCTTAAAATGTGATTTTAGGTTTTTAAATACTGTCTTTTATGTGAAAAACATAAGTTAATGTGAATTCGTAACATGTGTCAACATCCCTATTTGTGTGTTTAGGGTGCTTAATCTGCGGGACGCTCTCTCGCTCGCACTGTTTTATTTTTTTATTTTACAATTTTAGGAAAACTTACGTCTAGGTCTATAACTAGGGTACTTCAATATAGTATTAATGGACTTTGACACATTTTGAAACATAAATTCATAGAATTAACTTTTTTTTAAATTCATCAAGAGATTCGCTGGAATATTATTGCACACATTTTAAAAGTGTTTTCAGGTGATATGTTAAAATATGACAAGATTAGATTAAAACTAAAAACACTTTTAAAATGTGTGCAAAAATATTATGCAGCGTTTCAAGAGAAGGAATTATTAAAAAGTCCATTCTATGAATTTTTATTTCAAAATGTATCAAATTTTTGTGCGAACGATAGAGCATTCCGCGGACAAAGCAGCCTTAAGCTTTGTAGAAAAGTAGATGGAAATAAAGATTACCATGACTTTGCATATTTTCATAATCAGGACCCATTTCTTTATCTCGATCCATCACAGCGTCTTCTCGTTCTATTTCACTTTTCCGTTCTCTTCTTTGCTGTTTACTCTTCTTGTATTTGATTGGTCTTTCTTCTTTTTTATATCTGTCACTTGCACTAGTTCTTTCTATTCTTTCTGTTCTCTGCTCAATTATATCACTTTTCTGATCCATTCTTTCACTTCTCTCTTCTTTTCTATTACTTCTCTGTTCTTTTCTAACATTTATCTGTTCTCTTCTTTCAATCATCTGTTCCATTCTTGGACTTTTTGTTACGCTGGATCTTTGCTCCTTTCTTTCGTTTCTACTTCTCTCCAATATATTAGATCTCTCAGACATATGACTCAAGTCTCTGTTAATCTTCTTCTTCATTCTAAGTCGTTCTGTTCTTTCCACCTCTATACCTTCATCTTCTATAATTTTCTTCCTTCTTACATCTTGGTACCTCCTTCTGTATGGGTTTCTTGGTGGTTTGTAGTACATTTCGTAGATAGACTTTGTTACGTCTTCTGTGTCTTCAGTTTCTAGAACCGAAGAGAGGATAATTACTTTGTTAAATTTGCATAAATTATAATAGTTAAATAATAGGGTGTTTTTTATGTGAAGAAGCAAGAAGACGAGCAAGACGCTCCCCAGATGTTAAGAGATAACGCTGCCCATAATTAGTACAGTGCTACCTAGGATTTCACAATGATGTGAAACTCTAGGTGCACTGCATCAACGCTTCTAACTCAAGAGTCAAGATGTTAAGACTCTTTAGCCCGATAATTTTACTATTATGGAAGATGAAAAAGTGTTTGACACTATTTTACTGTGGTGAATGGTGGTAGGTTTCAGCCGTGGCTAGTTACCACCCACTGGACAAAACCGCGTCGCCAAGCGGTCATTGTGACCGTGTTCCGGTACTATATTCAGTGAAACCAGGGAGGGATTCATTCCACCTTCGAGGTTTAGACGGCTTCTCTCTTTGACTGCATCATCGCTTAACATCAAAGGCTAAAGACAAATAAAAACTCCACATAATGTGGGATAAGGGTAGAAAGATGTTATTTATGTTATTCTTATTACCTTCTTTCACTTTCCTAGTCCTATTTCTTCTCGGTCGCCGCGTCGTCCTGTAAGAGAAATCCTCTTCCGAAGATTCCTCTTCATTTCTATGCCGATTATTTTTCTCTTCTTTACCTTTATTCAAACTCAATTTAGGTTTCCTGACATTTGTTCTTAGGCTTTTGATCGTTGAGTTTCTGTATCTTTCAGTTGTTATACTATGTTTTGTGGTTCCGTTGATATTTTGTTCAGGTTGATTTATAGTAGTGTTGATAATGTTTTCGTTGATGTCAACGGACCGCCGTCGTCTTTCGTAGTGGCGTTTTGTTTTAATTTTGTCGATGCGATGAGTTATTGGGTAATCTGATTCTTCTTCGGAGTAATGGCCTGGAAAATTAATTTTATAAAGCTGGCTTTCAATTCCACGCGTAGGGTAAAATTCTCAAACAAAACAAAATGTCAAAAAAGAACTAAAATGAAGAATTTGACACTGCCTGCGACTTAATTTTATTGAACAGCTGAACGCCTAAAAAATGTTAGGTTTTTTTCATACAAAGAAGTAGAAAGACGAGCAAGACGCTCTCCTGATGTTAAAAGATAACGCTGCCCATAATTAATCAGTACGCAGTGCCACGTAAGATTTCACATAGATTGCATCTACCTACCAGACTAATTACCTACCAGAGTCCTGTTTGTCATCCCTGGCTTTCCCAATGTCTTCATCATCCGGCACGTCCTCTGGAAGAATACCATCATCACCCCCTTTGTACACGTATCTAAGGAATAAAATAATAAGTGATAATGATTATAAGTACTACTTAGTAGTGATGACGGTTCTGCTGCGGTATGTGGGACATCACCTCCGAAGATGTGTAGGGCGATATCCACTAAACAACCTGCGGGTGTTCCTGCGGGACGCCATAATGCCGGGGCAGTCATCGATATCCCGTCCAACTGCTGGTTTCCAAAGAAGGTATTTTTTCGACCCAGGAAAAATGTGTTACGCATCATCACCACAAGCCGGGGGACGCGGGAAGGCATCTGGGACTCCCGCGTCGAAGATGGGCGTCATCCACGGCCCATAGTAAAGGAACTAACCTAACCTGTTCTGTTGGAGTATAAACCTGGAAGGTAATGGAAATAACCTAACCTGTTGGAGTTGATTGATTCTCCCTTGTTCCTTTCCTTCCCTCGGTGTCGTCAGTGTAAAATAAATAAATATTATACAGAATAGATAGGTAAAATAGTACGAAGGATAACGAATAAGAGAAAGAATGGAATAAAAGTACGAGAGGCAGTAAAAGCGAGAACAGCAGGGCTATGATGCGCACGTCGACATAATGTCGCATGAAATTTGATTTAATGTGAATAATACTCTATGTGGCTGTCATAAAGTCGAAAATTACACACCAGTGAGATCATTTTGACATAGGAGTTTTAACGACAAAATCATTTCACTGGTGCGTAAATCTCGACTTTATGACAGCCACATAGAGTATTATTCACATTAAATCCAATTTCACGCGACATTATGTCGACGTGCGCATCATAGCCCTGCTGGTATGAATGGTAAAAGTGTACCACAGGATTCCGCCCACAATAACAGAGGTAGGACGAAAAAAAACAATTAAAAAAAAACCTGTTGGAGTGTAAACCCCAATTATTACCTGGTACTCCAGTCCATCTGCCGAGCTTCCTCCAGCCACTGGTTACCAGCGAGGGTGGTTTCCTTCACCAGCTTGACCTTCAGGTGGAGGAAGATCTTGCGCAGGTCCACCGTGATGTGGGACTTGGTGTCTTCTAGGTGTTCTGTGGTTTTTAGTCTCACTGTGAAAGGAAGGAAAAAATACATTGTTACTGGTACAAAGTTTTTTTTTGTACTATATTAGACTGCCGCTCTGGCTTATGCGGCACCATTATATTCCCACATTAAAATAATAATTGCTCCATAATATCAACTACTTAAAACTTAACTATGTACATTGTTAAATTAATTATGACTAACTATTACTAATAGTACAGTCAACTACAAAGAGATGTATCCATGTTAGTCTTACAAAATGAAGGAACTTTTAGTATGCAAAAATTATTTACCCTTACTTCGTGACATTTTCAGTATCCACCAAATCTTATACTATATTCGATTCATTTTAAATGCTATTATTATGTATCACCTAAGGAAAAGTAGTGGGATACATCATTGTTGCATATTAAACGAGTCGATGATAATATAAAGTTTGATTGCTACTAGAAATGTCACGAACCAAGGGTAGTTCATTGTGGATACATCTCTTTGTAGTTGAGTGTACAAAGTAGGTATGTAAATACCTACTTAAAATATTGGTGGTGGTACGAAAACCCCCCGTTGTAGGGAAAATCCGTCCCACCTTAAGAAAAACCCTCCCACGGTTTGCACTTATTACCTGACAGTGTGGAAGAGATCACTATTAACGTTAAGACCGACAATCGTAACACTTTTTTCTGTAAAATGAAAAATTCTAAATATTATGTTTAAAATTTAAGCTTATTCTAATGCCATTATTGAATGAAGAGTTACGAGTATGTTATAATGATCTTCTCTAAATCCCTCTCACAATTATGAATACTCTCCCAGTCATTGGAAATCCCTCTCAACGTTAGAAATATGCCGTGATAATATAATATTACTAGCTGCGCCCAGCGGTTTTACCCGCTTTTCTATAGCCTATATGTCATTCTAGGGTCTAAGCTATTTGTATACCAAATTTCAGCTCAATCGATCCACCCGTTTCGGCGTGAAAGAGTAAGAAACACACATCCAGACATCGATTCTTACAAACTTTCACGTTTATAACAAGTGAAATTTTAAAAATACTTTTTAAAAACAAGCTTTAATTATCATTACCATCTTGCATCATATTCGCACCCCCCGAGGAAGAAAGTCGTAACTGAAAAACACCAACTTTACAGGAGCAACAAAAAACTGATTTAAAAAATCATCGGCAATCTGAGAAAAATTTAGTATATAGCAAAAAATAGCAAAAATTAACCTCGATTGGCCTATGTATTTCAATTTGCAATTAAATTAATCGTCATGGAGTAAATCTTAAAAAATAGCTTTACGCTAGTTTTCAGCGCCACATATTCATTAATTTATGTAGTTAACAGAAATACTACTTTATTAACATGGAATGGAAACTATAATGCTGACATAAATAAAGATACGACTTTCTGAGCGTGTGGTGGCGTTACAAACTCCACGCGTAAGTATGATTTACGACGTTTTTCCACGAAAACTTCGTTTCGGTTTTTTTGCGTAAAATAAATTACATCCTTTTTCTTCGAAAAATATATTCAGATAAATAATGTATTTCAAGTAAGCGCTTTTTTAAACGAAAAAATCACAGACAGTTTTCGCGTATGTTGACATATTACGTTATTCCAATCATTTATTTTGTAAAATATTAGTCGTTTCTCAGTACAAAAAAAATTACAAAATAAAAAGCAGTCTTTAAATGACTCCAGTATAAGGAATTCATGTGTAAAACTTTTAACTTATTTAAATTTCGAAGAAAGATCTTGTAAATATTACTGATTGTGCATTTTAAGGTAGTTTTTGTTGTACTATACCAAAAATCATAAAGATTTTGTAATAAATTTAATACCAGCTATGTTGAGTAGTTTTACAGCTTTAAAAGTAAACTAATTAATATTTCAGGATATATTGTATATCTGTGCAAAATTTCATCTAGATCCACTTAGCCGTTTTGGCGCAAATAAATCAGAAATATTCATCCACTCATACATTTGTATTCAATGATTAAGTATAGTATAATGACAGGAGAAGTGTCATAATTATGTCTTTTTATTAAATTATAACATTGTTTTTCATTTATGAAGTATGACTAATGATGATTAAACCAATTTCAAACATTGTTTGAGTAAAAACAAAGTCTATGATACAAGGAAATACGAATGACTGCAAAGTATTTCAAATACGATCAGTTATTGGGCCACTAGGTATGGATGTCGTATTGATGGAAGCCGTGACTTCCGAAGTTGAAACGGGCTTAATGAACGGCGGGAACGAGTGGGATAGGATTAGTTTGTGTAATTCCTGCGCCACTCTCCAAAACGAATCTTAATAAAACGGTTAGAAGGGGTGACTCTTCTACAGTGTTCAAAACTCTTAGAATTCACTAGCGTTTGGACACTCACGAGCCTTTTGGCGCTCCCCTGAATCGACTCCAGAGTCTGAAGCTGGTATTTGGCAGTATCATCCCAAAGACGAAAACAATATTCTATACATATACGATCGGCTGTATGATAGAGATAAGCAAATGTCTCAGGGGTGAAGTAATGTTGCACCTTTGCCAAAATACCCAACTACCTGACAGTCAATTGAGTCTTAGACTTGATGTAATCACAGAAGTAAAAGGCAAAAATGAGAGGAATTCCCAGTATCTGAAAGTGATTAGCTATCGACTAACATACATTTCGGAAAGAAGAAGTTTCATTGAATAAAATTCTTTTAACAGTAAATAACTTCTCTTCATTGCACCCCCGTCGTCATTTTTTCTTTTCGTCTCTTTTGGCTCTACCGCTAGATGTTATCTGCTTACCCAAGAAGTGAGTGATATGCAAAACAGATCAACAGTAGATTTACCAGCACAAAACTCGAATTGTTGAGCACACAGAAGATCATTCGTCGAGATTGACGCTCCATTTTATGAACGTGACTGAGATATGCCGGTTGGAAGGGCCAGCACAACTGCCTTTTTTTGAAAACAGGCTGCACGTTGGCGTATAAGGCTGAAGGCTAGTCAAACTCGGAGTGACCCCTGGTGCACATGTCTTTAACACTATCGCAGGTATTCCGGCTGGACGCCAGCATATTCACATTATGATTTCACTGCGTTCTATGAACCTCTGATTAATTATAATCAGATATATAGGTATAACAAACATTGAAGGAGGCCAGAAGTATTCAGACGCTATGCTTCCGTAAAAAGAGAGCCATATAAACTGTCGAGTTCATCACGGGCGTAAATGCATCCCACACATGTGGCTTGAATTTGTTTTCAAGTGAGCCTCCGCTTAATCTGACAAATACACATCTGACGGCAGACCTATTTACGTCTCCATGAAGAACAAGAGAGCGGGGTTTTCAGATTCAAAGTAGTGGTGGTAGTGGAAAATTTGAGTGCAGACGTTGAATGTTGGAGAGGCGTTGGAGAGGATTTCTGAAGCTGTGAAACCGTTCTCTTAGTCATTGATTTATATATAGTGACACGGTACACAGAAACTGAAGTGGAACGAGATCTTCAGCTACAGGTCATTAGAAATCAAAACTTATAACGTCAACCGAGAGAAACTAGAGTGAGAATTGCGAGGTCACTCGAACCCTCCGGGAATGTCCGTTGGGTCCTCTTATCCATCCAGTCGCTAATGGGTACGATCTTGATGCCGAGACTTTCTTTCATGACTGGTTAGCTCATCATTTGCCTTGAATCCCGCTACTCTCCAGATTTCAAGCTGAAGCAAGGCAGTATGAGTAACTATGATCTGCGTTTAGCGTAATGATACCCAGTTTACATAACTAGCTACACGGATACGTGTGTTGCTGGACTCCAAAAACATAAAAACCAATCTCTATACAACTATTTCTTAATAAAAAATGTAAGCAATTAGACTTATTTATTTTAATTCTGACTAAAGTTTCGTGAAAGAAGTGAGTAACTAGTAGTTAAAGTGATAAAGGCTGATAAATGTTTCGTAGAAGAATGTGGTAACTGTAATTGCACGATGATATATTTACGAAAATTTCTTTAAAAAGGAATTATCTGTAGTTATGTAAAGATATTTGTAAAAATGTTCGTACAAGATTGACGTAAGTGTATTTATGATGTTATTGACATGGAAAACTAGTAAATAGTGTGGTCGCAAAAGTAATTAACTACAGTTTTATAGAGTAATTTTATTTGATTCCAGTGTCGTACAAGTTTAGTTTTTTTTAAATAATTTCCTCATTTTTTGAGATAAATTTATGAAAAAAATTGACAATATGTATCGGATTTTTCTTGATTTTATTATGCAATAAAAATAAAAAGTCACAATTAGGGTTAATTCTTTCTTCCTCGAGAGGTGCGAATATAGTACTCGTCAAGACGAATCAAATGAGCCCAAACTCGATGGGGTTGCGTTGTTTAATGACAGAGTTCCTATAGCCACCTTCCAGCTCCATCATCAGATCAGCTCCATGTCATAATAATATTGCATTGTCATCCGATTTACACACGCATGCAAATTTTCAGCTCAATTGGAAACCGGGAAGTAGGTCAAATCAAACTTGCAAGATTTGATTACAGACAGACAGACAGACAACAGACAGGTGAAAGTAATATAAAGCTTGTAATATTAGTAAGATGTTACCTTTATTGGACTCCAAAGTGTTTTCAAGCCTGAGCAGAACTGATCCACCCTTCCACGGCTCCAGGGTCAAGATGTGGATGTATGCTGGCAAACCTCGCAGTCGTAAGGCTGAGAACTAAAAGGGAATGCGATTGCGATTATAGATAACATTTTTCCACACACAGATGATCGCTCTATGCGATATGGCCGCCCATTGCCCATTGTAGACCTTAATGTAGCTTTTTTTTACAAGCTTTATATTACTTTCACCTGTCTGTTGTCTGTCTGTCTGTCTGTCTGTCTGTCTGTCTGTCTGTCTGTAATCAAATCTTGCAAGTTTAATTTGACCCACTTTCCGGTTTCCAATTGAGCTGAAAATTTGCATGCGTGTGTAAATCGGATGACAATGCAATATTTTTATGACATCGAGCTGATTTGATGATGGAGCTGGAAGGTGGCCAAAGGAACTCTGTCATAAAACAACGCAACCCCATCGAGTTTGGGCTCATTTGATTCGTCTTGACGAGTACTTCATGATGCAAGATGATAACAATAATTAAAGCTTGTTTTTAAAAAGTATTTTTTTAAATTTCACTTGTTTTAATTTAAATGGCAAATGCCTTTATTGAGAAAAACAAACTAACAATACTACAGCTACTACAGCAGTAAAGAACACTTTTATTAACCACAGATCGGCCACAAGCCATCTACAGAAAATCCGCATGCTCCAAACCACTGTCAGATGGCAGAGTGGCCAGAATGCTGGCAGCATTGCCACGTTGAATGGCAATACTTATACGTTGGGCCAAATATACCCCAGCATTTTGGTCACACGTCGCCTCGACCAAGCGCTCAGATAAATTTTGGAAAATGTAGCTTAATTTAGTTTTAAGACTACTTACTCTGTTAACTTTTGGTCTCAATAAAGATATAATGGGTATTGCACCAACCAACTACGTTAACGTGCGTTTACGCGTTTTTATTATTTCACTGCCTTCATTTACTTTCACCTGTCCGTTGTCATCTGTCTGTCTGTAATCAAATCTTGCAAGTTTAATTTGATCCATTTTCCGGTTTCCGATTGAGCTGAAATTTTGCATGCATGTATAAATCGGATGACTATGCAATATTATTATGACATCGAACTGATGTAATAATGGACCTGGAAGGTGGTCATAGGAACTCCGTAATTAATCTTTATTCAATTTTTATAGTATTTTAATTATTTCCGATTTTATGTATGGGTATTTTGTGACCTGAAATATGATTTTAATTTTTTTTTAATTTAATTAAACGACGCAACCCCATCGAGTTTGGGCTGGCATTTGATTAGTCTTGCCGAGTACTTTGGTGCTAGATGGTTATAATAATAGAAGCTTGTTTTTTTTTAAATTTCCCTTTTTTAATTACACATTTTCTAAACTATATTTTTTGAATTATGCATATAAAAATTAAGCATACCCTTTTATTCCTGACAGTCTGCCATTTCCTTTTAACTTTATCTCCTGTAGTGAGGAATAACCACGGTTCCATCTCCGATCTTCTAGCTGCTTGTGACATCAACTCCCATTGGTTTAGATTGTCTGTGAAAACATATTAATGATGACAAAAATACGGACTAATTAGATTTTAATTTTTTGTCCATGTAAACAGCCCTATTGGGGTTTATACTGCAACAGAGCAGGTTACCCTATTTACACTGTCAAAGTCAAGGCACAATCAGTGCCTCTTAGGTATTTTTTTATGTGAAGAAGTAAGAAGACGAGCAAGACGCTCTCATCATGTTAAGAGATAACGCTGGACATAATCTGTACAGTGCTACCAAGGATTTCACAATGATGTGAAATTGTAGGCACTGCACCAACGGTTCTTACAATACAATAATACTTTATTGCAAACCTGGTTACAAGATTTTTTTTCATAAGTAGACAATACACATAAAGCTAAAGGTATACAATCGGCGGTCTTATCGCATTTAGTAATATCTTACAGATAACCTGGTTGGAAGGAATATCGCGAACATGTATAGCGGCGGTGTGTAATACTTCTGGAAATAAAGTTACTCAAGCGCCTTAAGATGTTAAGACTATTTGGCCCAGTAATTTCACTAGCTACAGTGCCCTCAAACTGAAGCACAGTAATGTTTGCACATTACTGCTCAGGCGGTAGAATAACTGGCACTGTTGAGGTACCCTCCTAGTCGACCTCCTGCAAAGGAAAAAAATCCTTCCGAAAAGAAACTCACCATCATCCTTAAAGTTCCCAAACATGATCCTATGCGTTCCTTTCACAACCAACCCTTCACCATAAGCCTCTTCATTCAACGTTTCTTCTAGACCGAATCCATCATCAGTTAACAGTCTTCTATGCACCTGAAATATAAGCTTTAACTAAGTACCTTACTTCAATGAGTTTAATATACCCTTTTGCACTTCTCCTTCTATTCTATTCGTGACTTCTTTGAATGTAAATCTAAATTTGTTTTCTCTGACTGAATAATTTCGACAACATTAATAATATAATCTATTTTATTTTCAAATTAATTAATATTAATATGTGTATGTATTAAATAATAATAATATGTGTCCGTTATATTAATTAATTATGTAACTTCAATATTTGTACGCCGCAAGGCAAAACATGGAAGACTAAAATGTAATCAATTCTAACATCTTATATGTATGTAGGTTATCTCATGTTTTATGAATAAATTTCATTTCATTTCATTCACCCATTGTCCCTTTAGCATAGTATGACATTGACATAAGAGTAGCAACTCCCGTCCCACTGTCAAGAATAATTGACGTTTGTAAGAGCACAATGATATTGAGAGTAGCTGCACATTGTATGCAATGACAGCGCGAGTAGCAAGAGTAACGTCTTGATATATGTCCGTTTAGTCTTGACAGTGAGACGGAAGTTGCTTCTCTTATGTCAATGTCTTACTATGCTAAAGGGGAGTCATAAAATGGAAACTATCAAGAAATAAAATTAAAAAAAAAACTTTTTAAGAACAATCTTTTATTATTATTACCATCTAGCACCAAAGTACTCGTCGAGTCGAATCAAACGAGCCCAAACTCGATGGGGTTGCGTCGTTTAATTATGGAGCGTCCGTGGCCCAGTGGTCGTTGGTCCGGCTTGAAAGCTGGAGGTCCTGGGTTCAAATCTCAGGGTGGCAAAGCTTTTCGCCTGAACGCTACCGTGTTTCGGATGGCACGCGTAGAACTGTAGGTCCCGGCTGTTTCCTATAAGATATGTAGGAGGCAGTCGTCAGGTCATGGTTTATACGACAAATGTCCAAAAGTCATGTTGCAGGCACAATCACATATCGGCGATCTATAACATATAGGTTTGCCAAACAACCTATATATTATGATTTGACTCTGACAGTGTAAGTAGAGTAGGAGTGTGTCTGAGAGTGTAACCTGTTCTGTTGGAGGATAATCCCCAATTATATTATTAATTATTATGGTGTTCCTATGATTTGGTATAGAGCTAGTGGATCAAAAATAGCTCACCATAAGTTCAATTTCCCCTTCATCATAAGAAGTCCCGCCTTGACTTCGATCAGTGAGTACACACATAGCGACTGTACTGTTCAGAGAGTTGATGCAAATTCGGGAGGTTACTGGGAAGTAGCACGCTGGCACGGGGAGCTTTTGGGTGTGCACTATAAGAAAATATTACAGGGTAGTTGACTAAAAAAAATGTCCATTAAGTAGATTATTAGTACTACTCACTTACTTTTTAACGTTATTATAGATTTTTTTACAGCCAAGTAGTCAACAAGGAAGCCGTCCGCCCGTCTGTCCGCGGCTTTACAGAGAAACTATAACTACTTAGAACTAGGGACTAGGAACTAGGGTACTTAGAAATAGGGTAAAAGAACGATGATAAAAAATAAATTTAAATAAATTAATATAGGGTATGGGAGACACGTAAGATGGGGATGTAATTTTTTTCTGGCTGATCCCATCATGTGGGGTATCGTTGAATAGGTATTTTAAAATGAGAAATGAGTCGCTTTGTAGATTTATTTTCAATTAAGCGTTTTGTTTGACAGATATTCAAGTTTAATTTTTTTTTTGGGCGGCTCCCTCCTCTAATATCTGAATGAACTACGGGCTTTAAAACATTGAAAAAAAAAAAACACAAACTTTAATTTTAAATATATCGTTGCTGAAGGTTAAGGCGGGAAATATTCGATTTGCCAGTACTACGGACGTCTACATTGCACGTAGCCAGACTAGCGCTTGGCCTATTTATTTTAAATTAGAAACAGGGGAGGTAGACTCACGTCTAAAATAGTTAGGTCTATCTTATAGTACTTAGGTATTAAACTCACTAGCTGTCTCATTCCAACATGTTCTTCGCATCATTTGGCGTCCATTAGAATCGGTGAAGAATTCGCCACCGTTTGATATGTTAGTCTTTAGTATGGATACCACTTCTTTGCCCAGATCAGAACTGAAATGAGAAGATTAAAGTCTTGTATTATAAATAAATGTTTCAAGACATTTTACACAGCACCACCTAACTCAAGCTAAGCTACTTAATGCTTGTGTTATGGAGTTTAGGATAACGGATACTTATAGGTAATATAATAATACTTATAGGTATACCTTTCTTTTGTAAATACACACTTATATTTATAATACCTACATATTGAAAATCACCCAGACCAGAAACAAATACTTGTGGATCACACAAACTTTTGTCCCATGCGGGAATCGAACCCGCAATCCTTTTCGTTGCAAGCGGGTATTTGCCCACCGCGCCACAGAGGTCGTCAGTATATTGGTAGACTCTTATAGCTAGTTCAGATACCACAGTGTGTGCACTATATATTTTATGGTGCTTGCATATCTAAATATCGGAAGAATCCTCGTTATTTACTGGCCCGACATAATCTCCAATGAACAACTATGGGAGCGCTGCAGTGAAAGTCCGACCGACCAGCAGATCAAACGCCGCAAATGGAGCTGGATAGGCCACACTCTCCGAAGGGACTCCAACCATATCCCGAGGCAAGCCCTAGACTGGAACCCCCAAGGAAAGGGCAAACGTAGTCGTTCAAAACAAACCTGGCGGCGGACAATAACTGACGAAGCGAAGGCCATCGGAAAGACTTGGAGTGAAATAAAACGAGAAGCTCAAGACAGAACGGGATGGCGATGCACTGTGGACGCCCTCTGCCCCAGCTAGGGGTCATAGGACTATAAGTAAGCATATCTAAATATCCGCATCGACCGCGCCCAAAGAATTTTTGTATAAGAAATCTTCTTCCGATTCGGACGATTCGACTCCGGCAAGTGAGCGAGGTTTCATGACATTTTATATAAAAGAATTTGGAAATTGTCAATGCCCTCAAATATGTAATTACCCAATAGGCACAGGTCCAACTATCCACTCCAGCTCCACCATATCCTCTCCGCGGTATATCCTGATGGTCTGTGAGACCCAGTCGCTGAACCGCTGTCTGATCTCCTTCACTAAGGAACCTCGGATGATGCTGTATTGCACTCGGTCTGTTACCTGGTGGATACATTTCTTTATTACTAGAAATAAGAATAAGATAGCTGTACCTAGATTCAGATTGTCCAAAACAAACCAGAAATCATTCTTAGGGAATTGCGTACGTTTTTATAATAAAATCCCTGAGGAAATAACGGGGTTCACAGAGGGTAAATTTAAAAGCTATGTTAAAGCCATATTACAAAAGAAAGCGTATAAAATAAGTCGATACATGGAAGGAAAAGATGTCTGGAAACCTCTGCATGATAAATCAGCTGGTTAAAACGCACAATAAATTATGTAACCAAGATTATAAACATTGTAAACACATAATTAAAAAAAATGCAATCCTTATGAGTTTCTTGCTCGTTCTTCTCATAAAGGTGCTTTGCAAATGAGGGAGATGAGAAAAAATGACTTGCAAAAGTGCTCCAATGTAGCCTATTTGAATAAATGAATTTTGAGTTTGATTACAAGCTTAAAGGATTCTTTATTAACATAAAACATGTTAAAATGTGGCAAATGCCTTTATTGAGAAAAACAAACTAACAATACTACAGCTACTACAGCAGTAAATAACACTTTTATTAACCACAGATCGGCCACAAGCCGATCTACAGAAAATCCAAGTGCTCCAAACCACTGTCAGTTGGCAGAGTGGCCAGAATGCTGGCAGCATTGCCACGTTGAATGGCAATACTTATACGTTGGGCCAAATATACCCCAGCATTTTGGTCACACGTCGCCTCGACCAAGCGCTCAGATAAATTTTGGAAAATGCGGTGAGCTCCCGGACCCCAAGGACCCAAAACTAGTAATAAAGTCTCTACCCCAAAATTATATTAATGCATGCACAATATGATGATAACAAATTTCTCGGTTATAACACCAGCATCGAGCACGGGAGCAGCCTGAAAATCAGTAGTTAAGTTAGCCCTAGGGTTAATCTGACGAAACGCTGAGCCTGTTCCCCTGAGCCCCTGAGCTTTTGCGCGAATACATTAAATGTTTAACACACTATAAGCTCTAACATGGGACTCTTCAAAAGGTAAGTGAATAGAGTGTTGAAAGGTAGGCAACGTACCAGCGGTACCCCTGGTATTGCAGGTATCCATAGGCGACGGTAGCCACTCACCATCAGATGGGCCGTCTGCTTGTTTGTCACCTATTGCACAAAAGGAAATGTAGCTTAAAGCTGTAAGATAGAGCCAATAAATTATTGTCATTCATTTTCATTATTTAACTCACCGGCACAGGTCGCTGTCTCTCCGGCCTGAAGCTATAAGCTCCAGACTGCAAAGTCTGTCTTCCTTGACTGTAGAAAAAGAAGTTCTGCGAGACCTGGATCTTGGCTCCGTCAACATGCTGAATGGATTCTAGGAGACCTGTTGTTTTGTCTACTGATACTTTTAGATACTGGAAAGAGACAAAAATAAGATAAGATAAGAAACTCTTTCTTGATCCACATATACGAGTAAAGTAAAATTTACAAACCAAAAATTTTAACTTAAGCGGTCTTATCGCTCAAAGCGATATCTTCCAGACAACCGTACTATAAGCCGTGCAATAAGATTATAGAGAAGATTTTTAGTTTATGTAATTATTATTTTACTTTCAGCTGTTTGTTGTCTGTCTGTCTGTAATCAAATCTTGCAAATTTAATTTGATCCACTTCCCAGTTGACGATTCCTAATTTTGCATGTATAATTCGGATGACAATGCAATATTATTATGACATCAAGCTGATCTGATGATGGAGTTGGAAGGTGGCCATAAGGAATTCATAATAAAACGACGCAACCCCGTTGAACAGGCTCATTTGATTTGTCTTGACGAGTACTTTGGTGCAACGTGCAAGATGGTAATAATAATAAAAGCTTCTTTTTAAAAAGTTTTTATTTAAATTTCACTTTTTAACAAAATTTCTCAATCACTACTCTCAGGTACCTACTTTCTTTACATAATATTTTTTATTCGTTATAGGTAAGCCTTTGACCACGATCTCACCTGATGTTAAGCGACGATGTGGCCGTAGATGGTAGCAGACTAAACCTAGAAGGTGGGATAAACCCCTGATTTCACTGAGCACCATGCAACACGGCCACAATGACCGCTTGGCGACACGCTTTTATCCAGTGGGTGGTAACTAGCCACGGCCGAAGCCTACTTACCAGTACATATGCATACTTCATTTCAGGTATTTTTTTTATAGCATACTAAACAAGCATTTGACCGCAATCTCACCTGTTAGTAAGTGACGATGCAGTCTAAGTTGTAGCACGCTTGTTCAGTAACAACCTATTCACTCTTGATTTGAACAAACCCACGTTATAGCATTTTGGAAACACTGAGAGTGGTAGCGAGTTCCATAGCTTCGCCGTTCACATAATGAAAGAATAATTAATATAATGTGTGAAATATTTAAAAACCCACCTCGTTTGAAATAACTGGTAATGAAGAGGATGTCGAATCAGTATCGTCGCCACTTTGAGCTTTCTTTTTGTAGTTATTCTCCTCCTAGAAAATTGTAAATTGTTCTAACTTGTATGCAGTTTGTACATCAATAAACATTTTTCATTTAATTTCATTATTTTTAAATATTTTTAACTGTTACGATGAAGAAGAGTATCAGACTTAGATTAACCCGAAGACTTCAAAAATCCACGTCACCGGGGCCAGAATTCCTTTTCAAGACCAGTTTATTCTAACGCCTGAGCAGTGATATGCAAACACTAATGGGCTTCGGTAGGAGGGCACTGTAACTAGTGAAATTACTGGTCTGAAGGGTCCTAACGTCTTGTGACTCCTGAGTAAGAAGCGTTGGTGCAGCACCTAGAATTTTACAGGATTGTGAAATCCTGGGTAGCACTGTACTGATTATGGGCAGCATTATCTCAACATCAGGAGAGCATCTTGCTCAGATTTTTACTTCTATGCATAAAAAATAGACCTAGATAATAAAGACTTATGCAAACGCAGCGTAAGACGTCTACCAACAAAGTGGACAGACGACCTTATAAAGGTCGCCGGAAGACGCTGGATGCAGGTCGCTTCCAACCGGTATACATGGAGATTCCACATTTCCACTTCCGCATTTTCACTTTCCATCAGGTGGGATGTGGTCAAACGTAGGCCTATTTAGATTAAAAAAAAAGATCTAAAGGGGAAGTCTGCGTTCAGCAGTGGACGTCCTATGCCTGAGATGATGATATGAATACTTACCAACTGATCTCTAACGGGAGTAAGATAGAAGGCGGAGTATCCCAAAGGAGGAACATTCTCGGCTTCGAACCACAACTCCTGGATAGATGAGGAGGTTCTTCCAGGGAGGTTGACGATGGACGCTGGTAATGGACTGATCTGGTACTCCACTTCTTCGTCTAGAATATTCGAGAATATTCTTTGGAGTGGTAGTGTCAAGTATAGTCGCCGCAATATCGCATCGTTTATTTATGTATTTTTTTTTTATGCGGAGAAGTAAGAAGACGAGCAAGTCGCTCTCCTGATGTTAAGAGATAACGCTGCCCATAATCAGAACAGTGCTATTCAAAATTTCACAATGATGTGCAATTCTAAGTGCACTGCACCAACGCTTCTTACTCAAGAGTCATAAGATGTTAAGACTCTTTAGCCCAGTAATTTCACTAGCTACAGTGCCCTCCTACTGAAGCACAGTAATGTTTGCACATCACTGCTCAGGCGGTAGAATAAATGGCACTGTTGGGGTACCCACGACCTCCTGCAAAGAAAGTCTACCTCCGGTAATGTACATATATATCAAAAGTCGCAAATTATGCCCAATATGTAGACTTCCTTTGCAGGAGTTTGACTGAGTACCCCAACAGTGCCAGTTATTCTACCGCCTGAGCAGTGATGTGCAAACATTACTGTGCTTCGGTTGGAGGGCGCTGTAGCTAGTGAAATTACTAGGCTGAAAAGTCCCAACATCTTATGACTCTCAAGTAAGAAGCGTTTGGTGCAGTGCACTCGGTAGCACTGTACTAATTATGGGCAGCGTTATCTCTTACCATCAGGAGAGCGTCTTGCTCGTCTTCTTACTTTGTTATATAAAAAAAGCAGTCATAGTGTAAAACCATTTATTACTCACTTACCATTGTAATCTCTAATGGAGTAATGAATTGCTATAGATGGTAATCGTACGAAATGGTAGGCCTTAACGGTCAAAGGGTTGTACACCAGAAGCAGTATGGAGTCTTGGGATTCCACAAACTGAAAACATTTAATAGTACAAAGTAAATGTTTTGAACAATAGGGGATCGGACAAGGTCAAAATCATTAAAATGTAATATGTATTGTTATGTATGTGTATTGTATTAGTCCGTAATAAAAAAAGCATTTATTATGTTATTATTACCATCTTGCACCAAAGTACTCATCAAGACGAATCAAATGAGTCCCAACTCGATGGGATTGGGTCGTTTAGTTACGGAGTTTACGTTCTTCGAACTCCATCATCAGATCAGCTCTATGTCATAATAATATTGTAGTTGTCATAATTATACATGCATGCAAAATTTCAGTTCAATCGGAAACCGGGAAGTAGATCAAATTAAACTTGCAAGATTTTTTTTTTATATTTTATTTATTCGTCAGAATTTTGGTACAATAAATAACATCTTAAAACTAATAAGTTCCTTCAAAAATTTGCGTTAAAAAGCGTACAAATATCGAGTTCAATAATTGTAATATATAAAATGAGTTATTTACAGAGATATTACAGACAGACAGACAAAGGACAGGTGAAAGTAATAAAAAAGCTTGTAACTCACCCTGCATTGGCTGATGTTAAGCTGATGGCAGACCACGAACTGCTGTGTGTTCTTAGATCTTCTACTTCCGCCCCACGTTGGTGTTAAGTAACTGAAACCAAAAAGGATGTTGACTAGTTTTTGGAATTGATTTTATATAGACTAGTTTTTGGTAGATAGAGTGTCTCTCAAGAACCATTTTGGTTATTGACTTTTTGAAGTGAAACTTCTTTATCGGCGTTGGAAAAGTCGGTTACGCGTCACATTTTTCCGTTACGCGCCATCTTTTGTTTCTTGCCCCTACCACGGTTGGTTCAGACGAAGAGTACTTTCACTTTCTCCAATGAACATGAATTTAAAAAATTTATAAATTTAAATTTAATTTAATTAAAGAAGTTTCACTTCTTACGTGTGTACACTAGTACACGCACACATTTTTTTTTGCTTTTGTTTCGACCAACTCAATATAAGTTGCATCAAAATCAGTACAGTGGTTTTCAAATTAGGAATAACTAGCTGCGCCCAGCGGTTTTACCCACTTTTTTATAGCCTATGTGTTATTCTAGGGTCTAAGCTATCTGTATACCAAATTTCAGTTTAATCGGTCCACCCGTTTAGACGTGAAAGAGTAACAAACACACATCCAGACATAATAATAATAATAATTGGGGTTTATACTCCAACAGAACAGGTTACCCTACTTACACTGTTAGAGTCAAATCACAATTTATAGGTTGTGTGGCCAACCTATATGTTGCAGTTTCAGGTCGCCGAGATTACTACAGAACCTGCAACATGACCTAACGACAACCTCCTACATATCTTATAGGAAACAGCCGGGACCCACAGTTTTACGTGCCTTCCGAAACACGGTAGCGTCCAGGCGAAAATCTTTGCCACACTGAGATTTGAACCCAGGACCTCCGGCTTACAAGTCGGAGGTATGACCACTGGGCCACAGACGCTAAAGCAGACATCCAGACGTCCATTCTTACAAACTTTCACGTTTATAATATTAGTAAGATGTATGTTATACCTACTAGCTGCGCCCAGCGGTTTTACCCACTTTACTGTAGCCTACGTGGTATTCCAGAGTCTAAAGCTATCTCTATACCAAATTTCAGCTCAATCGGTCCACCCGTTTAGGCGTGAAAGAGTAACAAACATACATCCAGACATCCATTCTTACAAACTTTCACGTTTATAATATTAGTAAGATAAATGCTTCCTCTTAAATCACTATCTATTAAAATAAACCGAATCAAAATCAGTCGCGTAGTTTTAAAGATCTAAGCATACATACAGACATATTTGAGGCAACTTTTAGACTTACCTCAGTAAATTAGAAACCTTTTTGGTACAAACATCGACTGCTTCGCTTAGGGTTTTCAGGAAATCGTTAGCCACGTGTTGTTGACTTGTACCTAGAAAAAAAAAAGAAGTAAAAAACGCGGTAAAAATTATGCGAATTTATTGATAACAATATTTTAATAAATAAATAAATATTTCAGGACGATTAACACAGCGCCACCGAACCTCAAACTAAGCAACTTAATGCTTGTAATATGGTGGTTAGAATAACGGATATAATACTTATATACTTTTCTTTTGTAAATACATACTTATAATAGATATTGAAAAACCACCCAGCCCAGAAACAAATATCTGTGGATCACACAAACATTTGTCCCATGCGGGAATCGAACCCGCAACCTTCTGCGTTGCAGGCGGGTATTAGCCCACCGCGCCACAGAGGTCGTCAATATAATATGTAATAACGCCGTACCGTTCAGATCTCAATATGAGCTATTCGCGTTACTTTCATATTCAGACTCACAAAATGTCTTGGGCACTAGGAATTAGCCAATAGCACTCTCTTTACAGTCAAGATTTTAAATTTTTCTCGTCTCTTATAATATGTATATGAATAAATTTTCTAACCACTCAAAATTGTACGTCATTTATAGTATGATATATAAAATTTTGAAAAAAAATTTAATCCTGACTAAGAAATATTATGAGCGATCGGCATATCTTGTTCGCCAAGAAAATTGGATACTTTCTACTCTACAATCGCTCTGGGTGGGCCAAGGCCTCATGCCCCCCTCCCCCTCCCCACCCCCTAAATCCATCTAATACAAAAAGCCTTTATTTCAAACCAATCATCATCATCATCATCTCAGCCGTAAGACGTCCACTGCTGAACATAGGCCTCCCCTTTAGACTTCCATATGTACCGGTTGCAAGCGACCTGCATCCAGCGTCTTCCGGCGATCTTTATAAGGTCGTCTGTCCACCTTGTGGGTGGACGTCCTACGCTTCGTTTGCTAGTCCGTGGTCTCCACTCGAGCACTTTCAAACCAATAAACCTTAGATAATATATATGTACAGTTTTTAAATCATACATTTTGGTTTGTGTGCCCTTTTGTGGCAAAGGCCTCTTCCAAACTCCTCCACATCTCTCTGTCCCGTGCCGTTCTCGTCCACAGTCGTCCCGCTATTTTAGAGATTACATTGTCCAAAAACAAGCCTAAATCCATCTATGTTTAAAATGACATTTTATTTTAGTCGGATTGTTTTATCACCTGTGATCCCGTCGTGATGGAGTATCAAGCTCACAGCGTGTCTCAGAAGATGTAGTTCGTAAGAATCGCCTGCTCTCGTTATCACTGACAACTGTTTTACGATCTGTTAGAAGGACAAACTCTATTAATAAGTAGAAACAAAATAAAATTAACGAGTAAAACACCACAAGAATCTTCTGAATAGGAATCTTCACTAAAGAGTTTTAAACTCGAATATTTTTCAAACAGAACCCTAAATAAAAAAAAATCTTAGGAAACCATCCCGCATTTTAAAATATCAATGGGATTATACTGAAAAAAAAAAACATCCAAAATCCCCAACTTATGTGTACGGGAGGTACCCTAAATTAATTAAATTTTCTACAGTTCTCTTGCCCTTACTTTTACCCTCATCTGTGCAAAATTTCAGTTTTCTACATCTTATAGTATCTCCGTAAAGCCGCGGACAGACGGACGGACAAGCCTAAAAAAGATTTTATGACCTATCAGCCTCACATGATGAGATGTTATGGCCTTTCAATGCTACAGTGCCCTCCTACCGAAGCACAGTGATGTTTGCACATTACTGCTCAGGCGGTAGCATAACTGGCACTGTTGGGCCCACCTAGACAATCACCTGCAAAGGTCTACCCCCCAGTAAATATGAGAAATATGTAGTAATTTTCAAATGTACCTGCAAAAACACGTGAGCTCTCTTGGTAAAATATTTCAAGCTAGGTCTAGAAGTATAGAAACCAGTCCAATAAGTAGAAGCGTCACTACCATACGGAAGATGGTCTTCCTGAAAAACAAAACTCTATGATAGCGACCCAGACTGAGTATTGGCCTCCGACACAAGAACCCTCTCTGGTGTCGACCATTTGTTTTATCTAGTGTGTGGTGGGGGATTTATCCCGCTTCTAGGTTTAATCTGCTACCATCTCAACCCGCATCGTCGCCTAAGATCAGGCGAGTTCGTGGTGAAAGGCTAACCTATATCGTATAAAAAAAACTAGCCACGGCCGAAGCTAGACCGAAGCCGAAACATGTAAAAAATTTACTAAAAAACGCTACTTTACATTTTATAAATCCCATTAAGTTAAAAGTAAGAAAATAATATAAAAGCCAGGGCAGGACAGGCAGGGGCACTGCCTTGCGTTGTGGCTTCCAAAGTCTCAGCTCAGAGCGTTTTCTGCGTCTGTACTGGGCCCACAGGTAGGTATTTGTTTTCAAATAGTTATCTTACCGCTTCTGTATACAGCGCTTTGTCTCTCCTCCCAAACAAATAAATGGCTTTCAGGTAGCAAGATGGCGTTGAATAGAATATGTTTATGTCTGATAAATTAGCTGGGTGTGTGTTCACGTGGCTGAATAAAATAAAATATTGGGGTTAATACTACCATCAGAACAACCTATTCTACTTGTACTGTCAGAGTCAAAATTTAGCTACTTTGAGGTTAGCTAAACTTTAAGCTGAGGTAGCATAGAAGACTCAACCATTAGAGTGCGCATTATTGGACGTATGCTGTCGCCGACGATACGCATTGACGCTGCATAACACACGTCTAATGTCTTTAAACTTTAAACCAAAGAGTTGCTTTAAATGAGCCAATCAAAGCTAGCCAACCGCCCCCGCCATGTTATAGCGACTACGTTTTCATACAGAAAATCACATAGGCCCCGCCTATAATATACAATAATAAACGCTGGTTTAGTCTGTGTATAGTACTAAAAAGATTTTGTTTAATATTGGTATATAATATTTTGAAGATCCCAGTGAATACCTAAGTAGGTAAATAAGAAAAAGTGATATAAAATAAAGCTTACTTGATGAGTTTATCAATATTCATGAACCAATTGGCAGCATTTTGATATGTGAAGTCTCCTCCCATAGTGACCAGAATGTTGTCGTGATCGTAATACTTAGCTTGCTTTTCCACATGTGCTATAAATTCGTTTACCTGCAAAAACAATATTATTTTTTTTTATTTTTTTTTTATGTGATGAAGTAGAAGACGAGCAAGACGCTCTCCTGATGTTAAGAGATAACGGCTGCCCATAATCAGTACAGTGTTACCTAGGATTTCACAATTATGTGAAATTCTAGGAGCACTGCACCAACGCTTCTTACTCAAGAGTCATGAGATGTTAAGACTCTTTAGCCCAGTAATTTCACTAGCTACAGTGCCCTCCTACCGGAGCACAGTGATATTTGCACAACACTGATCAGGCTCTGGCAGTGGATTATGAGCCTACTGGATCCCACTGCAGGGCAAAGGCCTCCCTACCCTCCCTCCAACTGTCTCGGTCAAGAGCTGTAGTTTTCCATCCTTCCCAATGCGTGTCGAGGTCATTCCGCCATCTCTTCCTTGGTCTGCCGCGTGGCCGTTTGGTAGTAGGAGCCCATTCGGTTGTTATTTTGGCCCAATGTTTTTCTGGCATACGACAGACATGTCGACAGACCTGCCCAGTCCCATTTAAGAAATGCCGTTTTTTTGGGTAAAAACATATTAAATTAATATCCTACTAATATTATAAATGTGAAAGTATGGATGTGTATGTCAGTGTAACCTAACGGCTGCACAGACTAAGCTGAATTTTTACCAAATTATTCAATAAATTTAGCTTAGATTTGAAACAGAACCCATTCGGAGCAATATGTTCATTTGCCACAATGTATTCAACTATACTAATCTCTGTCTCTGTCACTGACGCGTAAATATATTGCCATCACGCTCGCACAGGCGCATGGATGTGATTTTATATTGATTTATTCTTATAGTCCAGTAAAAGAAGAAATGTGGATCGAAAAGTCGAAAGCAGAAAAACTAACTTAGTAACTTTGTTTGAACTAGTTAGGAGATAAACATACTAAAAGTCCCCACCCCTCCGAGGTGAGCCCGAGGGGGGGGAGGCCGAAGAAGGTCCCGTTTTTAGGTTTTTTGCTTATATGTCAAAAATTGTGCGTTGTACCATATTTTGTTGTACTACATTATGAAACCTCATAAAATTTTCTACAACTTTGGCCTTGACACTTTTTATCTATCTCCAATCGTTGTCCAGCTATGAGCTTCCAAACATGGTCTATTTTGAAGACGCTTAAATTAGTTTTCCATACAAAGTCGGTAAAAAAATCTTGCAAATAAAATTTGACCAACTTCTGGTTGTCGTATCATAATAAAACTTTGCAAATGTCTAGAAATCTGATGACAGTTCAATAATCTGGTACCACTGAGCTGATCTGATGATGGAGCCAGGAAGTGTCTACTGAAACTCTTCAATGGCTATTAGTAAAACCGGCGAGTTTAGGCTCATTACATCCGGATTGATGAGACGTAGGCACCACCTGGTCCATTATCAGACCCTCGACAGCAAGTGTTATGAAAAAGTCTCATCGATTCAAATGTAATGTGCCTAAACTCGACGGGTTTACCAATAGCCATTGAAGAGTTCCAGTAGACACCTCCCGACTCCATCATCAGATCAGTTCAGTGGTACCAGATTATTGAACTGTCATCATATTTCTAGACATTTGCAAATTTTCATTATGGTACGACAACCAGAAGTTGGTCAAATTTTACTTTTTAGATTTTTTTACCAACTTTGTATGGAAAACTAAAATAAGCGTCTTAAAAATAGACCATGTTTCGAAGCTCATAGCTGGACAACGATTGGAGATAGATAAAAAGTGTCAAGGCCAAAGTTGTAGAAAATTTTATGAGGTTTCATAATGTAGTACAACAAAATATCGTACAACGCACAGTTTTTGATATATAAGCAAAAAACCTAAAAACGGGACCTTCTTCGGCCTCCCCCCCCTCGGGCTCACCTCGGAGGGGTGGGGACTTTTAGTATGTTTATCTCCTAACTAGTCCAAACAAAGTTCCTAAGTTGGTTTTTCTGCTTTTGACTTTTCGATCCACATACCCTTTTTGGGCACTCATTGACTGGGCTATTACCCTAGTATCAGAGTTATAAGTGGGCTATCGGTGTCATCTATAATTGGCTCGTCCCCACATCACCAGTCGAAACAGAACCCCTTTGGAGCGTTTTACAGATTGAACATCGCATGTGTCATTACATCTGACATTTTAGAGTCAATGACCGAATGATGAGTATCGTACAATGACCCCAAAGGTCAATGTACGAAATGTATTCAACTATACGCGTCTCGCGTATTATCCTATTACCATCCCGCTCGCACGGGTACATAGTTGATGTTGATTATGAAGACAAAAGTTTATTTGGTCTTCATGTCTAAACGGTTGAGCCGATTGGGCTGAAATTTAGAATGTATGTAGCTTAAACAATAAAATTATACAAAAAGTAATTTTGATGGCTAAAACCATAATAAATAATTATTTTATTGGATTTTTTAATGTAATTACCCTAGTATCAGCGTTATAAGCGGGGCTATCAGTGTCATCTATGATAGGCTCGTCCCCACATAACCAGTCGAAACAGAAGCCATTTGGAGCGTTGTACAGGTTGAACATCGCGTGTGTCATTATATCTGACATTTTGCCTGGAAGAAAAGAGTTTATACATTAAGTCCGTTTATTATTAATAGTAAGTACTAGCTGCCGCAGTAGCGTTGCGGTTTTACCCGCATTAAAAGTGTCCTATGTATCAGCTGACGTCTGCTTATTATTTTGGGGTCTAACAAAAAACTAAGAGAAATTCTTTTAAGCGAAGGTCTTCGTCTTAAAACCTATCCGTGTTCCAAATTTCAGTTCAAATGCCGTCCAGTGGTTTAGGCTGTGCATTGATAGATCAGTCAGTCACTCTTTCCTTTTATATATTTAGACTAGCTTATGCTCGCGGCTTTGCCCGCGTTTCTAAACCCTTTTTTTTGTGTGGAGAAGTAAGAAGACGAGCAAGACGCTCTCCTGATGTTAAGAAATAACGCTGCCCATAATCAGTAAAGTGATACCCAGAATTTCACAATGATGTGCATGTCTAGATGCACTACACCAACGCTTCTAACTCAAGAGTCATAAGATGTTAAGACTCTTTAACCCAGTAATTTCACTAGCTACAGTGCCCTCCTACCGAAGCACAGTAATGTTTGCACATCACTGCTCAGGCGGTAGAACAACTGGCACTGTTGGGGTACCCACCTAGTCAGGAAAAGGAAGTCTACCCCCTTAGCGGAGGTCTACGTCATAAAACTTATCTGTATTCCAAATTTCAACCAAATCGGTTCAGCTATTTAGGCTATACGTTGATAGATCAGTCAGTTAGTCACTCTTTCCTTTTATATATTTAGATAGATGTATTTAGATTGAAGATAGATGTTCCTATTTACCTAGAACGTCACTCCCTCTCCACATGAACTCCATTCGATCCTCCTCCATCATGACTTCTCTATCTTTGAAGTCCACTCTACCTGTAACACAAAAATAAGGCAATTAAAAATTACTTTTGGCTGTATTTACATTGTCATATTTTAGACACTTTTCCGCACCAAATCGTGAAGATTTCTTTATATTTTTGTAAATTTTTCCAACTTTTTAAAACTTTTTGGGGATAATTTTACAAAAAATGTAAAGAAATCCCCATGGTTACCCAATTTACACTGTCAGAGTTAAATCACAATTAAAGGTTGTCGCAATTTCAGGTTGTCGCAATTTCAGGTCGCCGAAATTACAGGGCCTGCAATATGACCTAACGACTACATCCTACATATCTTATACGAAACAGGCGGGACCCACAGTTTTACGTGTGCCTTCCGAAACACAGTAATGTCCTGGCGAACTTTTTGCCACACACTGAGATTTGAACCCAGGGCCTCCGGATTACAAGGTTACACTCACCAAGAAACAGTCCATCGAATCCCATCTGAGCCAGTAACGAAGCCTGTTCTCTACTATGTCCGTACGAGTCTATTTGCCACGCAGCCTTTGGTTTGCCACATGGTCCTAAGGTGTCATTTAGTTTCCTGAAATAACAAGTGAAATAAAAAAAACTTTTAAAAACAAGCTATTATTGTTATTACCATCTAGCATCAAATTCCTCGTTAAGACGAATCAAATGAGCCCAAACTCGATGGGGTTGCGTCGTTTAATTAAGGAGTTCCTATGACCTTCCAGCTCCATCATCAGATCAGCTTCGTGTCATAATAATATTGCATTGTCATCCAATTTATACATGCATGCAAAATTTCAGCTCAATCGGAAACCGGGAAGTGGGTCAAATTAAACTTGCGAGATTTGTTTACATGCAGACAGACAAATAAAAGCTTGTAAAAATATTAAGAATTCATGAAAAATTACTCATTATTAAAACACTACACTATTAATGATATAATCTCCTAAATTATCTTCTTTCAAAAAATAAAGGAAAAAGGGAGAAAACCTGAGTCCCCAAGTCCATAGGTCCAGCACTTGCAAGTAAGATACTGTCGCAGAGTCAGCGTGAGTCCAGCCACCGCCCGCAAACTCTACCCTGCCTTCTTCTATCAGTGACCTGATGGGTAAAACTAATAAATATATCAAATGAACGACGTGTGGATTCTGTAAGAAGATAACGTGAATTTGTAGCAAAATGATGAAATGAGAGATTTACAAATCTCTCATATAAAATAATATCAAATAATCACATTAGGGACATAATATATAGTATATTTAACTCCTCAGCTACTAGTATTTTTAGCGGGGGTGGATTGAATTAGTTTCTAGCATTCTTAACTTAAAGCCTAAATCCGAATCCGAATGGGGTAGTTGCGGCCAGATCGAGCCGCGCGGGAGTTTAGAGGTTAATAATACGTGATTTTAGTTAAAGGTAGTTTTTATGCAAAAAAAGTAAAAAGACGACCAAGATGCTTTCCAGATACCTCTGTACCTCTGATTCTCTGATACAGTAGGTACTAGGTACCATCCAGGATTTAACAATGGTGAAAAATTCTAGGTGCACTGCACTAACGCTTCTTACTCAAGAGTCATAACATTCTAAGACTCTTCAGACCAGTAATTACTCTAGCTACAGTGCCCTCCTACCGAAGCACAAACTAAAGCACTAAGGCACTAAGACTTATTACCAGGGGGTTCAAAAGTTCTTAAAATATCTCGTGGCATAAGAAAATTCCCTTACCTGAATGTAGCTCGAGTAGGAGGACGTTGTTCCTTCCACCAGCGCCAGAAAAATGCAGTCTCAGAGAAGGTGAATCTGAAAATTCAGATAAATCGGTTTGGTAGGCATATTTTAGAGGTCACCTGGAGAAGCATTTTTTTCGTATACAAATAAGTAAGAAGGCGAGCAAGACGCTCTCCTGATGGTAAGAGATAACGCTGCCCATAATTAGTACAGTGCTACCCAGTATTTTACAAGGGTAAAATTCTGGGTGCATTGCGCCAACGCTTCTGACTTGAGAGTCATAAGATGTTAAGACTCTTCAGCATAATAACTTCACTAGCTACAGTGCCCTCCTACCGAAGCACAGCAATGTTTGCACATCACTGCTCAGACGGTAGAATAACTGGCACTGTTGGGGTACCCACCTAGTTGACCTCCTGCAAAGGAAGTCTAACCCCGGGAAACACACCACACCACATCTTTGCCAGTTATTCATCCGCCGCACAATGTGCAGGCATTATTGTACGAACTAAAAGGGAATGTTACCAGACAAACCTCTGCCTGGAAACCTCTGCATGATAAACCAGCTGGTGAACCTCAAACATATAATAATACATAATTTATAATAATACCAAGATAAACATTGTAAACCCATATTTAAAAAATGTAATCCTTATGAGTGTTTTTCTCGTTCTTCTCATAGAGAGAACCTTGCGAACGAGCTGTAGAGTGTTAAAATATAAAAATGTAAATTCGACTTGGAAAAGTGCTCCAATGTAGCCTATTTGAATAAATGAATTTTGAGTTTGAGTTTGAATTACTGGAATATAGAGATTCAACAAAAATATCTCAGAGCGATCGGCGCAGTGCAGTGTCGCGCAGAATTTTGTATTTCAAAATGCTGGGTGGCACTTCATGACCGATCATGATGCTTACCAGCATCTAATTTGTTTTGTCACTTATATCTTGATACTAATAAATTCATCATCATCATCTCAGCCGTAAGACGTCCACACTGCTGAACATAGGCCTCCCCTTTGGACTTCCATATGTACCGGTTGGAAGCGACCTGCATCCAGCGTCTTCCAGCGACCTTTATAAGGTCGTCTGTCCACCTTGTGGGTTACTACGCTGCGCTTGCTAGTCCGTGGTCTCCACTCGAGCACTTTTCGACCCCATCGGCCATCCGCTCTACGCGCTATGTGGCCTGCCCATTGCCACTTCAGCTTGCTCATCAAAAAAAATTATAAATTTATCTTGTAAAATACAGGTTTTCTTACTTCCTTCGTTTATCATGAAGCAGTTCAGAAATTACTGAATGGTAGATTAATTGGACGTTTGCTGAACTAATTGAGGTCTTGGCTGAAAGAAAAACGGCTTTTTTTAGGTACTTTTAAATAAATAAAATAAAAATAAATAAGAAGCATTTGTGATGAGTTAGACTCTTTTTGCAAAAACTGGTCAGAAATAGCCCAAAACCGCAAAAAGTGGAAGGAAGGTGGGCAGGCCTTTGCCCTGCAGTGGGACGACCATGGCTAAAAATAAATAAATAATAATAAGAAGCATTTTATTGACTGTAAAAAAACAGAAAACATACACAAGAAAAGAAGTATATACAATTTGAACAATTCTATTGCCAAATGGAATAGACTCAGCTTTGTGCGGCACAGGAACACTGCGCAGCGCTGGTTTTCAGTCTATCCCATACTCGAGCGCCGATGTTAGTCGAGTAGTTACAAAAGTTTCTCACACTTCAAAAAAAAACTAAGACTACTTACAGCTAATTAAATATCCATAAGATTTATTACAAATGATATAATATAATGTTCGTATGAGTGCGGTACCTTTTTAAATTAAAACTTGTTAACTACAATTATGTAAAAAGTAAAAGTCGAGCAAGACGCTCTCCTGATGTTAAGAGATAACGCTGCCCATAATCAGTACAGTGCCACCCAGGATTTCACAATGATGTGAAACTCTAAGTGCACTTTGTCTCTGCATCAACGCTTTTTACACAAAAGCCACAAAATGTTAAGAATCTTCCGGTCAGTAATTTTGCTAGCTACAGTGCCTTCCTAACAAGCACAGCAATGTTTGAACATCACTGCTCAGGCGGATTAACTGGCACTGTTGGTGTAGAAGATTTGACGACCTCTGTGGCGCGGTGGGCTAATACCCGCCTGCAACGCAGAAGGGTTCGATTCCCGCATGGGACAAATGTTTGTGTCATCCACAGGTATTTGTTTCTGGTTTGGGAGGATTTCAATATCTATTATAAGTACATATGTATTTATATCCGTTATCCTAACCACCATAACACAAGCATTATGTTGCTTAGCTTGGGGTTAGGTGGCGCTGTGTAAAATGTCCTGATATATTAATTTTTTTTTTTAAAAGAAGACCTAATCGGCCTCCTGCTCTTATCTAAAATGGACTTACTGCCATAGTAATATTGGTCGAAAGTCTTCACCCAGCCGGAATCCATGTGGGAATGTGGTATTATATGGACGTTCAGGGTTCCTTCTTTTGTGTGAGGACATTGCTGAAAATATTACATTGAAATAAAAAAAAATCCAAAATTTATCTGAGCGCTTGGTCGAGACGACGTGTAACCGAAATGTTGGGGTATTTGGCCCACCGTATAAGTATTGGCATTCAACGTGGCAATGCTGCCAGCATTCTGGGCACTCTGCCATCTGACAGTGGTTTGGAGCACTTGGATTTTCTGTAGATCGGTTTGTGACCGGATCTGTGGTTAATAAAATTATATATTAAATATATTATATTTTATTTTAAATTTTACTTGTGTTAATATAAAAGGTAATTCTAACGGCTGAAATTCCTTACCTTGTAACCACATTCCACTTTTGGTTTCGCGCACAAAATTTGAGTTGAAAATATTATTAGAAATGCACTGTTTATAATAATGTTAACCATTTTTAAACTTATACTATTTCTTTATTTTTTTTTATGAATTGCCACAGCTGGACGTGCAAGACAAGAGATTTTTTTAATTAGTGTGTATGTTGTTAAAAACTTACGCAATATAATTAAGTTAATTAAGTATATTATAAACTCGTGTTTCTTTCATTATTTTTTTTAATTTTACTTTAATTATGTAAATTACACTATGTATGAAGATCGGTGATTATTTGCCTAACTTTAAAGAAAAAAAAATATCTTTAAAGACACTACTTTTTTAATTTTAATTTAATTTTATTTTACTGTTTTTAATTACTATTTTATACCAATCCAATTTATAGATTTAATAAATTTCAACCGTTCTGCGTAGTGAATATATTTTAATAAAATTTTAAGTGTTATTTTATTAAATTTATTCTCTCGTCTCTCTTCACTTATTTCACAAATCAGACTGTGAGAAAGTGCCCTATTTACCTACAGTTTTACATTGAAACTCTGAAAACAAACTGTAAACTTGCGTTTACCTGTTGGGTAACTTGACCATTGTTTGGAGTAAGGCTGGTTGTACACGAACAACATACGTTGTAAAATTGAGAAAAATAATCATCATCATCTCAGCCGTAGGACGTCCACTGCTGAACATAGAACTCCCCTTTGGACTTCCATATGTACCGGTTGGAAGCGACCTGTATCCAGCATCTTCCGGCGACTTATAAGGTCGTCTGTCCACCTTGTGGGTGGACGTCCTACGCTGCGTGTGCAAGTCCGTGGTCTCCTCTCGAGCACTTTTCGACCCCATCGGTCATCCGCTCTGTACGCTATGTGGCCTACCCATCTTATTACCGGGGGTAGACTTCCTTTGCAGGAGGTCGTCTAGGTGGGTACCCCAACAGTGCCAGTTATTCTACCGCCTGAGCAGTGATGTGCAAACATTACTGTGCTCCGGTAGGAGGGCACTGTAGCTAGTGTAATTACTGGGCTAAAGAGTCTTAACATCTTATGACTCTTGAGTAAGAAGCGTTGATGCAGTGCTCCTAGAATTTCACATATTTGTAAAATCCTAGTTAGCACTGTACTGATTATGGGCAGCCGTTATCTCTTAACATCAGGAGAGCGTCTTGCTCGTCTTCTACTTCATCACATAAAAAAAAAAAAAAAAAAAAAAAAGTTTGACTCCTTAGAAGCGGTTGAACTCAAGGTCGCGCAAGTTTGCAACGATTTGGGTAGTGTTCGGTAAGCAGCGAGGTGCCGAATTGACGTTTTTATGCAGTTAGCTTCCGAATAATGGTTATGAATTATAGTCGGGCCGGCCTAAAAGGCCACATTTGACATTTCATGAAAATTCCCTTACAGGATGTTCTAAAAAATTTACTATTTTTCGAAAATTGCTTTTATTTTTTAAATATATTAGTGTTGTAATGAATTTAGGATATAATTTTAAGACTTAATTTAACTCTTAATATCATTAAAGACGAACTTTAACCTAAAACACTTTACGTCCATACAAGGATTCCCTTGTTATTCACTTACATACTAGCTATAGGTAGCTACGAGGGGCAAGGAAAAAATATTCTTACTTATAAAGCGCGAGCAGCTGGCTGCGAGCTCCGAAAAAAAATTGAATTTTTCAGTACCATAAATCTGCGTTTAGTTTGCTCCGATTGGCTAGGAAACTAAACATTATTTATGAAAGCGCGAGCACCTCGGTGCGAGCGTCAAAAAAAAAATGAATTTTTCAGCATGAATGATGTGCGCTTAGCTAGCTCCGAGTGGCAAGGAAACTAAATATTCTCATTTCAGCTCAAAAATAATCCCATCAAAAATAATTATGGACAATGCTCCATATCACTCTAATCAAATCGACAAACCTCCAAATCAAACCAATAAAAAGATGAAATTGTGGCGTGGTTGGAAAAAAATGGTATAGAAACCAATCCAACTCTATTAAAAGTAGAGTTATTAGAACTAGTAAAAGCAACGAAGCCGTTTCAGCCCCGGTATGTTATTGACGAGATAGCACTAGAACATGGACACGAGGTCATCCGTTTGCCACCCTATCATTGTCAATACAATGCCATAGAGATGATTTGGGCACAAATAAAAGGCCATGCCGCGCGCAATAATACCAAGCCACCCTTTAGTACCACAAAAATGCTGACCCTTTTTAAAAACGCATGTGCAGACGTAACTGTGGAAAATTGGAAAAAAGTAGTAGAAAAAACAAAGAATATAATATCAACCGATTTTAAACGGGATATAGGTGTAATAGACAATATTGTTCAAAACAAATTAATAATATCCCTAAGTGCGGACAGCAGCAGTGATGACGATAGTTGTAGTGATTAGTGATTGTCCCAAAAAATAAATGCCAATGGCTCGAGGTGTTGCTGAAGTTTCCAGCCCCCTTTTTTGTTGCTCAAAATAAGCTGATTAAGATCGAAAAACCCCCCCTTGTACCTCTTCTGGCAGTAAGGAAGGGGGGGGGGGGGGGGTAAAGGGGCCGCTCCACCCTGCTTCATTTAATCAACTCTGGGAGATCATGTAGAGCCACGAGGAAAATTTCGGTGTCAATTTCGGATAAGCCGATGGTATAGATTTCATTTCTGATATAAAACAACGGTATTTGTGGCATTATGTTTAACAAAAAAACTAAAAATAAAAAAAAACTTAATTTTTGTTTCAAGTCATTGTTTATTTTTAAACTATAAAAAATATGTTATACACCATTTCGTGGCGGCGTGGCGATTTTAGGTTCAAACATAGTTAAAAACATTCCCGACTAATATTATTAATCTTAAAAATGAAAAAAATAAACAAACTTCATTAATCCGTTCGGCAACGATGCCACAGACAGATACACAAACAGACAGACAAACAAACACGTCAAACTTATAACACCCCACCGTTTTTGCGTTGGGGGTTAAAAACTTTAGATGAATAAATAGGACATCCTATACAAGGTCACGTCAATCAGTTTTTGATTTTAAAACAATAAGGATGCTACCCAATAAAATCGCGAAATCGAAATTTGAAATGTAGAATCGAATGCAATTATAACTTGGATTGAATATTTGATCTGAAATAAATAACTATATTGCGATTAAAATAAAATACATTGTTAATATTGTGATTATATTATAGTAATATATGTATAATGTAATTAAAATAAAATTGTGTAATGTATAGAGAATAAACATATTTTTTATTACAGGTTTTTTTTTTATAACTCGTGAGATGTTTCTGGCAAAACTAGCCCATGACGCCATTACATGTTTACAACCAAAACCTATTAAAATTAATTAGACTTTATGAATGTTTTCATAAAACTGTATTCAATTCCAACGTGTTTGAAGATCGTATCGATTCATATCCTGTAATCGAAATAAACAAACAATGTCCCAACACTAGTTAGCTGTGATTGACATCTGTCAAATGTGGCCTTTTAGGCCGGCCCGACTATAGTAAAAATATCACAAAGTATTTAATTCTTTTTGATATTTTGAGTGATTCATAATTATAACGCTTATTCGGCACCTCGCTGCCTACCGAACCCTACCCAAATTGTTGCAAGCTCGCGCGACCTTGATTTCAACCGCTTCTAAGGAGTCAAACTACTGTATATCTCTTTACCGTGCTATTATTATAAACGTGAAAGTTTGTAATTGTAAGAATGGATGTCTGGATGTCGTCTAGATATCTGGATGTTTGTGACTCTTTCACGCCTAAACGGGTGGACCGATTGAGCTGAAATTTTGTATAGAGATAGCTTAGACCCTGGAACACATAGGCTACATAAGTACTGCGGGTAAATCCGCTAGGCTTAGCTAGTTTTCAATAAATTAATAGGAGGATTTATCCTGCCTACTTATAAAGTACACAATATGTGTATAACAAACCTAACTATACATTTCTGCAAATAAGATCGTATTCTAACAAACATTCAACAACCGGTGAATGAAAATGAATTGTTGTAATGATTGAATAACTGATAACAATCTCTTTGTTCTAGGGATTACAGACAGTCCCCTATGCAGAGCATGCATGGAAGAGGGGGAAACAGCGGCTCATGTTATTCTCGAATGTACAGGAGTGGCACCATACAGGGCACAACACCTCGGATCTCCGGGGTCGCTCTCCGATGTCGTCGGCAACCCCAGAGGGCTGCTGAGATTCTTCGGAGAGCTTGGGTGGCTCGAGTGATACAGCACCCCCACCCGCACGCAAGATGGGCCAAAAGACCTAGTTACGGAAAATTGCCCGCGTATCAGTATCAGTAACAACACCTGGTAAAAAAAGGGGTTTTTCATAATATTAAGGTACTTAATCACTACAAAGTATAAAATAAAGTTGCTTCCCTCGTCTGCCTGTCCCAATGTATGCTTATATCTTTAAAAGTACGCAACGGATTTTAAAGCGGTTTTCATTAATAGATAGAGTGATTCAAGTGGAAGGTTTATATGTATAATACATGCATAATATTGTAGAGAAACACTGATAATTTTTTATTAAGCGCGACGAAGTGCGCTCGGGTCCACTAGTAACGAATAAAAACAAGTGAAATTTAAAAATATCTTTTTTGAAACAAGCTTTTATTATTATTACCATCTAGCACCAAAGTACTCGTCAAGACGAATCAAATGAGTCCAAACTCGATGGGGTTACATAGTTTAATTACGGAGTTCCTATGACCTTCCAGTTCCATCATCAGATCATCTCGATGTCATAATAATATTGCATTGTCATCCGATTTATATGCATCCAAAATTTCAACTCAATCGGAAACCGGGAAGTGGGCCAAATTAAACTTGCAAGATTTGATTACAGACAGACACAGGTGGAATTAAATAAAAGCTTGTATAAATCAAAGGTTCAACGAACTAAGAGACATAGATTCTGATTTAGCGTTAATAATATGGGACATAAAGATAATATTTATAGGAAGTGTTCGCAATAACTCAACCTTGGTGGAGAGGAAGTGCTGAACCGTTTCAAACGGCTGTTTCCTTATTTCGAGGTATAATGAACTTGTGTGATATAATAAGATTAATTTGTTTTATGTATTTCATACTTATGAATTTTCTATAAGATACTAATGGCCCCGCGCGCGCATGGAATAGAATAGAAAACTCTTTATTATTCACACAAAATTAATAATATAGCTTAGAACTAAGATATACACAGAAATAAGTGTTACAATTGGCGCATCGTCGCGCTTAACATAAAATTATCAGTGTTTCTCTACAATATTAAGCATGTATTATACATATAAACCTTCCACTTGAATCACTCTATCTATTAATGAAAACTGCATCAAAATCCGTTGCGTAGTTTTAAATATATAACCTTTGACTGCGATCTTCCGTGATCTCAAAAAACCGCGTCTCCAGCGTCTGTTTTGGTTTATACACTCAACATGAACATGACAACATTAAAAAAAAAATCTCGGTGAATTTGATGAATATTGATATTATACCTATGTTTTGTTGTACGTGCTTTCCGTCGGATATGGAAAGCAAAAACATTATTGGAGCAAACAAAAAGTGTAGTTTGATAATGTTTGGTGAAAAATGTTGTGATGTTTGTGTTGAATGTTTGAACCAAAACAGGCGCTAGAGATGCGGCTAAAGTTTGTTCAGTTTGATATAATAAATATATAAGTATGTACTAATAGTGTACTTCCCATGCCCAAAATAATTAAATAGGTCGCCATGTTTGTGATCGACATAATAATTATTATACTCCAATAAAACCAGTTATCAAGTATGTATAAAAAAATCAAAAATTCGACCTTTATTACAAATTTTATTATAAAAAATCTAGTCTAGACAAGTAGTTAATATATTTTTTATTGTAATTAGGTACAATTAATTAAATAAACACATTGTTATTCAAGTAAATCTGTGTTCCTAGTAGTTAATAACTATTTTGAAGGTTGCTTGCAGAAAAACGACGAGGCCGAGCGTTTTGGAGTTGTTATAGATTAAACTACAGTAGGACAAATTAAATCAAATTCCTTTAAGAGCGTATATATCGAGTGACGCTCTCTTGCCCGCACAATTTGACGAATTATGAAATATAAATTCATGGATTTAATTTATTGAAAATTTCTCTGTACCAGCCCTCTATAATATTATTGCACATTTTAAAAGTGCTTTCAGTTAGATAGGTATATTAAAAAATGGGATGGAGAGCGATATTGAAAAAAAATTTTTTTTTCAAAAAATCTCATTATTACATTTTTTAATAAATCTGACTGAAACACTTTTAAAATGTGTGCAATAATATTATAGAGGGCTGATACAGAGTAATTTTCAATAAATTTATTCCACGAATTTATATTTTAAAAATTCGTCAAATTGTGCGCGCGAGAGAGTGTCACTCGATTACTATACGCTCTTAATATTTTCGTTATTGTAACAAATGCATTTTTATGGACATACAGCTGTAGTAAAAGGTGTTAAAAAAAATATTATTGTATTATCGTAGGGTACCTAAATGTGTTGCCATCGAGGCCGCAGACGAATGCTTCGGCGTACCCGATGCCCCGGCATTATGGCATCCCGCAGGAACACCCCCAGGTTTTTTAGTGGGTATCCCCGCCGCGGGGATCTTCGGCGGGGGAGTCCCACATACCGCCTAGCACCCCCCGGCGTAGGGTGATGATGCGTAATACATTAAAAAAAAAGAGAGAGAACTTAAATCAAATTACTTTACTACTAAACATATTATATTTTACCGGGGGTAGACTTCCTTTGCAGGAGGTCGTCTAGGTGGGTTTTGTCACCCCAACAGTGCCAGTTATTCTACCGCCTGAGGTTTTTTAGATAATATTTTTTTAGTACTATGTGCAAAGTTGTCTTACTGTCATTTTTACACTGTAACAATGTAGGCATACAAAAATTAAATATTGATTTAGACAGCCTATTAAACATTTTGTATCCGGTCTCAGGAATAATAATTACATAATTTATTTGACTCAATGAAAAACAAGGTTAGAACTGCATAATAAAATTTTAACGGTCAGGGTGATGATCGGATTGCATTGTTACATTGCAACGCTAGGTGTTGAATACAATTAAAAAATATCCTTTATTATTTATTGCAAACCACAAATATACAAGTGAAATTAAAAAAAAAACTTTTAAAACAAGCTTTTATTATTACCATCTAGCACCGAAGTACTTACTCATCAAGACGAATCAAATGAGCCCAAACTCGATATGGTTGCATCCTAAATTACAGAGTTCCTTGTCCACCGTCCAGCTCCATTATCAGATCTACTACATGTCAAAATAATATTGCATTGTGATCCGGATTTATACATGCTTGCAAAATTTCAGCTCATTCGCATACCGAGAAGTGGATCAAATCTTTCTGTCTTTAATCAAGTTAAGTGAGATATCTGATATTTTTCTTCTATAGACTTTGGACCTTATAGGTCAAACATAAGATCCGATGTTGATTGTTGAAGGAATCGGACATCCAACCCTATGGCTCCAAGGTCGAGTAAATAAAAGCTTATAAAAACCGATGTGCACTGCTATTGCAATAATTGGGATGTTGACTAAAAAAAATTTTTTTGTCCATAATGTAGATTATGGAAAAATATTAGACACGTATTTTTTTATATGTAAATGTGATAAAAAACGTGGGAGATACAACGCACTGAAGTTGCTTGATCGTGACGTCACACCACTAAATCTAGTACATTTTTGTTTAGTGGTGTGACGTCACGCGTCTTATAAGCGTTAAATCTCAGCCATTTTTTATTTTATTTGCAAGAAAAAAAAATGTATCGAATATTTTTTTATTATTAAAATTACGGACTAATTATATTTATTTAAAAATATTGACTTTGTCAACATCCCTATTTTAACTCCTATGCAACTTTACAATGCAAATGTCACCCTAGGGTTTAAGTTAAGTCTTATAAAAAAGGCTAAATCGAAGATATTTTTAGAAATAATTACAGTATTTTGAGTGCGAAATAATCACTACGACGAGGACATCTGGTTCACATGATATTATGAGTTATATTGGTCATTATGTAGGGTGACCATAACTTTTGTATACAAGGGAGTTAACAAGTGAATTAATTAAAAATTAAAAAAAACAACCCAACACTTTCAAAATATGTAATTCGCCATTTCGTGATGGTGGCCATCTTGATTTTAATTTTTATATTGCGTTGTATTCTACAAGTTAAGCCCTTCCATTTGATACCCATATTGAGGGGGTTGTGGAACAAAAAAGTCATTTTGTAGCGGCGGCCATCTTGGATCGATGAACACATGCAAAACTTCAGCTCAATCGGAAATCGGGAAGTGGGTCAAATATAACCTGCAAGATTTGATTACAGACAGGCAAACCAGACAGGTGAAAGAATTATTTAAATACCAAATAAGCCTACGTTTGACCACATCCCACCTGATGGAAAATGAAAATGCGGTCGACGATGGATCATGTAAGATACCTAGAAAGGTTACCTATTCACTCGTGCCTTAAAGATACCCAAGTTAATAAACGTTTAGTTTAATAAACATCAAACATCACCCCTCATGGATATCTTTCACCGCTCATGGTCGCCATACTCGCTTGAAAGGCACCGGCCGTGGTTACATTGCATTGCTGTCATCGAAAACTATATTGTGCCATAAAATGCACTGAGGTCAGATTCGTGCTGCCATTCATAATAATTAAATATTACTTTCTCTATTAGACCAAGAGCCAGCGCCAGATTTCCAGCCTCTGCACCTTTAGCATAGTAGAATAGAAAGAATAAAATAGAAAACATTTTATTCATGGCACGAAAACACACTTAAAAAATAATACACATAAGGAAACAATATCTAACTAAAACTATGGAACTATAATAAATATAAACTAAATTATTTTTTTTACTAAATTACTTTGCCGCGAAATGGTGCCAGCTCAGCATATATATGTAAGACATTGACGTAAGAGTAGCCACTCCCGTCCCACTGTCAAGAGTAAACTGACATATATCAAGACGCTACTCTTGCTACTCGCGCTGTCATTGCATACAATTTGCAGCTACTCCCAATGTCATTGTGCTCTTACTAAAACGTCAAAACCCTTTTAGCTTAGTGAGACATTGACGTAAGAGTTAGCCACTCCCGTCCCACTGTCAAGACTAAACTGACATATCGCACTCCCAGATTAAAACTGCAACAAATCAAAAAAAAATTACATATAATTTCAAGCTTAAACAAGTTTAGAAGATAAAATTGCAATTGCAGTAAAAATACTTTTTGAGTTGCTGCAGTATTGATCTGGGGGTGCGATATATCAAGACGCTACTCTTGCTACTCGCGCTGTCATTGCATACAGTTTGTAGCTACTACCAATGGCATTGTTTTACATCAAAAGTTATTGATGTTTAGTAAGAGCAAAATGACATCGGGAGTAACTGTAAATTGTATGCAATGAACTGATAAAAAATCATCCCCTGTTTTTCTGCCCTTAGGGTTTAATTTTTTTTCCAAAATTTTTATGGGACCACCTTTGAAGCCCCTTCCCAGCTTATACCCTTTCCAATAAAAAAAGAATTTTCAAAATCGGACTACGCTGTTAAGTTATGCGTGGTCATACATAAGAAAAACGCGTCGGCTTGTAAACTTGCTCCGTTTTTTCATCGGTTTTTTTTTCGGTCAATTGATAAAATGACGAAGGTCCGCCGATCGCAGGCTCTTGCTCTACAAATATTATTAAAAATGATTTTTCATATTCGTAATCGAATACACTGAATTTAAAGCCTTCATTAGTAATAATTGATATCATAACATGATATTAATGAAATTAATTCATTATTAAATTATTTTTAAGGCATTAACAGCATTACATTATTACAAGCTTTTATTTACTTCACCTGTCCATTGTCTGTATATCTGTAATCAAATCTACCAAGTTAAATTTGATCCACTTCCCGGTTTACGACCGAAGTGAAATTTTACATCCATGTATAAATCGGGTGACAATGCAATGTTATTATGACATGAAGCTGATCTGATGTTGGAGCTGGAACGTGGTGATAGGAACTCCGTAATTAAACGACGCAACCCCATCGACTTTGAGCTCGTTTGATTCGTCTTGACGAGTACTTTGGTGCTAGATGGTAATAATAATAAAAGCTTTTTTTTTTAAGTTTTGTTTATATTGAAAATATGTACTTATGTCTCCATTTATATCTTTATAACCACCGTCGCTCTATTTTATGTATTTCCTTTCCCTGCTTGGTTGTCTGGAAGAGATCGCTATTAGCGATAAGACCGCCAATTGTAATACTTCTTTCTGTGTAATCTTAGTTCTAAGTTTATATTGTTGTATTTGTGTGAACAATAAAGAGTTTTCTATTCTATTCCATTCTATATTGATACTTGCCTTTGACCACGATGTCGAGTGATGTTAAACGACGATGCGGTCGTAGATGAAAGCAGAATTAACCTAAAAGACGGGATAAATCCCTCTTTGGGGAACATATAAGCTCGAAAAAACCCAAAAACATTTTAGTATGATTTTAATAGTAAACTAATGTTGCAACCTTGCCCCACTTGCAATAATTGTGTATAACAATAAATAATAACATAATGCTTACAAAGTAAACATAATTGAGCTGAACATCGTGACTAACCATTATCATTAGATATATTTAAATATGCTAGCTGCGTTACGCGGGTTTACCCGCTTTAGTAGTCTACGTTTTTTTTTTTTATGTGATGAAGTAGAAGACGAACAAGACGCTCTTCTGATGTTAAGAGATAACGCTGCCCATAATCAGTACTGTGCTACTTAGGATTTCACAATGATGTGAAATTCTAGGAGCACTGCACCAACGCTTCTCACTCAAGAGTCATAAGATGTAAAGACTCTTTAGCCCAGTAATTTCACTAGCTACAGTGCCCAACTACCGGAGCACAGTAATGTTTGCACATCACTGCTCAGGCGGTAGAATAACTGGCACTGTTGGGGTACCCACCTAGACGACCTCCTGCAAAGAAAGTCTACCCCCGGTAAAGTGTGTTATTCCAGGGGTACTACCTCTCTACCAAATTTCAGCTCAATCGGTCCACACGTTTAGGCGTGAAAGAGTAACAAACTTCCAGATATTCATTCTTACAAACTTTCACGTTTAATAATATTAGTAGAATATAATATAATTTGTCAAACTATGCCCTCTAAAAAAAATTACAATATTAATTCATTTCAAACAAACAATAAATAAATATCTATTGAAATTCATTATAATAATAATAATTCTTGACATTTTAACACTTCCTCGTCCATTTTTTGAATAAATCGATGAAATTTATATAATATTATAATTAGCAGGTTCATCACTTCTTTTTTTTATGTAATAGGTGACAAACAAGCAGACGGTCCACCTGATGGTGAGTGGCTACCGTCGCCTATGGATACCTGCAATACCAGGGGTACCGCTGGTACGTTGCCTACCTTTCAAGACTCTATTCACTTGCCTTTTGAAGAGTCCCATGTTAAAGCTCATCGGAAATACCGCGGGCGGAAGCTCATTCCACTTTTTTTTTAATGTTAGAGACAGACTAACAAGCAAACGGCCCGCCTGGTGGTGAGCGGTTACCATCGCCTATGGACGGTAGCAACACCAGTGGCATTACAGACGCGTTGTCGGTCCATTAAAACCTTCTTTATCCTCCTCTTGAAGAGGCCCATATTGAAGGAAGTGGGAAATACGTCGCTTGGAAGGCTATTTTGCAGGTGTACGGCATTTTGCAGGGGGTACTTCACATTACAAATATTATATTTAAAGGCGGTAGTTTGTGAGTGTGTATCTCTGTTTCGTCTTAACTTCTGAATGAGTGGACCGATTGAACTGAAATTTCGTATAGAGATAACTTAGATCCTTTATTGACCCAGGAAAAATGCGATACCCATCATCACCCCACGTCGGTCAATCAAACATATGTCCCATGCGGGAATTGAACCCGGAACCTCTTGCGTTGCAAGCGGTTATTAACCCACCGCGCCATAGAGGTCGTCAACTAGAAGTGTTGGCAAATAGAATTTTACATCGTCGTGAAATCCTGGGTAGCACTGTACTGATTATGGACAGCGTTATCTCTTACCATCAGGAGAACGTCTCGCTCGTCTCGTTAGTCATTAAAAACCTATCCTTGTAATAGGTCAGCGAACCAAAAAATCTAGTCTCAGGTCGATTAAACAAATATAATACCTTAGTATTTAGCGTAAACATCAGATTATGGTTGTTAGGTTTAGGTTATGCATGCTTCAAACTTCGAATACACGGTTAAGCGAAAAATTTATGAAACTGCAATAAGTTACCGGGGGCTTACCGGGGGTAGACTTCCTTTGCAGGAGGTCGTCTAGGTGGGTACCCCAACAGTGCCAGTTATTCTACCGCCTGAGCAGTGATGTGCAAACATTACTGTGCTCCGGTAGAAGGGTACTGTAGCTAGTGAAATTACTTAACATCTTATGACTCTTGAGTAAGAAGCGTTGGTGCAGTGCTTCTAGAATTTCACATCATTGTGAAATCCTAAATAGCACTGTACTGATTATGGGCAGCGTTATCTCTTAACATCAGGAGAGCGTCTAGCTCGTCTTCTACTTCATCACATAAAAAAAAAAGTTGTTGTTTTGAGGTTATTATGATATACTTTTATAAAATACTGAGCCAAGCGGTTTTACCCGCTGTACTGTAGCCTATGTGTTATTCTAGGGTTTAAACTTTCTCTATATATATCTCTCTATATATATCCTTAAATAAATAAATAAATAAAATAAACTATCTCTATACCATATTTCAGCACAATCGGTCCACCAGTTTAGGCGTGAAAGAGTAACGAACATACATCCAGACATTTTACCAACTTTCACGTTTATAATGTCAGTAAGATAAGTCTACTTACTCCCTTTTTCCCTGTCCCGGAAATGGGGCAAATTGACTAAGAGTTAGTGTTCCCGAAAAATGCATGAAATCATTACAATAACATTAAAATGTTAACCTATCAGCACCTATTTTACATGATTAATACTTTACCTATCAACAAATAAGGTTTTCTTGAATATATACCCAAAAACACGATCAGTATATGCCCTATTGGCTAATTCTCACCCACTACGATTGATGACAACTTCAATGTACATTGCTGCGTTTGTTATACTACTCATATTAATGAGGAGGTTTAAGCAAGTAATGTACGCAATATTTTTTTTGAATTCTAGTGTTTACATGTCGTTTGTAGGTAGCCAATAGGCCCTCTGTTTAGTAAAAAAGTGGCCAACCATCCCCGGTCGCCTCTAGCCATATAATAATATCATGATCAGCGCCAATAAATAGCATTAATTAATTAATTGTATAATTATTGAACCGTAAGCGTGACCATATTAACCTGATTGTTCTATGTCCTTATAATTTGATTAGGTCTTAATTGGGAGCTAGACCTTCATGGTACTTGTTTTAATGACAAAAAAGGTTGTATGTTAAATTTATACAAGATTCCCTGTGACTAGATGAGCTGCTTAATAATAATAATAATAAGTAAGCCATAGTCCTAGCAATAGCCTCATTAACCATCCATTTAGAATGCACATCAATAGCCTAGTTCAAATAGTTTCCATTAATTAGCAATAGTCCTGTCACTTGGCGGAGACTGTCTTTGAGCTCATTTTGTATAGATGGACTCACAGATAGACTCCGATAAGTGTCACCCATCACATTTATATTAAAAGCTCAAAAGGGCCTCTGCGCGTTGGACTTTTTTAGTCTCCGTGTACGCCTATATAAAGGACCGGGTTTGACCCGCGTTTATGAGCGACATAATAATAATAATTGGGGTTTATACTCCAACAGAAAAGGTTACTCTACTTACACTGTCAGAGACAAATCACAATTTGTAGGTTGTGTGGCCAACCTATATGTTGCAGTTTCAGGTCGCCGAGATGACTACAGGGCCTGCAACATGAGCTGACGACTGCCTCCTACATATCTTATAGGAAACAGCCGGGACACACAGTTTTACGTGCCTTCCGAAACACGGCTAAAGTCATTTTGACAGAACTGACCTGACTTCTCACTTATAATTTAGTAAGTAATAAAATAATAAATTAGGATTACTTGCTAATCTCTAACACTTCACTTCATAGTATAAAAAAGTGAAATTAAAAAAAAAGCATTTTAAAAACAAGCGTTTATTATTATTACCATCTAGCACCAAAGTACTCGTCAAGACGAATCAAATGCACCCAAACTCGATGGGGTTGCGTCTTTTAATTACGGAGTTTCAGCGCACAAAATTTTAGCGCCAATCGGAAACCGGGATCAAATTTAACTTGCAAAATTTGATTACAGACAGACAGACAGAGAGACAGACGGACAAACAGACAACAGACAGCTGAAAGTAAATACGAGTAAAAGCTTGTAATAAAGTTGCATCCCGCATATGTCTGTACCTATGTATGCTTATATCTCAACGGATTTTGATGCGGTTTTCATTAATAGATAGAGTGATTCAAGAGAAAAGTTTATATGTATAATACATGCGTAATATAGTATACGAACACTGATAATTTTGTATTAAGCGTGACGAAGTGCGCGTGCGTCCACTAGTTAAATTTATAAAAATCTTACTCTGAATAAAGTCGTTTAAAATTATTTGTTCAAATATACACTAGGCCTAACTGAATAAATTAATTTGAAATTGTTTTTATCGTCCAGTTCCGATTTCCGCTATCTATAAAATGAATGATTTTACTGAACCAGTTTTGATAAGATTTAGCTGATAATTATAACAATATTATAATGTTCTAGACAGGAGTTTATTTTTCATTCATTTATAATATATTTGCATAAACTATTTCCTGCATAAACAAAGATTTTGCAAAATAAATGCTTTTATTCAAGACATATGACGTAGGTAAAACTAGTCCAATTTAATATTGCACTTCTGTGTCATGTTAAATGTACGTTGCTTATGTTAAACGAAATGCATTTGAAGACTGGACGATCGTTCAATACAGGACGTAACCTCATGAATAAAGAAATGAGGCATGCCTAGTAAGCCCAACTCTCGTATAGGTACACGCTAGCACTTATAAGCTTACTTTTAAGGACACCCAATTTTGACACTATCGTCATCTTAAGCTTTTATGGGACAATTTCCTGTGACAGCTCCGCTTTCAAATTCAAGTTAACAATTTAGGAAAGGGCGCCACTGATGTATGAAAAAGAGGATAACAACTACGTATTTATTACACTTTTTTGATCCCAGGATAAATGCATTACGCATCGTCACTCACGCCGGGGGCGCAGGGCGGTATGTGGGACTCTCCCGTCGAAGATGGGTGCGGCGGGGATACCCACTAAAAACCTGGGAGTGTTCCTGCGGGACGCCATAATGCCGGGGCAGCGGGTACGCCGAAGCACTCATCCGCGGCTCCGACGGCGTTTGATCCTCACTGACAGGAGGACCCCTCCGCGTACTTTTATTGCACTCACTGCGCCTACTATTTTGGTGCCTCTTTTAATATTAGTTATGTGTGCATTATGCCTTTGTACAGTCAACTACAAAGAGATGTATCCATGTTAGTCTTACAAAATGAAGGAACTTTTAGTATGCAAAAATTATTTACCCTTCGTGACATTTTCAGTATCCACCAAATCTTATACTATATTCGATTCATTTTAAATGCTATTATTATGTATCACCTAAGGAAAAGTAGTGGGATACATCACATTGTTGCATATTAAACGAGTCGATGATAATATAAAGTTTAATTGCTACTAGAAATGTCACGAACCAAGGGTAGTTCATTGTGGCAAATGAAAATTTACTTCATTTTGTAAGCCTAACATGGATACATCTCTTTGTAGTTGACTGTACAATTCACAACATTTTGTTATAAGTTTTTTTTTAAATTAACTTTTTAACTTGCAAAAAGATTGTCTATGACAACACAAGTGTGTGTTGCCAGAAACCTTGCAATGCTTTTAAAGGGACGTGATTTAATCACTTATTTTGATTACATGCCCTTCGAAGATACATTAAATTGTAATGTCGATTACGTACATTTATTACGTCAAAAATCTATCACGGACTAGGAAAAAATACGTGACTCACTACCAAAATATCAAGATCTTTACTCACATACAAATATTAAGCTGGAAGAGTTCTTGCTCACTGGTTCTTTTTCTGCTGGTAACAAGAACTAGTATATCGAGACCTCTGCTTAGAAACATTTAGTAAGATATCGTATGTCTAATTAAATGGTTTTAACATGGTAATGATTCTTAAAAAGCAAGGTTGTTAGTTTTAAATCACAGTTAAGGTAGACGCGGCGTCGATAGCGATTGCGTTTGCCAGTTCGCGAAAAACAAGTAATTTTACTTTTTTTTACGAAAGTATAGTACTTGTGCCAGTGTTATTTAAATTGGTTTTGAATCATTGGAATAATACTTTTGAATTTAACGAAGTTAAATTTATTAAGTGCAGTGTTTTGTTTTTTTGGACCGTTCCAGTTTTTTGAAAAGGGAACGCGGGTAAGTTAAATAAGTGATTCTTTTTTTTTAATATAATAATTCAATTTATTATCCTAGTCAAGAAGGTTGACAATAAAAAAATATTAGAACATTTTACATACAAATAAAATATAGGTTATACTTAATGAAAAAAGTTTGTTAACCAATTCCCGCCAAAATTTCTGGACCGATTGAGCTGAAATTAGAATCCTGAACTGATACATTATAGGATTTTTACTTTATCAGATTACATAAAAATCTTAGTATTTAATATTATAAACGTGAAAATTTGTAAGAATGGATGTCTAGATGTCAGAATGTTTGTTACTCTTTCACGCCTAAACGGTAGACCGATTGAGCTGAAATTTTGAATAACACATAGGCTACATAAGTACTGCGGGTAAAACCGCTGGGTGCAGCTAGTATAATCATAATTTTATTACACAACCTCATTTTAAATAGTGTTTATGGATTATTTTAGTTTTATTTATTGCATCCTTGAAGGGTTTACCAAATTATGTACAAAACGTGCGGCGCCAGACTCATATTTAAATACACAATAGATTAGCCCAGGGGGTCACATCATGCCGCGGATGAGTGCTTCGGCGTACCCGTTGCCCCGGCATTATGGCGTCCTGCAGGAACACCCCCAGGTTTTGTAGTGGGTATCCCCGCCGCTCCCATCTCTGGCGAGTGAGTCCCACATACCGCCCCGCGCCCCCGGCGTGGGGTGATGATGCGTAACGCATTTTTTCATGGTCAAAAAAAAGGGGGTCACATCATCGTGGCCACCTATGAGACAAACAAAAAACAGTTTAGGTACGGATTTTGCACATTACCTACAGAGGGGCTATTGGCTAATTCTCACCCACTACGATTGATAACAAAGTCAATGTACATTGCTGCGTTTACTATTTTTCTCATATTAATGATTGTTTTAAGCAAGTAATGTACGCAATTTTGTGTATGGATTCTAGTGCTTTAAATGTCGTTTGGCGATAGCCAATTGCTGATTGGACACTTGAGGGAGACTGTCTTTGAGCCCTTCTTCTATAGATGGACTCACAGACAGACTCCGATAAGTAACTCGCATTAAATGTAAATTAAAAGCTCAAAAGGACATCATAAGCATATAATTCTTCTTATAAACGTGAAAGTTTGTATGAATGTATGGATGTTTGGATGAATGTTTGTTACTTACTCTCTCACATGTAAACGGGTGGACGATTGAGCTGAAATTTGGTATAGAGATAGCTTAGACCCTGGAATAACAGATAGGTTACAGTACATTGGACAAAACCGCTGGGCACAGTTAATAATAAACATTTAAAAACCCAACAAAAAATCAAAACGTTGACATTTCAAAATGGCGATTGTAGTCACACCACATCCAAATAGAAAAAAAAATTAAAACAAGGAAGAGGTCCGAACCAAGAAGTATGTCTTGCATAATCAAGGTTTTATTCTTTGTTAACAATTTTAATTCGATACACGTAATATTGTGCAATAATATGTACCTATATTTATTATGCTGATGTAGTTTTTTAGTTTATATAAAACTTTACGTATAATAAATAACTCGCAAAAGCTGTAATTTGTTTTTGATAGGATTTAAGGTCGCTATCAAATGGCGCAACTATCTCGCTCGCACGATATCACAATATTTGAAATGTAAATTCGTATAACTTACTTTTTCATTTTTAAGCTATTGCATAGCTTCTATCGCGGGCCTTGAGCGTGGGGACCGAATCCAGAAATTCCGTAACGAAAAAAACCTAACACCCTCCACTCCGACCGGCACAGAGGTGATACTTTTTAGTTTTTCCATCTATAGATAAAAATGCTATGCAATAGCTTTACCGCGGCAGTCTCCGAGTGCCACACGTCTTTTTTTTTATTTATTTTTATATTCTTCACTTCATATTTTTATTTTGGTGGAAATTTAGAATTATTTATTTTATTATTTTTTTAAATATTTTTATTTTTCTATATTAAATAATAACAAACTAGTTCGAAAAATATGAGAAATATACACTTGTATTCATTTTGTACAGTATCATAGTGTAAATACTTCTTATAAGTCCCACGTATAGTGCATTTGCCAAAATATGCACATCTCTATCTCAAAACATTCAGCATCAAAAAAAAAATCATGAATCATTCGTTCATCATTTTCAGCTAGAGATCCCCTTTACAAAATAAAATTAAATCTCTTGCATATTATCTCTTGTTAATACCTTTTTACAGTATTAAAAAAGAAATACATAATATTTTTAATACCAAAATAATACAAAAAAAAAATAGTAATGCCTAAGGCCTAAACGGTGCATTTACCAAACTTAATCACTTAGACAAGAAATTAATTAATTTTTTACAATCTTTAAAAGTCTATTTTATTTATAATTCACGTTGATTGTCCTATGAGATTAAACAAAAAAGATATCAATTTTATTTTTTATTTTTAGCTTATCAATGAATGGCCATATCCATCCTTCTCACGAAAAAAAAAACAATTGTCTATTTATTCGTTGTGAATACGCATCGAGGTCATTGCCATTCAACAGAAAACCATACAAGAATATTCCTTATTTAAAGGTAAATAAAGTTTATTTCTCTCTGAATACATAATACAAACTTATCTTTACAACTCCCAAAGTGCATTCTCATTGATATTTCTATCAACGTTCACTTTTTGAATTGCCTTCGTAATTTTGTCGAGTTTTATGAACGAAGGAAACGTTTATATGCAATTTTAAATTTTAACTTGAATGCATAAAGTTGAAATTCATATGAAAAAATAAGCGACTTGAGTTGTTTTGTTCTTATGTGGTATCCAATGATAGAAATAAATGCATACGATTGTGAACTTTAATAGATTATATTAAATATTATATTCCTATGAAAGTATTTTTGTACCTTATTCTGGTAGTTACTACAATTATGTTGTAGGTTAATAATGTCTTTAGGTGTTAATTCTTAATTTGAGTAGTACAAAATAAATAGGGTTTTATTCCAAGTTTAAATATTTTAGTTTTTTTAATGCTTACGGATGCCTACCTTATAGTCACGAATTTCTGTAACTGAAATACTCATTTACCTAGCTCAAAGTTATGATGATCACCAAAAAATAAACCATTTAGAAATTTGTTGAATTGTCTTAAATTTTATTAAATTGTCGGTCACAGAGTCACAGGCTTATTAAAAAACAAGTGAAATTTAATAAAATACTTTTTTTAAACTAGCTTTTATTATTATTACCATCTAGCACCAAAGTAGGTACTTGTCAAGACGAATCAAGTCAGCCCGTGGTTCCTATGGCCACCTTCCAGCTCCATCATCAGATCAGTTCCATGTCATAAAATATTGCATATTGTCATTCGATTTACACATGTATGCTAATTTTCAGCTCAATCAGAAACCGGGAAGTGGATCAAATTAAACTTGCAAAATTTGATTACAGAAAGACAGACAGACGACAGACAGGTGAAGGTAAATAAAAGCGGCCAAGTGCGAGTCGGACTCGCCCATGAAGGGTTCCGTAGCAGCAAGTTACATAATAAAAAAGTTCTTGTAGCTCGTTGTAACTTTTGAGTTGATTGAATGAGAGGTTAAATGCGGTTTACGATTTATAACGTATTAAAAAAAACTAATAACTAGATCTCGTTCAAACTAATTTTCGGTAGTAGTTTGTATGGTAAATGGTAATGTATACATCATATATTATTTTTACATTTATCATTCCCTTAGTTTAGAAGTTACAGTGGAAAAATGTGTGTGTCCCTTGGAAGCGTCTCTCGCGCAAACTATTCAGTTTAGAAAAAATATATTAGAAACCTCAGTATCATTTTTGAAGACCTATCCATAAATACCCCACAACAAACCCATACGTTTGATAAAAATTTTTTTTTGAGTTTCAGTTCTAAGTATGGGGAGCTCCAAAAATTTATTGTTTTTTTTCTATTTTTCTGTGAAAATCTTAATGCGGTTCACCGAATACATCTACTTACCAAGTTTCAACAGCATAGTTCTTATAGTTTCGGAAAAAAGTGGCTGTGACATACGGACGGACGGACAGACATGACGAATCTATAAGGGTTCCGTTTTTTGCCATTTGGCTACGGAACCCTATAAAGCTTGTAATAAAAACAGGCCTTAAATCTCTCAAGCCAGAATTACCACGGTAATTTTAAAATATAATAATAACAATTTTGACATTTTAATTTATATTTTTTGGACATTTCTACATTTTTTTTCTCATATAAATTAAATTATTTATCATTATTTCTCATTTAAACCCTTGCAACACTAAAGAGGTCATGACATTTTAGTAGCATTTGACTTTTGACATTTTGACATTATATTTATTGATAATTCGATCTAATTCAGCTAATATTTATTAATTAATGTTTTTAAATCATATTTTGAATTACTAATATAATAATTATAATGTAAGTTCGCCCACTAATTTAATATTATATCTTAACATTTGTGCACCGGACTACCGGTAGAGTATTTGAGACTCCTTTTAATGAATTACCATGTTGTACCTACAATACTCTCACAAATAAATAAATTTTACTTTACTTTACTTTAAAGAGATATACAGTAATTTGACTCCCTAGAAGCGGTTGAACTCAAGGTCGCGCGAGTTTGCAACCAAGTGGGTAGGGTTCGGTAGGCAGCGAGGTGCCAAATAGGCGTTATTATTGTGGGTTACTCAAAATATCAAAAAGAATTAAATACTTTATGATATTTTTTCTAATTCACAACCATTATTCGGAAGCTTACTGCATAAAAACGTGTATTCGGCACCTCGCTTCTTGCTGATCCCTGTCGACCGCGTTGCAAACTCGCGCGACCTTGAGTTCAACCGCTTTTAGGGAGTCACATTACTGTATAACTCTTTACCGTGATATTATGTACAGTCAAGTAGTAAATTTTCATTTGCCACAATGAACTACCCTTGGTTCGTGACATTTCTAGCAATCAAACTTTATATTATCATCGACTCGTTTAATATGCAACAATGATGTATCCCACTACTTTTCCTTAGGTGATACATAATAATAGCATTTAAAATGAATCGAATATAGTATAAGATTTGATGGATAATTATTTATTATTATTGGGGACCTCAAAAGGACTTTAAGCCGCTTCGAACATTTCTGATCTTTTGTGGCAGTACCAGTTGAGTTTGATGGATCCATTTGATGGATACTGAAAATGTCACGAAGTAAGGGTAAATAATTTTTGCATACTAAAAGTTCCTTCATTTTGTAAGACTAACATGGATACATCTCTTTTTAGTTGACTGTACCAGTACCTTCTATATACTCATGTATGTATGTACTTAGTTTTTATAGCCACAGCATCTGCCTCTGAGCAATTAATCAAAATATCCTTGAAGAATGAGAAGATATGCACCTAGGTATTTAAGTATCTGTTAGGTGTAGGGTGACTAAACTGTCTGTTTAACACGGGACAGTCTTCTAAATCACTACATACATGGTATAAAACAAAGTCGCAAATTTCAAAATTCTAAGCTCACGGGAAGTACCCTGTAGGTTTTGATTCCGTTGGGAAAAAAATTGCTGAAATTTTCGGCACATTCGTCTATATCTTTTGATTGCGTTGGCCTAGAAGTTTGATTTTGTCACAGCTCCAAGAGGCAGTAGACCGCTTCAGGTTGATACCACCCCGGGTTGCTGAAAAAAGGGTCTTGACATACAGACAGACAGACGGACGGACGGACAACAAAGTGATCCTATAAGGGTTCAGTTCTTTCCTTTGAAGGTATGGAACCCTAAAAAAGTTATACCACCATTAAAAAACTTCCCTTTTTGAAGTAGGTGAAATAAGTAAAGATTGGTCACCCCACGATCATGTTTGACCCAAATGCTATATTCAAGGCGTCTAGGTTTAACAATAAGTACTAAATACTAGATAATTATCTGGACACAGTAAAAAATGCTTTAAACAAACGATTCATTAAAAATTGTCCGCGAAAGAAATTAGCAAAAAGTGTTAATAAATTGATTAACTATAAAAAAAGACATTGTTTCAAGTGTATTTTTTACAAGATTTGTTTACTTACACCTGTCTGTTGTCTGTCTGTCTGTAATCAAATCTTGCAATTTAAATTTGATCCACTTCCCGGTTTTCGATTGAGCTGAAACTTTGCATGCATCTATAAATCGGATGACAATGCAATATTATTGTGACATGGAGCTGATCTGATGTTGGAGCTGGAATGGACAAAGGAACGCGGTAATTAAACGACACGACCCCATGGAGTTTTGGCTCATATGATTCGTCTTGACGAATTCTTTGGTGCTAGATGGTAATAATAAAAGCTTGTTTTAAAAGGTTTCTTTGAATAAAATTACATTTGTTTAATTTTTTTTTATACAACGATGTAAAAAGACGAACAAGACCCTCTCCAGATGTTTAGAGATAACGGTGCCCATAATTAGTACAGTGCTATCCAGAATTTTACCAAGGTAACATTCAGGGTGCACTGCGCCAACGCTTCTTACTTGAGAGTCATAAGATGTTAAGACTCTTCAGCCCAGTAATTTCACTAGCTACAGTGCCCTCCTACCGAAGCACAATTGTTGCACATCCCTGCTTAGGCGGTAGAATAACTGGCACTATTGGGGTACCCACCTAGACGACCTCCTGCAAAGGAAGTCTACCCCCGGTAAAATCCAGATAGCGTTGAAGATCTTCGTTTTATATGAACCAAGGAGCGAAATGAAACTAAAAGCTAATAAAAAGATATTTGTAAATTCTTAAAGAAATCATCATCATCTTCCTGCCCTTATCCTACACAAGGTTAATTACAACTTAGGAGTCTTCAAATCGAGGGTTAATAGGTATTTACTAGGTCTGTGTGTAACATCTTCGACCGCGTCATCACTTACCAACAGGTGAGACTGTGGTCAAACGCAGCCCTATTCTCTATAAAAAAAAGGTAGGGTCGGCACAACACGTTTTTCTCCTCCATTCTACTCTATTATTCGTCATTTGTTCATCCACTCCCCTAGCACGCATATCCTCTTTCCCACAGATCATCTAAATCTTTTTCGGACGCCCCCTTCCCGGATTACCACCTATCACCATATTCATGGACTTTTTGGTAACATGATTTTCATCCCTCCGCATAATATGTCCATACCAGGCCAATCTTCCACTCTTTAATTTCTCTGTCACTGGTGCAACTTTCAGGCTTCCCCTCACATACTCATTTCGTAAAAAAAAATCGTTTTAAATTCTTAAAGAAATCAACAAGTATAATCACATCTCGCTCTCATTACAGTATTCAATTGAGATTCGATATACACTAAGTAAATAAATAGCTAAGCGAGGCCATGTTTCGTAACAACCATTCGTTCGCGTTGAGCAAATTCTTTAGTTCACTTGCTAGCCTAGCTCCTATATCTTGCTTGGTGAGTTGAAATTATCGAGTATTTTATTATTAACTAGGAATTGTATGGTTATCGTGGTGGAGGGTAGCGATAAGACCGCCGATAGAGATTTTTTATCCTACCTAATATAGATTTTTAAAAAATTTTGGGCACGTATTTTTTCTTTGTAAATTAGATATTTGGGGTTTATAATTGGAGATTTGAACCCAGGGGCTCCGGATTAAAAGCCGGACTTATGACCACTGGGCTACGGACGCTACAACATTGATGTAACATGTGTGACGTCACTGCACGAATTCCGGTTCATTTTGTACCGGATAGTAAAGGATCGCGCTTCTACCCAAAAAATACTTAACACAATAAGCGGTTAAGCACATTCTTTATATAATAAATATAAAGAAAAATACGTGTGTATCTAATATTTTTTTATTATTTCAATTAGGTACGGACTACTTACTGTATTTAAATTTTTTCGACCTTGTCATCATCTTAAAGTAACACTTTTTTTCAATTTATTTTGTAATAATTAATTTATATATTTATAATTTTTTATGGTTAGTTTATTATGGTATAAGAGATATCTAATCTAATCTAATTATAAATTCTAATACACAATATAAACTTATAGAACTATCATCATCCACGATAATTAAAAAAAAGCTTTTGTAGACATTTTACCCTTGCCCCATTAAAAAGACATCAACGCGTGCAAAGAAATTGGAAAACAAGTGAAATTTAAAAAATCTTTAAACAAGCTTTTATTATTATTATCTAGCTCCTAAGTACTCGTCACGACAAATCAAATGAGCCCAAACTCGATGGGGTTGCGTCCTGTAGCCACCTTCCAGTTCCATCATCAGATCAGCTCGATAACATAATAATAATATTGCATTGTCATCCGATTTATACATGTATGCACAATTTCAGCTCGATCGGAAACTCGGAAATGGATCACATTAATTTTGCCAAATTTGATTATAGATACAGACAGACAATAGACTGGTGAAAGTTATTAAAAGCTTGTTAAAAAACATTAAAGTACCTAGTTAGTAGTAAGTATGTTAAAATGTCCTTGTTATGTTTAATTATATTAAAATTAGTCGTCATAGTCAGGGCAAGTTATCATAATAGTAAAACCGATGGAAATTCTTCATTAAAAGTGACATAGACGCTTCCCTTGAAAACCTTTAAAAAATATCTATAGCAACTTCTCTTAATTTCTACATGTCAAAGAAAACTTTAAATATCTTAGAGGTGCATCATTATCACTTTTTAAATGCTGAAAAAGGATAAGAAATTTAGAGTTCAACCATCTTGATGGACGATTTGCGGGAGAATTCTAAATAATACTTATTTTTAAAAAAATACATGTTTAAATCCTAATTGTTATTATTTAAGCCTAAACTAATTTAATATTTGTCTTTGTTACAGATAAAACCATCTAGTTAACATAGCATGCACGATAAATAACGCACATCGCGAAAATGGCGCCCCAAGAGCGAACTACCTACGTCGAGCAAGAAGAAAATTCCCGCCAAAAGACAACCATAGACAACCTGTCAAACATAGACTTGGGATTTGTCAACAAAGGCTATGACACTGACAAATCAGATGTTGCCAGTAAAGAAAATGTTACCACAGAGAAAAAATCGAAACCAACGGATTTTGATGATTTGTTGCCATATTTAGGAGAGTTTGGACTGTACCAGAAGATTTTGTTTCTACTCATGATACCTTTTGCATTTTTCGTTGCATTTGTGTATTTTTCGCAAATTTTCATGACGCTCGCGCCTGAAGAACATTGGTGTTGGATTCCGGAGCTTGCCAATTTGACAGTTGAAGAGAGGTGAGTTATTTTTATTCTGCTTGAAAATGGAGTCGCACTTTTTTTGCTGAAGTAAGCAGTCAAC